>OW443344.2:24610000-25070000 GCA_937001555.2 Hypsopygia costalis
GTTTTCCGGGAGTTTTGAAAGTTGGTAATTTTATAGATTTTCATGTGCTCTTTCCGAATTCCAACTTTGCCACCTCGTATTTTTGCCGCTCGCGCCGCCATATTTAAAAAACGGTGTCTGCCTTTAGACACCATTTTTTCAATATGGAGGCGCGGCGAGACCGGCAAATGGTGATGGAAAAAACCAAGAACGGGGTAATTTCTGTCACAGGTCAAATGTCACAGGCTGGGTGTATGTATATGAGTAATGACCAAAACGCGTGCTACTCCAACAAAAACTATAGGCTTTATGAAAAAAAAAGGTTAATACATAAATTGTAGAAAATTGTCTCTGGTTTCATTTTGTATAACTGTTTTGATCGTAAAATGAGTCGGACTATTAACACGCAATATTTCCTATATTGCCAAAACACTGCTTTTAGGCGCCATTTTTTTCAATATGGCGGCGCGAGCGGCAAAGTTGAAATTAGGAAAGAGCACATCAAAATCTATAAAATTGCTAATTTAAAACTTTCCACGCAAAACTACCAAATGACTGTACTATACTTAAGTTATGTTTAACATTAGAATACATTTTCCACTATCTACACTACTCGCAGTCGCTGTGAAATGTAAAGCCTTTAATTTACATATAAAAGCTGTACAAATTACCGCACAAGTGCGTCAGATTAGCATGAATTATTCGTGCTCAGTGACGGAGATGGGAGGCGGGAGAGCGCACCCTGCGGTCGCCATTACCGACGTACGAGTAAATTACATTACCATAATATACACGCAGTTTTACATGTCTTTCTATTTTCACTCCTTGCATCTTTATAAATATTATTTTATGCTAAATTAGCTGATTTCTTCGGTTTTACTCTTGTGGATTTGGGCTTTCCAAGTTGTAGATATGTAAAATTCTATTTATTTCTAGGCACAAGAGGTTTTTAGTAGTAGGCACAAGTCGTTTTAACTTTATGTCCTATGACTGATTTAGATATCAAAATAAATGCTATTTCCACAATTAATGTGCCAAAAAACTTCAACAATGACACCCTAGATTTATTTTAAAAATCACTATACTTCTTTTTTCCGCCCCATGTTAGCATCGTGCGTGGGTGAGGTTGGTTTTGTATCTGCAGCTGACGAGCTAATACATTCCAATTCTTTCTACTAGAGATACAGTAACAGAAGATAATAGATTTTAACATTATATTCTACTGGGGTTATGAAAACCATTTATCTAGTTATTCCGAATAGTCTTATACAAAGACCATTCTCTACCAGTCAAATTTTGGGAAAAGCAGATAAAACTCGAATGCGGTTCACATAATAACAGTAATGAACATACTTACTTACACATAATAAATACCTATGAAAACATAAAATAATATACGATACATAGGCATATGCTAATTATACACATATACATAATTATACACGGAAACGCAAAGGAAAAACAATATTGGACAAATTCTCAAGTAAATAAGCTTGAACATTCTTTTTGAAAATGAACTTACTGGAAGATTCTGTGATGGCATTAGTTCACGTGTTCCTGACAAGTGATGCTTGCAAAGTAAAGAAGACATGAAGCCAGATCGAAAAGTGGCGATACAGTACAAGAGAGTTTGCGATCATGGGTGTCACGGAGATACTGAAACTTACATTTCGAGTAATCAGGAGAAAGAGGGTTAAAAACATTATCTTTAAGCGTAACGTGCTTTGTCATATCTTTGTGACCTATTTTCCTTTTAACTTTCATGATATTATAATTATCGTTGGTATTCGTGGCATTACATTTGTTAACAATTATTCGACACATCTAAGCAGTTTAACAGGACATGTGGCCACGCATCTGTTTTATACCAGACGATCCTTCGTCCTCTTGTTTGTTTACAATACATCTGTGCTATCTCCTTTTATACACAATATTATTTATAGCTGCACTGCCGCTGCTCGAGGAGGTACACGCAGTTATTTCAGTCGTCTACTTTCGCCGAGTGCTACGTTTATAGACATAGGTTTATGGTCGAGGGTGATGGATGTATGACACGCTATTGTCGGTTTGACCACATGTGACATCATAGGGCCATAGCGAGTTAGTACCGTCGCGCTAAGTGCAGTTAATATGTTAATTTGTTCGAAGGTAGTAGTGTAGGCGTGTACGAGTGCTTTCTTTGTGATAAGAATTAATGGATTTTATTTCAACTCAAGTACCTAGGTAATATGTAAATGGTATGTATGGATATAGCGCAGGGCGTCATCCGAGCAGTCGTAAACTTAAACATTAACCTGCAAACCTATTGCTCTCTATACATACATAAGACAATAGGCGTGGACAGTGCTTATATATGCATTACTTACAATACTATACGCGTGTCTAGCGACCGGGGCACCAGGCCAACAGCACTATGCAGAGTGTGTTCTAACAGTGTTCTCATGAATACAGACGACTAGGAGTTCAAATTCAGAACTAAATCAACAATTTATAAATAGAAAAATAATTATTAAAAATGATAGTAATTAGTAGTGACATAACTAAGACTAGGTGGAATATAATATATACATACATGAGTATATATATTATAGAGTACATCATGCATACATACATCAAAATAAATAGCAGAATTAATAGCTATATTAAATAATTTCATTTTAAATACAAGGCAAACATAACAAAGACGATATATGTTACTATTTTTTTTAACTACTGCGTAGGGTGGCATTCAAGCATACGGCCTCCTGATGTGAAGTAATTACCGCAGCCATATTAACGCTATCAATATGAAATATAGCTCGCGCGTCGCCACCCCCGCTATCAACGCAGCAAACTCCTATATAATAGCGAGGTCGTTTGTTTCGACAATAACTATTGAACAACAATGTTGCTACAATTTATTTAAAGTTAATAATGCTGCATACAAGTTTAAAAACGTTAAATTGTATCAAGTAATTTGGCTAATCACATAACTATTTCATATTAAAACTGAAATTACTTGAACATTAAGAATTTAAATGAGATTGCGTTAGTTTCCGTTATTGCAATTCTCGGCCTTTCCGCAACAATTGGTTGCAACGAGGACGACATCAAGGACACCGTTATCTAAACTGACTCTGAGACCAAAATATGAAATAATATAGCACCTATATACATACACAGGTGCGAACGAACGATTGTCCACATGTCATAATAATAACAATGGCCCCAAACGAATGATCATAAAATAGAGTTATCCAAGGTAGGATCTCGTGAGTGACATAATGTTGTAACTGAACGTGTTGCTAACACAATTGTTACTTCTAATTATCATCATCATCATCGTGCCTCTAATAACCCATAATAATATTTCTAGACGTTCTACGTTGGATTGATCAATGAATTCGACTACATATCAGAATACATTATTAGTATTCATGCTACCTCTGACAAATAAAGAACTATGCTGTATTTGTTAAACAGTCTTTTTATTAAGAATTAAGTATAATAATTGAATTATGTATAGGCCATGTAAAGCTTATGCCTAGCGTGAACGTACTCCCAGAGTAAAAGGTATCCTATATTAACAAATAAGTTAAATTCAGATCATAGTCCATATGTATGTCAAATTTTATCCAAACTCTTCATGCATAAAAGGGTATTTACATAACTTTATTATTACAGGTTAACTCAGTCTGTGACCACGGCCGGTGCAATCTGGTCGAAACGTCTGTCAATAATAAAAGTATGTAAATATCCTTAAGAATGATCGCCTTATTTCCCGTTCTTATTTCATTCGTCCTTCAAGACGAAAGTTTAAAAGTTATTTTATCCAAACTCGTTTACCGGGTAAATTCGGGCTAAATGCATGAAAAAGTCCTCACAAACTTTCGCTCTTATAATAGCAATGTATTAATAGAATGACGATAAATCAATATAACAACATGGTTTAAAATAAAGAAATTCAATGACAATCATAACATCCTGCCCTCGGCCAAAACGAGTTCTGCTCTGAGCTAATACTAATATACATAAAAAGACTGAGTTTCCTGTGGGAACCTCTTCAAAAGACCGTCTAAAAGCTGTAAGCACGGTCACGTTATCTAATTCATCAATTGTCGACTTAAACAGAGATTACACGTCTATTAACAGATGATATATCGTATGCATTGTTGTGTGATATTGTTACACACTGTGTGGCTACGAAACAAGCGATCTTTACAAAAGTATTTTTTACGGAATCTTACGTATATTGCGGCCTGTACGCCAACAGAATAGCAAATACCAATACTTAATTTAACATCTATGATGTCTAATACTAACCTGGCCTTAGAACAAAATTTTAGGCTATGCCAAGATGTATGACGTAACACGTCAAGCGATCAAACTATATGACCGAGGGGATCTAACTTAATTCAAACGGTCTAGCTTATTTTTCACATTACATTCTGCATTTAAGCAAAAAGCTATTTGTTTAGCTTTAAGTTGCCTAAAGGAACTCTTTCGATGTGCAACACTAGTACAGTTTTCGCGGCCACACTCTGAACCATTATTGTCATCGCTAATGGCAACACCACGAAGTTCCCAGGCGTACGTTCTGAGGCAGTAAGACACTGTGTCGCGAAAATTAACCGTTAACATCAGCTCTAATTAAAACAAAAAACGTTGCAAAATGCTATGAATGTAGGCACCGATGTTTCCATGTAACTAATATCGTTATCTGTATCTCAGTTGTTTGTAAATGTTATGTGAACAAATCCGAAGATTTCTCATTTGACGGTGATCTGTATAGTCGTCCAACCCGATATCGGCGGCGGGATAAAAGGTGTCCACCAACAGCTCTGCTGACTCCTTGGCGTTCAACGCCCTCCCGTCGACTCCGAGGAGCGTGTCCTCCTTCCGCTTAGTTACCCTCCTGCACAGTCTGAGCAGAGACTTTGCTTCTCCTTACTAACGACTGTACATTGGTTATGTTCAGAGGAATTGTTTGATATAATGCCCACAGCCTCTTTCTGTAGTACGATCACGACCTCTTTCTATGGTACGGTTTCGTACGTTCGCAACGCTCGCCGGAGGGAGTGAACTGTATCTCATTTATGATTGGCCCTATTATTGATCTGCCCCTATGCTTACAATAGAAATACATAAATATAATATTAACTTTCTCAACATGGTATATTTTATCTCTTATGGTGGAAAGCAATGGAATGCCTAACTATACATATACAGCAGTGAGTGCACACAGGCTGATGATAATAATGACGCTACATTTTAGCGTAGCGTGCATGAAGTCCGTACATGTTTTAATTATATATAATTCACGAGTGACGGACAGATAAACGGAGATATGCTATTCAGAAGTCGTCGCGATGTGGAAATGGTATGGAGTTAATGACTCAATTACCAAGTCTCTGTGTAGAGTCGAGTTTGACAGTCAGCCAGTCATGATGAGGATAATGGTATACGTTTGATGGATAGAGTGAGGGAAATTGAATTGATATTACTCGCAGGAGAAATTATAGCACTACATCTAAAGCTTAGAATTAAAAAGAACGGTTCACATAAAACGAATTTAGGAATGACAAATCTACTGTGGAATAGAATACTTCTGAAAATACTTCTGAAAATAAAACCTTTGTTTCTTTTTGCTAACATTGTTTGTTACTTTATGCAACGTGTGTTAATTTTCACATGTTTTTTAACATGTTTGCCTCCATTCGTACCGTAATTTCGTATCCATGTATTTGTCACAGACATACTTTGAAACTACGCAACAAGACAAGATGTATAAGAGCAGGAAACAGAATAATAGTTAGACTACCATTAATTTGTTCTTATGAAATACATCACTGCCACTTAATATATTAGGTACTGGACCTGTTTATACAGGACCTTCTCCTAAGGCTAAAATAAGGACAAGATTAGCGTGCGGCGGCTACCGAGTGGTATCGAATCAATAAAAACATCGATACCTCGCCGCGAGCGATATTAATTAATTTTAAAATCGATTTATTGAGATCTGTCGCATTGATTTACCACACTACTTATCGAACGCCTTGGTCTTGGGTTAAATCCAAATTGATATCTGTAAGACCTTTTGATTAGCTAAGTCGGAAATTTATATTCTTTGGTAAAAAATATTAACCCAATAGTTAAAATATTTTATTTATTTATTGTTCATCACATTTTACAGACATAATTTGCCCATACACGGACACCTCGCTGGTTAGTTTAAATTATTTTAACTAATCTTCCCGGAGAATTTAGCTATGAACCAGACGACTTTCTTTAGATTTGGCATATAGCATCAAAAGTAATTTTTGTATAATAAATGACATAACTAATCTACGTATTGTTGAAAAAAAAAATACCGAATCATGTATTATGTTGCGATCAATGTATTTAATTCAGTTAGTATCAGCTAGAAAAGTCTTCAAGAAAAGTATTAATATTTCCCTCAAAAGGTTCTAACGGATAGGCCACCCCATGGTGTTGTTGATGTTTATGGGTGGTGGTAATTACTTCCTATCAGGTGACCTACATGCTCGCTTGCCGCACTCTCAAATAAAAATAAGCCAGTTGCTCGTCATCTTCTGTTTCAGATGCTGTTCGATCTTCTGTTTGATGGAAACGCTGCAGCCAGAACATGAGTGGTGGTACATATATGTTTTATTTAAAATTGTAGTAAAGCAATCAGCTAACAGCAGCAACTTCACGATCACAACCAACTAAGCTATTTAACATTTCTCGTATGTGTTGTAATTACTGATATTAACCAGATAACAGCCCTACTAACTAGGTGTTGGTCTAACATGTGATCAAATGACGTAATTGTTACGCTTTCCGTACTAAGTGTGTTGTCCGAAATTAAATGCCAGTACACTTTCACGAGTGGGCACGTGCCACACGTGCTCACTTGTCGCTAGCAAGTCGCACTTTACACGTGTGGAATCTTTACCATCTCACATACATAATATATATAATGTTTTCGAATTCACCCAACCGCCGATTAAAAGAAATAGACCACAGCAAAAAGAAATAGTACAACAGCAAGCCGATTGAGGAAACTAAATACTTCCACTTTAAAGAAAATTCATGATGATGAAAACGCGGGTACGTTATGCCTTGAGTTACGAGTACAAGTGTTTACGAGTTACGGTAACCAGTTCACATAAGAGGTATGCTAGTATTCCACATAAATTATACATAGAAACATTAGTAAGGTAGTAAATGTACAAGTACGTCATTACCTATGTTCATTTTATTGAGGAAGAAAGTTTTAATGCCTTATGTAGAAGTCGCCAAGTAAATATAGCAAGAAAGCAGCTACTACGAGGAATCCAGTTACTAACATGGCCGATGAAAGCAGGTCTCGATCATAAGAAAAAACAAGGAAACAAACAAACGAGACAAATCTATTTATATCCACAGTCATTTCGAGTGGGAAAAGTTCTTTATTCAGTTCTTTACAGTGTTGCATTTAAGCAACATAAAATTTAAATTGGCAACAATTTATAAGAAATTTGGAAGGTCTATTTGCTAGCTGACCGGCATCAATAATCTAATCATCAACCACAATCTGGATCAATGAAATAATCATCACTTTATAAGTGAAATTACACCTTACATAGGTGATTAGACAAGTTTAATTCATGATTAATGATTAGAAAAGTTCATGACTATATATATAATGTAAATGTTTAACCTAATAAAAATCCTTGCAAAAGTTATATCCAAACCACAACAAAAACGTCCAAAATTGTCTACTTTATAATAACTCGGGTCACTATCATCACATATACAAATATACCCGCGCGCTCGAAGGGAAAAACTAAAGTTTGCTCTATTGCTCTCCGGCATAAGTAATATCCACGTTCTTGTCATAAAATAACTCTCATAGATCTTTGTTATTTGTTGTTCGTATTTGTCTCCGTCCCGAATAATAGGATACCTACTAAAACAAGGGAAAAATTATTTAAAAAAACCGGACAAGTGCGAGTCGGACTCGCCCACCGAGGGTTCCGTACGTAGTATCAATATTAAATTTGATATTTTTCATTATAAATAAGAAATAATGCGTCGAAAAAAATAAATAAAATATATTTTGCAATGTGTACATCAAGCCCTTTCATATGATACCCCATTTGAACTAGTAGTTTCAATTTGAAATTTCGATACCCTATAAAAAATATAGACCCCCTATTTTTTAAGATCTATTTACAAATGTATAGTTTTGAGATTTATTCCTGTACTTGTAGTCTATAACGATGTTACTTGCCAAATTTCATAGTTCCAGGTCAACGGGAAGTACCCTATAGGTTTTGATTCCCTTGATAATGTGTCGAAATATGCATTTTTTGCTGAATAAACGGCCGTAACTTTTTTTTACGTAAACTTAGCAGTTTGTTTTTTTTTTACTACTTCATGGGACCGTAGACCTAAGTATACAGTTCAAATTTCAGCTTGATACCTCCACGCATTCTCGACATAGAAATTCTTGACAGACAGACAGACGGACAACAAAGTGATCTTATAAGGGTTCCGTTTTTCCTTTTGAGGTACGGAACCCTAAAAATATGAAGAAAATTCATTTTTCTAGTAGATTTTATGTGAAACGACTTTTTTGACATTTAATTATTGCGAGGCTAAGTTCGCCGGGAAAACTACATTTTAATATTTTTTGCAAAAAAAAACCGTGCTAGTTTTTGCAAGTTTAGATGCAAAGATTATTTCATGAGTGATGGCGGGCGTGAGTGAGCTCTGTTGCGAGCGACACGACTCAGATTCGAAACTAGGATAACTTTTAGCTTTGAATATCAAAATTCAACACGTAAATGCTGTCACTGTCCGTGACATAACTGCGTTGCGTCGCGTCATAGCGTCGTCGCAGCGTTGAGGCACAGTTGAGGCGTGTCGGATGCCGGCCGGCGACCGTGACGTCTGACTTCTGATCGTGATTCGGTGACGAAACTGCCGCACTACTGACTCATCTATGGATAATTGCACTTTTAAACTCTTCGAAGTTATAAATACGCATACCCTTCATAAGTAGATCTTATAAAAAAGAGTGATACTTTATATTGCAAGCGTCTATAGGATACAGTACCTGCTTCACATTAGGCGGCCCGTATTGTATTGTCTATACCTGACGTAGTAAAAAAATAAATAAAAGTAAACTTGACCCAATACAGAAGCTGTCTAAAGATAAATAATTCGATTTAAGTCATCAGTAAAGCGGATTCAAAGTACCGTCGACGAGGTTAGACCATTGTTAGTGATATTAGTAGATTATAATTTTAAAGACATGTGTCAGACACCGTCAAAGTCGCCCGGTCTGTGGACTTACAAACGTTTGAATTACAACGATAAGTGACCATTTGCCGGCTCGACTGACAGCCTGACACGCTCCGGACTACAAGGTAAAGCTTAGTGTTGTGCTCTCCTTCATTCTCTTTACCCCGAGGCATTCAATTAGACGTCACGGTTGTCAGCGGGTTGTTTATGATTGATGTTGTGATCAAACAGATGTTTTAATATGTTAATTTGATTAATCATATTATAAACTTGTACAGGTTTATACCTACACTTTAAATATTTTCTTTAAAATATGGAGAGTATTCTCAAACACGGGAGGAAGACATTGCTTTTTTAGATATACTTAGTTATTTTGGGTGTGTCGAAAGAAACGTAATAAATAATACTAAGAATACCTCATTAACATCTATATTAATGCCGTTTGCATATATCAGCTTCATTCATCGGATCGTTAATCAATTTAATGGAGATCTTTTCAAAATTTTGGAGTGAAAATGGTTCTCCACCATTTCTACAACTAAAGAAACTCTCTTCCTTGTTGCTAGAGCAAATACATTGAGCTTATTTCGGAGCCAACATGATATAAAAAATGTGCCTACGTTAGTTTTCTGAACTTTATCCGCAATGGCCTATTGTTGTAACATGCGGAAATAAAAAATGACTAAGTCTTTTTATCGACACTTCTATTTTTGACTTAAGTATCATAATATAACTTCCAGGTGGAGATTTTGAATAGCCTTTAACCAAAGCAGAAGGTCATATTCATATCATAATTATGCATATCATGCTGTAGGAAATGGCTACCACAGTTAACTAAATAGGCAGTCGCCAGCGGTGCAGTAATCCTTCACGCCCGAAGTACCGGTGTATGAACGCGACGTAAATGGCACGCGCTATTTGGCCGGGTGTTAGCGCCGGATAAATTTAATTTCATTATTCGGAACGCGTAAAGAAAGTCCTTTTATCCGTGTCAAACTAGTGTTGGAGTAATTTTATTCTAGGACAAGAATCGACCTGTGTGGCATTGTTAATCAACATAGATACCTTTTTATAGTCTGGCAACCAATTAATGCCAGGTTGCTTGCCAAGGCTTTTGATAAAGTCATCAGATGTTACCGCTGCCATCAACGTAGCCTTGGATATATTTATTTTAACCGCGGAGAGCTTGTGATGATGACAAAGGCCCTGATGGCATATCGATGATCCCTTAAGTTGTCTCGATAAAATGGCGTGGCGCGGTTGAACTATGGGCAAAGTCCCCGAGCATCTCCCGTGATCCATGGGCAGTTGGAGGAGTTATCCCGGTTAAATAAGTACATCGTGGTCCGACATATTAAGGAGTGAGATGCAGAGGAGCTCGGCTACAATCAGCAGGCTATTCAAGTTCACGCCAAAATAAGAAACTAAATTAAAGATAGGGCGAAGAATATAATAAGGCTGCATTGTTTTTTGCTTCTTATCGTTTTCAAATCATCATCATCATCAGCCTGTATCTATCCACTGCTGGATATAAGCCTTCCCCAATGCTTTCCACCAAATACGATCCTCCGCCTTCCGCATCCAGCCACTTCCAGCCGTTTTCTTAAGGTCATCGGACCATCTAGAAGGAGGGCGTCCAACGCTTCGTCGTCCTACGCGCGGCCTCCACTCTAATACCTTCCTCCCCCATCTGCCATCACTTACTCGGCAGATGTGACCCGCCCATTGCCACTTCAGCTTGCAAACTCGAAAGGCTATGTCGACAACTTTAGTTCTCCGTCGAATTTCTTCGTTCCGGATTCGATCCCTCAGAAAAACCCCGAGCATAGCCCTCTCCATCGCTCGCTGCGCGACCTTTAGCCTGTGGACCAGTCCGACGGTCAGTGTCCAAGTCTCTGCACCATAGGTCATTGCAGGGAGGACGCACTGGTTGAAGACTTTAGTCTTCAAACATTGGGGTATCTTTGCGGTGAAGATGTGCCGAAGTTTTCCAAAAGCTGCCCAGCCCAATCGAATGCGTCTATCGATCTCTTTGTTGAAGTTACCCCGGCCAAGCTGTATGGAATGTCCGAGGTAGACATAGTCTTTAACCACTTCAATCTGTGTATTCTCTACCATAACCGGGCTAGGGATGACAACATCATTGTACATGACTTTCGTCTTGTCGAAATTCATCCCCAGCCCCACGGATCGAGATGCAACATTGAGATCGGTCAACATTCGACTGAGATCCTCCAGCGATTCAGCCATTATGACCACGTCGTCGGCAAACCGAAGGTGTGAGATGTAATCGCCATTTACACTGATGCCCCGTTTTTTCCAGTCCAGCGTTTTAAATACGTCTTCCAGAGCAGCGGTGAATAGTTTCGGGGAAATGACATCCCCTTGACGTACTCCCCGCTGCAGCTGGATAGGCTTAGACTGCTGGTCCTGGACGCGGACAGTCATTGTCGCAGAGCTGTATAGCCATCTCAGCACCTCGATATAGCGGTGGTCGACTTGGCATCGCTGTAAGGATTCCAGAACAGACCAAGTTTCGATGGAGTCGAAGGCTTTCTCGTAATCCACAAAAGCCACACAGAGCGGCAAATTGTACTCTGTGGTTTTCTGCACAATCTGCCGCAATGTATGTATGTGGTCCACGGTACTGTAGCCTTTACGAAACCCAGCCTGTTCCGGTGGCTGGTACTCATCAAGCCTTCGAGCGAGACGATTCGTGATAACCCTTGAAAACAGCTTATACACGTGAGTCAGGAGCGAGATCGGTCTATAATTCTTCAATAAGGTTTTGTCACCTTTTTTGAAGAACAAGACGACCAAGCTCCTGGTCCACGCGACCGGAGCGGTCCCATTATGAATGACGGAATCAAACAGACGTTGTAGTTCCTTCAGAACCGGAGTTCCTCCAGCTTTCAACAGTTCTGTTGTAATTCCGTCCTCACCGGGAGCCTTACCATTTTTCAGCTGTTCAAGGGCTATCCTAATCTCACCCATGCTGATGTCCGGAATATCTTCGGTTTCGTGTCGGGTTAGTGGGGCTCGGCGATCACTTACACGAACATCTAATGTAGGGACAGGTGCATGTGCAGCATAAAGTTTGCCATAGAACCTCTCTACCTCTGCGAAGATCTCTGGCTTAGAGGACACGATTCGACCATCCTCTAGTTTGAGCTTCGACAGATAAGCCCTTTCAGAAGGCCGAGAAAAGACTTTTAGCCCTTTGTTGCGTGCTATCACGTCCTCAATTCGTTTAGCATTGAAGACGCGATAGTCCCGCCGTATCAGCCTTCCGATCCGCTTATTTAAAGCTGCATATTCTGTCGAAGCCCTAACAGATACCGTCGCCTCTCGTCGCTTCTGCATAAGAGCCAGAGTTTCGCTAGAGAGCTTGGCTTCTCGAGCTTTATGCTGCCGCCCAAAGTGTTTGATGCCGATTTCGTGCAGTGTTTTCCCTATTCTGTTTGATGCCTCGTCCATGTCCGCAGTGGTTTCCAACGAACTGAATCGGTTTTGAAGTTCCAGTTGGAACTTTTCCGCAGTTTGAATGGTTTGAGGAAGAGTTGGACGTAGATTCGCCTTCATCATACGGGCTCTTTCGAGTTTATAGCTGATATTCAGGGTGCCTCGTACAAGTCGGTGGTCGCTACCGGTGCTAAACCTGTTAACCACCGAGACATCCCTAAATATCCGCCTTTTATCCGTTATGATGAAGTCGATCTCATTCCTAGTCACTTTGTCGGGGCTTTGCCAGGTCCATTTCCTCTGGGGCTTCTTTTTAAAGAACGAATTCATCAAAAAGAGCCCCTCCATTTGGAGGAAATTTACCAGCATTTGCCCCCTGTGGTTCCTCGACCCCAAACCAAACCCTCCGATGACCGATTCATCACATTCTCGTACTCCCACTTTGGCGTTGAAGTCCCCGACAACAACTGTGAAGTGGGTCTTGGTGGTATTACGTATGGCCTTTGTAATGTCTTCATACATGGCCTCGACCTCTTCATCCTGGTGTGTCGTCGTTGGAGCATATACCTGTACTACTTTCAAAGAATATCTCTTCGTCAGTTTTAGCACAAGATATGCTACCCTCGACAAAACACTGGATACCTCCACTACGTTGTTGACGAGAGCTTTATGAACGAGGAACCCGACACCGCCCTGGGAGAGCTGATCTCCTTCACGGTAGTAGAAGAGGTTGCCAGATTCGAGTATCACGGTACCCTCTCCCTCTCGTCGGATTTCCGACAGACCAAGAATCTGACATTTCACCGACCTCAATTCTACTACCAGCTCTCCCACATCCTCATCACGCCTCAGTGTCCGTGTGTTATACGTGCCAATAGTCAATTGTTGGTGGTGGCCTGCCAACCGGAGATTGTTCGCACCCCCCGCCCTGCCGGAACCGATACCGCCTTGGCACGGGATAGCAGGGCTGCCGGGTACTGGGGGCCATATATTTTGGTTTCTATCCATTGGTGAGTTATGCCCTTAAGTCGCCACGCTGGGCAGGCGGGTTGGCGACTGTCGCCAGAGCCTCGTCCGTTTATCGGCAGGGTGCACCACGTGCAGGTGAGGTTGGCTTTAGCTCCGAGATGGTAGGGAGCCACTTACACCCCCAAATGTATACGTATACGAATATCATACAATGGGAATATGATTTTTGAGAGTTTGTATACTATGCCGACTAGGGGTAATTCTCATCGAAGCTCAAATTTAATGGTCACACAGTTATATTTTCTAAACGGTATAAATTAGAAACAAAATTTGTGAATGTGAAAATGTTTTACGTATAAACTGTAGTATTATGAGAAAATAATGGCTGTAAAGTCACTGAGTTACATTCCTAGATCATCGCATTACCCTCAACGGATCTAGAACTTAAAAACACTGTGTCGTCCAAACGAAACTTATTATTTGATTAATTTACATTTGAATATACCTACTTGTCTTCAAGCGGTATTTGTATTTTTTTACCGAAACAGAAGGTACAAATAAGCAAAAAAATTAAATTGTCCACAAAGGTCACGATGAGAATCTTGGCGATGAGATTTACCCAAAGAGGGTAATCTCTGGATCCACTGCACCTATGAAGTTCTTTCACAATTTGAAAGTTAAATTATTCCAAATGGATATAATCTATGTACTTATTAGTTTAATCCGGACGAAGTCTGAGCTAGTCCTTGAAAAGCATGTCATTGACACTAGTTTAATCTTCAAAAGTCTTTCCGCAAGATCTCGCTGGCACGACATAAGAAAGAGCTCAAAGAATCACATCCAGGTAGGAAACAGAATTGTGTTACCATCTAAAACAATGCCGGTTGTTCATGGTATTCCATTGATACCTGTAAAAACTATACAAAAATATTTCTGCGCAAGTTACAATAATTTAATGCACGCAGGAAGCATGCGAAGTATCCATTCAGACAAAAACGATTATAAATTTCATAATATATAATCATTTCGATGTAATTGTTATGATACCAATTGTAATTTCAATTAGGTATAGTCGCTGAAACGTTTCTCGAATAAAAGTGCGAATTTAACGTTTATTGAACTGCGTTGGAAAGTGTAGCTTTTATTATTATGTGCGAGATCGCAGCTCGTCATCGTAATTATGGTTTGAAATGAGAGTAAAATCTGTTTGTTTTTTTTTTTTATATGAGAGCGTGGCAAACGAGCATATGACTCACCTGATGGAAAGCTATCACAAGAAATCAGCAACACGAAGGGGTCGCAGATCCGTTGCCAGCCTACATTTATATCTTTCTGGTAACCTCACTCACTCGCAGGACCACAACAACCCTCAAGGGAATTGTTATTTGGCTGAAGTATTCTTTGAGGTGGAGGTACTTCCGCAGTCGGGCTGCTTAAAAATACGATATGCCTATGCCTCGTTTATCAGCCAGCAGGGCACACCGGTCGGCAACACGCGTGTGATGCCTCTGGTGTTACAGGCGTTCATAGGCTACGGTAACTGCTTTCCATCAGGCGGGCCGTATGCTTGTTTGCCACACTAGTGGTATAAAAAAAAAACTCTTATTGGTAATTTGTTTATATTTGTCAACTGTTACAAATGTTTAGATGGATGGTGATATTGTTTAATTTTGATGCTCTTCTATATCCATACTAATATCACGCACGCACGCGGTGCACTGCGCCACAGTATTACTATTTTGACTACGCCGATTAGCAACGTGATTTTGACTGAATTAGGGAATTGCGTCCACCTTGAAGAATACCGCAGGCAAATATTAGTTTCTTTGAATGTTCGCGTATTTCTGCGATATGTAATTAAAACTCAATAAAGGTAAATCAGGAATCTACGGAGAGAATAAGAAGGAATGTAATTTCTTCATATCGAGTGCTATAGCTTTTTGCCTTCAGAAGCGGTAATTAAAAAAATACAAGAATATCTGCATCTTCATGCAGGAATAAAATGCCTTTCGAATTTCATCCTTATGGTAGAAATATGCAGCTACAAATCGTTACCGTGTGTTTATATGGCGCGACACAAGTTAATATTTATTGTTATGGCACAAGATAAACGTTGCGATTAATTTCGGTAGTTTGGCATCGCGGAAAATTAAAACGTCCCTCTGTGGTGGTCTGTAATTGCTGCATCGTGGTGTCCGAGGTACCAACGTGGACGCAGGGCTGCCGACTGCATCCGTTGACGCTACTGTTGACTGACTTATTACTACAGTTAAATAACAGGAATCATCCTTTACATTAATATCTGCTACAGTAATGAAGAACAACATGCATTTTATAAAGATTTCTTTTTCGATGGTCGCTTTAATTGGCAGTAATGGAATAACGATGACACACTACACTCTATGTCATATCAATTTCCCACACGACGAATACGCGATATTTTTTTCCTCCGGAGTTACCATAGTTTTTGTAATTTAAAGAAGACTTACAAACAGAGTACGTTATTATATAAAAATTATATCTTTTCCTTTAGGATGAATATCAGAAATTATTATGCACACTTTGTTACCAAGACAATAAAGATTTTTTACATCATAGTGTCAGTACAATCGTAACATTTTAAGTCAGCACTTAAAATGTGACGATTGTAGTAGAGAAAAGTACCAAAACGGCCGTTTTTTATGCTTTTCGCTACTACTGCGTTTTGCCAACCCTATGAATCGCTTCTGCGTGCGGGCTGCGGTCACACCGAAACAACCGAAGTAACAGATACCGCTGTCTTTAATTACGACCGTTTCGAGCCCACCGCCAAAGTAAACGATCGTGTGTGGCAAGCGCGAGGATCGAGTGATCACAATTGAGGCATCGACTTTCTCGCCACCGCTCGATAATCGATGCGGCAAACGGCGCTAAATAGATATCGGTGACAAATAGCGTGTGTTTGCGAGTTTTTATCGCCCCGTTTAGCCGCATGACGCTGAGATTTATTGAAATGTAACAATTTGTTTAGCAGCAACACAAATCTGTCTTATAGTATGGCTTTTTTAGGGTTCCGAACCTCAAAAGGAAAAACGGAACCCTTATAAGATCACTTTGTTGTCCGTCTGTCTGTCTGTCTGTCTGTCTGTCTGTCTGTCTGTCTGTCTGTCTGTCTGTCTGTCTGTCTGTCTGTCTGTCTGTCTGTCAAACATTTCTATGTCGAGAATGCGTGGAGGTATCAAGCTGAAATTTGAACTGTATACACAAGTCTACGGTCCCATGAAGTTAAAAAAAAATCAAACTGCTAAGTTTACGTAGAAAAAAGTTACGGCCGTTTATTCAGCAAAAAACGCATATTTCGACACACTCAAAGGAATCAAAACCTATGGGGTACTTCCCGTTGACCTAGAACTATGAAATTTGGCAAGTAACATCGTTATAGACTACAAGTACAGGAATAAATCTCAAAACTATACATTTGTAAATAGATCTAAAAAAAGAGGGGGTCTATATTTTTTATAGAGTGTCGAAATTTCAAATTGAAACTACTAGTTCAAATGGGGTATCATATGAAAGGGCTTGATGTACACATTGCAAAATATATTTTATTTATTTTTTTCGACGCATTATTTCTTATTTATAATGAAAAATATCAAATTTAATAATGATACTACGTACCTACGGAACCCTCGGTGGGCGAGTCCGACTCGCACTTGTCCGGTTTTTTTTTTAATGTTTTGTCAGACCCAGAATGTCAATATTGTATTTTTCTAGAAATAATTGTATTATAGTTGTATGTGTTATATCATTATTGTACATATTGACATTAATATATATACACAAAAATATTTAAAATATAGACGTACAAAGACGATGTAATCTCTACAAGAGATCTCTACCTGCCAACATTTGAGTGTTGGATATAACCTGCGGAGTGGCGAGTGCCTATATATTAAAAGAAATTATAAAGATCTGTTTTATACAATAATGTTTCATCATTGTCGCGATCTGAACCTGGCTGTTTAGCTCTATTACGACCTGCCAGTTATTTCAATGTCAACTTAACCTTCTCCAGGTGATTTCGGATCTGAACATTACTAGAGATCCACCTATTGACCTATTGGTAAATGGATTTTTCTTACTAACTCTATGAAAAATGTTGAATCCACAGAAAGAGACACCTGGATTGACTAAACAAAACCGATATCGAATAGATATGTATTCACTCCATAGGCTCGACCTAAAGTAGAACATAGAATAAGAAAATGGTACTAATAAAGCAAGAGTCACTAGATATAAATGTTTATAGTCAGTCTAGGAGGTATAGTCGTATAGTGTACCGCCCCGCTAGGCATTCTACTCGGGCGGATGGTGCTCGCATTGCCCGCGGCGTTGGATGCTGCAAAATCTAAATAACTGCGATTTTCTCCATAACAAAAGTGACAGACATTACCAATTGGCCACACGGTCGGGGAAGTGTTATTTAATTTACTACTAAACGCAGTGCTTGTTTGCAATTCTCCAGGCTTTTGCGTTTAGGCATTCTCTAAATGCATTGTCTTATTCATCATCATCATCATCAGGCCAATTTAGTCTCCACTACAGGAGCACGACCCTCTCTCGTCCGTCACAGACAGGAGGATTTGGCCTAGTCTCCCCACGCTGGCCAGACGGGTTGGGAAGCTTGATCGATGTTTGATAATGTATTTCCCTTAGTTGCCGTGTACGACATCCACGGGAAAAGACGGAGTGATTCTATTCTAGTCTGTCGGAAACCACACGGCCATTTGTCTTTATTAGGAATTAAATATCGGTTTTAAATCTAGGTTGATAGAGCCAAATATAGCACTCTGTCAGAGAAAGCAGAATAGTTTGGTAAATTCAAACATGCGTAGCGCTGCGTCGTATTTTGTACACACTTTGTTGAAGAAATAAAACATATTCTATTAAGCGGCAGAGCTCGAGGATCCCTACCGGATAAGCTAAGTGCGATCGTCACAAATCTGAGCTGAAGTTTCATTTTCGCAATCAATAACTCCGACAGGCATACGACTTCAGTTTAGGTGGTAGGGCCCCGGGTTTTATTTTACTTACTTAAATTATTTTATATAATCAAATATAAGGAAATACTTACCGTGAGTTCAGAGCACGCGTAACATTCTACGAACTGGGTGAACTGTAACAAGAACAGACCTTTGTTGTAGTAACAGAAATTTACAGTCATAAGGGAGCATTAAGTAGATAGTTTATTTAACTCGAGTTGTTATGGCAGACCACAGTGGTTACATATCCCATCAGTCGTTACAGAGTTATTATTAAAATAGTAAGGAAATATGATATATATTTCAAAGTGAAGTTAATTTATTGTAACAACTATTGATATAACTTGTAAAGTCATAACTCTATGGTTACAACGGTCTATTAGTAAGAGTTCTCTCACTCCACCAACACGCAGTTGAGCAGAGGGGAGGAGTATGCTCTAAACCCCTTCGATTGAGAGGATACCCGTATCCCAACAGTGGGTAGATTCTGGTTTGATGCTGTTCAAGTTGTACTGTACTGGGGCCATATAAAATGGCGATGGGTACCCACAGGTCCAATTATTCCATCATCAGCACCGACAATGAGAATAAATGTAACCAGGATCTCGCTTTCACCCGCATCTGCTTGATATCTCACCGAGACGCGGCGCGGACGCGCTCATCAATACACCGGGGTCTACTGATTCTATAAAATATACTACTCATGTTATTATTTAATAGAAAATCTTATTATTAGTAAAAGATACTCAAACTAGTTTTACCTACCTTCTTCGCCCTTCATCAATATTTATCAACTGCCGCAAATTGCGAGTTAAGAACAGTAAAACTCGAAAGCCTATTAAGTTGAGTTACTTTGTCATTCATCAATCTGTTCCGATTGACTGACGGAGTCATCAACACCATCAACACAGTTTGCACCTTTACATCGCACAGGTTTGCACAATTAATTATTGGGTTAAATCTACTACATAACATATTTATACCTCAATGCATTTTCTGATTCCTAATGCAACATGTCGGTGTGGTGGGTTGAGACTCTATCATATGCAACTGACTGACGTTGCCAAATTGAGCCAACTAAGAAAATCTTAAGTTAGCAATCACAAGGCAATTACTGATTGGGGTTCAAAGTGTGAGCGAATTCAAAAATTGTTAGCCGTTTTTCAAAATTTTTAAAATTCTTTATACCGAAATCGATCGGACAGGAATCACAAATGAAGGCATTTTAAATAAGACAGTATTGCCTTTCTACAAATACCACAAAATCCGAGTAGTTTATCATTCGATTTCTAATTTGAATCGATTCACACGTGAATAAAAGAATTATTGAGCAAATTTTATAATGATCCATCGCGCGTCAGTCAATTTATGTATTGGAACCAACACTTCATTATCAGAATTTCACTGTCACTTTTACCGAACATCAAATAAAAGATTACACGATTAGGAGAGGCTTGGATGTGCGTCGGCCAAGTTCACATGTTCGACTAGGCGGCAGCATAAACACTCTATAGGAGTTGATTTGCACTTATGTATTTCAGCGCAGCGTATAAATTAAGAGAAGTGAGACCTAACCGACCGGAAGGTCTGTTATGTACTCGTATTAAACTATCAAAATAATGTGAAAGATTAATCCTGATGATATTCATATAAAATGTCATTACATTACCTACATATTACACACTAACAATAATCCTATATACACATTATTAGTATTATTATTGCCGCAAATAGAACACAATCGCTCGTCGTAATTAAAGAAGAGTGTTATTTTCCGTGTTGTTTTTTTCAAAAGTTACAATCAGATAATTAAAGTCATTTTAGATATTGAAAGTATGAAAGCAATTACAAAGAACTTGGCCCTGTTTTATGAATGTTTTACTTGAGATAAAAGATACAGATACCCGCCTAACGATTAATTACAACCATTTACAACATTACAAGTGTTAAATCACCTCGTTGGGCGATGTTATGTCACATTATTGGGACCTTCGGCGCTGACCCGTACTTTGCATACGTCTACTTAATAGTCGGTCACTCTAAATACGGGTTTCTGGACCTGATTTATATCGAGAGCAAGTTTTATGTAATATTTGGTGTCGAAATATTCGTGCGAACGAACACACACCAACATTAACTGTTGCACTGCGAAATTTACGTTTGATCGGCTTTGATTATTAATACTACATAGAACTTAATGATCGGAGGATCTGTTTCATATATAAAGTATATATATAAGTAAGTTTCATAAATAAAGTTGATCTGTGATTGACTGGATAGGCAAATTATATATTTGTAGGATATCAAATTTCTTAACTATATATAAAATAATATGTGTTCTTAAAGCAATAAACTACCTTAATGCTGATTTATTATCTACTTAACTGTTTATTTATAACCTTAGACTCGTCTTTAACCTAACCTAACCGTTATTAAATCATTTCAGGCACATGAATGAATGATGATGAATGAAGTCATACATGTCTTTAACGCAATAAGCCAGTTTTGATTTTTCAGAGTCTAACAAATTAATTCTAATTTAAAACTCACAAATACATACATCAAAAACACGTAAAAACTCACAAAAGCAAATCCGAGTATAACCGCTGACCCATTAAATCTAACGAGTCAAGTATTCGGAATCGCGCCATGTCTTCTAATAAACAAACATTTACTTAGTAAGTGGAGCTTGGTGGGAAACCCTTGGTTCCCGACACTGTTTGACGTGGCCAAATAACGGTGAGATGCAGAAACGTGATTCAACTATAGCAAATATTTGAAGGAATGGGTCAAGGCAGAATTGGCTGCTGACATATATTTATATGGCTTTCAAAGAAATAAAGAAACAATTGGATTATTGCCTTTTCTTTTAGTATTTGTCCCTTGCCGGGAAACGTGTTGTTTAGGGAAGTAGTAAGTGTAAGTTATACTAATTAAGTAGTTTATTCCACTCCTCGTACTTTTTTGTACCGATGGGAAAATGCTCATACATCCCATGCCACCGAGAGGAAGGAAGCGCGTAGGTATGTTGAATTCATGCCCTGGCTCTAGAAGGTTTCACCGGGTTTATAAGAAGGTAAGGATTGATCTTTTGTTGTAAAAATCGTTCTTTCAGAGAGCGAATCGTTATTGTTGTATCATTATTGTTGTACAACAAAATAGACCGATCGCCTTGACCGTGACTGTGGCGACGGCCGGCGGCGGCGGCGCGGGCCGCAGCGCGGGCGAGGGGCGGCGGCGGGGCGCACAGCATTCACTCCAACGAGAGTGAAATGAAAACTATAGGAACTCCAATCATTGCCATCTCTCGATAACACGAGTTAAACATTTAATGGAGTGCTAAGCGAGGTGATATGGACGGTAGTCCGTAATGCCTTAGTATCGTACGTTGTTACGGCTACGATACTGTTTTAGTCCGCCGGTATTATACCGTCATTGTCCTTATTGTTTGATTTTTAATTTTACAGCCCTTACATTGCAAACAAGCAAACGGCGCACTAATCTGATGCTATGTAAAGAGGTTGTCGTAGGCTCTGGTATTCTATCACTGCACTGAGGCCTGTATTACAATTTTATGTAAAGCACACAGTCAATTCATATTACTATAATCCATACTAAAATACAAAATGATTTTATGGAACACAGAATGAATCGCTTAGTCTATCAACACAAACACAATCAATTGACGTTTCTCAAATTCACAATCTTTCGGTCCTGGGTGCCGACAAGTGAAGCTCGTTTCGAATGTGAAAGTGTGTCTCTTTTTTTTACATTTTTAGGACTGAACCCGTTTGAATGAAATTTGGCACGGACTATATCCCAAAGGACACAAACTTCTTCTTTAGATGCGATATAAGTAATATTCAAGTGGGCGAAACCGCGGGCAAGGATTAATGAATAAATACATCAAAATAATAGTAACAAAGTAACTTAAAACAAAAAAACAAATCCACGACGCAAATACGAATTAAAAAAAATAAGAACGACCATAATATATCATGAAAAACGTCATTAAATCAAAGTTGATACTGTTGATTGTTGGCACTTGGTGGAACATTATTATCATAATCTATCTATATACTCCGTCCATAGATAAATAAAGCACTTGTACTGTTCCACGTAATTACATTTATTTTTACCGACCAGTTTGTTCCACGTAATTACATTTATACCGGCCGGTTTAATACCGGTTGGTAAAAATAAAAATAAATTTAATTACGTGGAACAGTACAAGTGGTTTATTATATTACATTACGTAATTAAATTGATCCAAACGTTTTGATTACACATGGACCGACGAAGTAGACCTATTATAGCCACTTATTCCAAACGCTAGTTAGAATTTCCGTCTTGAGTAAAAAAATAAAAAATCCACATATATTTAGCACTCCATGAAGTTGTTGTTTTGGGACATTCGGTTTTTAATCACATAAAACAATCTGCGAGTTTTAGAGACATATTGTATGGTAATTTATTACATCTGATTTGAATGTGAGATTTTGGCGCGATTCAAAACAATATAAATAAAATAAACCTGTTCACTGCTGTCTCTAGTTTTGTTATGTCGCTATTAAAATACCTAACAGGCTATTAAAGATCGGTAACTGGTTACAAATCCTTAGGCTATTAATTTTAATATTTATTTTAAAATGAAAATTGAATTTTAATTAACCGTATTAATTAATAATATTATAATTACCCAAATTCTATGTAATTTACATAATTATGTATGTCATTCTTGAATGTCCTTAAAATATAAATATTTTTAAAAATAATTTACGGGTCATACAAAGAGGTGGGTAGGTCATTATGACATTATCAAATTCATGAGTATTATCTCATAGATGAGCGAAGCATATAATTATTTTTCTAAAAACCTTATTACTTACTTGAAACTTACTTCAAACACTTCTTCATAACAAAATTATACTACTAAACAGGCCTAGAATCTCGCTAACACGTAGTACTATTACTAACGCATGCTACTTAATAAATTACAAATTATTACTACTTATACTAAAGCCTAAGAGCCCGTGATTGCCAGACCTTTCTTATTTTATAAAAGTTAAAAGTTTATCTGTACGTCAAGCCTAATCAGAGATTATAGAGTTTAAACCATCATCGTGGCTTTGGCAGATAACAATAGGAAACAAAAATTGAATAAATTGTAAACTGGTAAATAACATAAGTTACAATAAATAATGAATTATTAATATTATTCAATGTGAAATGACCGTTTCCACTGTTGGTCGTGACATCGTGTCGCGGCACACCTCACTCGCGACAGCCGACCCGGGGTCAGATGGGCACACACGACATGTGTCACTTTCGCTGTTATATTCAAAAGAGGAGCTTGATCAAAAAACTGACGCAAATGTATTTAATATCCGAGTTTATTTGAAATAAAGAAAAGAAAGAAAAAATATTCAATGATCCACAACATATCAGTACATAAAATAGTAACAGCATGGTAAAAATGTATTTCAGTATAAAATATATTTCAGCGTACAGTTGATACCCGCTAGTTCAAATTATTATTATTGACGAGCTCGGTGGTCGAATGGTTAGCAATGGCCGCTTTGACTCCGAGGTCGCGTGTTCCATTCCCGCGCAAGACAAATATTATTGTGCATGAACATGTCTGTTTGTCTTGGTCTGGGTATTTTCTATGTATTAAAAGTATGTATTTACGAAAAAAAATGTATTTAAGTACATTTATCAGTTGTCTAGTACCCATAACACAATGTTTGAGCTTAATTTGGGACTAGATGGCGCTGTGTAAATTGTCCAGAAATATTTATTTGTTATAATATTATAAGTTTTCCAAAATCTAGTTCCATTTTCGAAACAGTTTGCCACTGTTCGCGTAGACTATGTAGGTCCTATGTACAGGTTAAGGGTCGGTATAGCACATAGAGATGTCAGCAGTACGACGCAAATGGTTTTATCGTGATATTCGGAACTGTTTGAATCCTACGTCGTTGCACACCCCGGCCACTCCACACAAATGTCGCCAAGGGCATCGCCAAGGGGGAGCAGGAGGGGCAAGTCCCCCCCCCCCCCCCCCCCCCCCTATAGATTCTATTTGTTTATAAGTTTTATTTATTGTAAAGTCTCTCTAGAAGCTTTATACGTTGGGCTCTGTACCGTTATTATTACAATCGCTGTAGATGTAAGTGAAAAGCTTCATGAGCTCTTGACTTTACCTACAGTTAATACTGTTCTCATTCTCCATATCAATTTGCCCCTCCCTGGGCCATCGGCTGGCGACGCCCTTGTTATGTCGCGTCGTTTACTACTGCATAAACAATGACGTCTGTGCACAGCGCGAATGAGCGTGTGTGCGTGCGGCGCCATACAAACTGTTCCAGATTTGTCTCAGAGGGGAGGTGAGTTCGACACGAGAGAGCGGCAGGGAGTGGCCATACCGTACGTAGTACTATTACTTATACTGAGGTCATAGTAATATTAAGTTTGTATGACGGGTATGAAGATGTCTGGATAAAATGAAACGTAGACAGAGAATACATTACGTTGTATAGACAATGGCTAGTGGGTTCAATTTGACTTGCAAGTTTTGATTACGGACACCGCAGTGAAACTAAATAAAAGTTTGTAAAAATACGTAAGAATTATCTTACGAGTACATAAAATTATATTTGACATGGTGGTGCGCATGAAATTCTGATCACGTTACCCCGATGCCCTCGTTCGTCTTCGCCATCAAGAATGTCAATAACAAGGACAACTGCTGTCATCAAGTCATCGGTTACATACTTATGCTTTCACACGCCCATCGCCAAATACGGCGGTCGACAGGTGCATTATGTGTATGCACGATTTGCACAGCCTAGCCTTGGAGCGAGTGCACGGCGGCGCACGCACGCCACCCGCAGCCCAAAATATACATAACGAGTGAAGCTGGACAACTTTGAACTGATTGCTCTTATTTGTTCATGGTCTTGCTTCACCAGATTATTCAGATAAAGTGAAAAAATAAATAAAAAGAAACATATTGTAATTTCTTATCGTGACTAAAGCAATGTCGGTGAGACTTGTGTGAGTTGTGAGTTGTGTGTGAATTGCTTCATAAAAGTTTTTTGGGCTACTTATCGCCTCATATCTTAAACATCTGGAAAATCGTGGCTCAGTAGTGATGAAAATGATCCAGAACAAACTCTTTTTCTCTTTGCAACAAACATGTTATAGAAATATAGAGAAAGCGCTAACAAAAATAAAACCCTCATTATGAATATATCTGCCGTATCCATTGACAAATCCAATAAATTGCCATTTTCTCACCAATTTGCAGTGTTAATATTTTATCACTCACTTCATCAATATTTAGACTCCACATTATACTGCACACGTAATCACTTAGCAATACGTAACGGTGGAATGTAAACTTATTTAATACATTTAAATAAATTAATTTCGTCGACTTCAAAATACATACACACACATCACATAGACTGCCTTAGAACAGTACCGTATAAAAAATATCTAATAATTTTTTATTTACCCAAATAAATAAAATTGTATTGTCTGTTGGTTCTGGATAATCTCCTGAAACTATTTTGACGGTCATTTCAGTTGCAATTAGCTTATTAATAAGAATTTATGCAATTTTTATTTTAGGAAAAGACCTCAAAGTTAACTAACGACTTAACCCGCGTATGACCGGGCCCTAAAGATACGCAATTTTTCCTTTTTTAAAATTCCCCGCAAACAATGTCGCAAATAACGGCTAGTTTGGGATAAAACAGAAAAAGAAAGTGTGAAAATAAATAACATGTGTTAAAAATTATTGTGTCGCTCATACCTGTAGGGCCTAATAATTTTAATGTCAGAAACCAGAAAGATGATGGCAGTTATTTCAAGAAATAGTAACAGTATTAATTAATAGGGTAATATGATCATAATTTATTTGTGTTAATCATTATTACATGACAAACTCGATAAATTAATAATTACATGTTACTCGTTCTTTATATTTAAAAAAAAGTAAGGATCTCTAATAAGAAAACATACAGAACGTTATTAAATTTACTGTTTCTCACGCGGAATTCGCAGTCCATCGTAAAACTGTGTGTGACATCTATGGACGACGCCAGTCGCCAAATACCTGTGTCACGCACGTCAGATGATTTACTTCTTCCACAAAAGGGGAAAGTGGAAATCCTGGTGAAAGCGATGGAGCCTTGCTTTTGTTGGAAACGGATAGACAATCACCGATGACAGATCGTGGATGAGAGCACGCGGAATACACGAGCCGAAGATTTTCCGACATGTTACTCTGATACGATCCATATTTATAAAGAAAATTACTTCACATCGACGGGTTTTATAAGCTTCGTCTGTAACTTAGTAAAAAATGTAAACAAACTTAACGACTATCTTCATCTACTCCTGATTGCAGTGGCGACTAAATATGTAAGCAAATTAAATTTTCAATAGGTGACATAGATACTACATACATAGAACTTGTAATATTCTTTTGCCAATTTAATATTTTCCATCGAGTATATACAAATAGTGTTGGTGAAAAGCTATCATCGTTCCTTCTACGAGCACCACTCACTCAGGCAGCTTACTAGTTCTTAAATCCTCGTAGAGTTGAGCGAAAAAACAATTTTGGTATGTCTAAGAAAGATATACATTTTTTTATCCACGATCTTTAGAGCCAAAGCCAACCTCACCTGCACGTGATGCACCCAGCCGAAGAATCTAGCGAAAGTGGCTCTGGCAAAAGAGAGATAGGGCATTTTTCTTTACCGCTTCACACCAGGCGAACCGTATGCATGTCTGCCACCCGACGTAGACATATCAAAATCAAAGTTATTCCCTTTGTAGTTTTGGATATATTGACTGAATGTGGCTGGATAAGGAAATCGCAGGAGGATCATATTTGGTGCAAAGCATTGGGATAAGCTATTACCAGCAATGGATAGAGGCTGATGATGATGATGTTGACGTTTATTGTCGTTTACGTGATATTTATTAATGAGATGTTTTCTCGCGATTATGTTGTTGACTATGTTTGACTATTGTTTGACTATGGTGATTCTTAGTAGATAAGTGGATAGTGCCTACGTTCCATACATCCACTGGGCATCATAAAGTTTTTGAGACTCGATTTTTTTTAATAGAGGCCTCTGTTGCCTAGTAGTTACATAAACAAAACTAGCACGTTATATAAAATGACGTTTAACATTATAGTTAAACAATTAATTAGTTCGTTTCTCGTGTCCGACAGTTAATTGTTAATTGTACGTATAACAATAAGTTACCTGCTGTTATTACGTATGTATGTTCGGTAAGTACTTCGTAACTCTGCAATTAATTGACCCGCATTCGGAGTTCCGCTCGTTGGATCTAGCCGGTCGTTCTTAAGTTTCTTAGAAAATAGAATAAATCCGTTTACTAAATAGTAAAAAACATTAATTAAGAGTTAAGAAGGCTGTTGGTCTGTGCGTTGCTCGTGAAAAGTTAGTTTGGGGTGTAAGTGGTTCATCAAGATCTTATAACCAAAGCCAACTTCACCTGCACGTGGTGCACCCTGCTGATTGACAAACGAAGCTCTGGCGAAAAGAGAGGTAGGGAGTGTAATTGTAAGCTACCCGACTGGGGAGTGTACCTCCACCTCACAGAATACCGCAGCCAAATAACAATTCCCTTGAGGGTTGTTGTGTTCCTGCGAGTGAGTGAGGTCACCAGAAAGAAAGGAAGTTTGATGCTGCGTTGGCAGCGGGGGTGGCGGCGCGCGAGCAATATTTTATGTTGCAAGCGTTAATATGGCTACGGTAACCGCTTCACATCAGGCGGGCCGTATGCTTGTCTTCCACCCGACGTAGTATAAAAAAAAAAGCTCTGACGTAAGTTGCTCCAGCAGAGGTCTGTCTCAGTAATTTTATGGCCCTTTTAATTTCCTCAGTAAAAAAAAACGGGTTGCACTCCGGGAGTGCCGGCAGGAGTGAAAACTTGAACATTAACGTTGTACATTTATGAATATTTTGGAATTGTTAGAGAATAATTTCGCACGAATTGCTTTATTTATCAGTATAAAAGTACTTACTATGATTTATGTGATAAAATACAATATTCATTTATTGCGCTATCGTACACAAACATGACATAATTACATTAAAAATAAACAGCAGGAGCAGGCATACATTTTCGCCGCGCGGTAGAAAGAGAGGAGAATATTACTTCCTCTCCTACGCCGTGCCGGCGATCTACTCTCCCTCCGTCTTACGAATTTTCGATCAGACCACGTGTCCTGACGCGAGTTTAACATTTTTTACCCATCCCAAAAAGTGCACAACGCCGCTAAAGAGGTTTTCACTTCAAAAAATTGTTCGGTCGTGAAGGAGTCGCCGGATACAACACGTGTCAGTCACGCGCTGTATTCAGATACTCGAAAATCATCTTCTACAGCTATAAGCCAGTCAGGGCAAAGTGCAGTACTGTCTGCTTAATATGATGCGTATTCACTTCCCTCTAATATAATCTTGTATACAGCTTTACAATCATACATGGATATCTTTCAAGAGTACCCATCTCCTAGACATACAAGGTTTTGCAAAGTCTGAGACTTACATAGAATCGTTATCTAGGCTGATAGTGACCCCCAGCCACTCTATAAAAATGCCGCGTCAGTAACTACTACATAAACAGTAATATCTGTGCAGAGCGTGAATGAGCGTGTGTGCGTGCGGCGCAATACAAGCTGTTCCAGATACGTCTCTGAGGGGGGTGAGGTCGACGCGAGAGAGCGGCAGGGAGTGGTCATACTGTATGTAGTACTATTACTTATACTAATAGTGAAGCCTCAGCTTGATCTCCACTATCCCGCTGTCAAACACCAACGATGTGTTGGAGTTTGGCTGTGTAGGCTCAGGCATTTACAGTGGAGGGCGAATTGCAAAATTAGCAGTGATTCTGGTTGAAGAATGACATCAACGGGTTCGTATTCCTAGAATAATTACTTACTTATTTTAACAAAGTGACGCTTATCTGTGGTATGTAATGCCATCCTTTACATGACTTGAGGTAGAAGTATACGCAACAAATCGTTTTGAATCTCTTTTTTTAATCATTTTTCAAGAGCTACAAATTTGGTATTTAAGCGGGTATTTGGCGTATAAGATCACCCCCATATGTACAATCCATTGGTTTTATTGTCATTTGTCTTATTTCTTATATCCCATTTCACGTGCAATGGATAAATTATTTAGCGAGAGAGCACCACGGCCAGCTAAGATAGACTTTGGTTCTAAGAAATGGTGAGCTCACATTTTTAATCCTTTACTGGTGGTGGAGACTTGAAGCCTTTTGTCTTCAATTATCGGTAATTGTGACCACAACGTCGATCATAAACTTTCTCAAATCATGCGCAAATTCCAATCGATAGTTATGACATTCGATTGATAATCCAATCTGTCGAGAAAGGGCTTTTCAAACGGATGAAAATTACTTCGATAGAAAGTAACCACAAGCAGGCAATTACGTTAGAACAAATACCGAGGCGGTTTCCCAAATTTGCGCAAGCATCCGCGACGTTCAGAAATCGGAAGGGCAGGCGGAACCAGCGAATTAACTGCCTGCGCGGCAGTGCACGCCAAGTTGTTTTTAAATAGTGAGCGTGCGCTAACGCAACAGTGTAAAAGATTATCCAATCTGTAGTAAATACATCTATACTACACAAAGCAATAAAAAAACAAAAAATATAATATTTTTATGTTTGCTTTCTTCTATGTCTTTGTAATATATTTTTTAGAGTACACACACAAACAAAATTAGTAAAATGATGGCAAGCAGTTGTCGTAGCTAGCAGCCGATGGATGTTTGAACCATTAGAGGCATCACTAAACACATAATCATAAAGAAGGTATTACATTGCCCGCCACCACCTTGTAAAATCTCCATTACGCTTTTATTCAAGAACCCAATCGTAGGCAGTAGTTGCCAAAAAAAACCTTGACAGACAGTCTGTTCTATAACCTGAGAGCTGGCGGTTGAAAACTCTGAAACCGCACAGTAATATTTTAAGCTTTTTTACTTGCCATGAAAGCATGTATTAAATCTTTTAACATGACTCTATATACCATTAAAAAATCTGTGCGTGTAAAATAAAAAGAAAAAGTAAATAAATTATATTGACCTTGGCCCATTTTTATTATTTAAGTTTTTGGCCAGATACCGATTTCTGTAGATCATCGAAATCATGTGAGTAAGCAAGATAATAATCGTCAAGTCTGACAGATGAAAGCTAAATCCGGATAATTTGGAATTTAAATTTCACGGTTACGCACGCGTTTCTATACGCGGCTCCGAGAAGAAGCGCGGCAGAGCAGGCTCCGTTAATTTATTGTTTACAAACAGAGCGCTCGGCGAGACCGTTGTATAATACGGAAGAAACGGTTTGTCCTAACTTGCATTACAATAACTAAAAATATTCTTGGTTTACTTTTTACTTTTGCCTTGTTGCACAATGTGAACGGTTTAATGTTTACTGAACCTAGGTTACAAAATAAGTATTATTTTTTGAGGAAAAATTTCCGAAGATCACTTAGATTATATCATGATATGTGTTGGAATAATTATTTAGATCTTTTGGTATACGGTAAACTCATTGAGTTTTGCGACCCAGAAAGACAAGTTTTTGTCTTATAAGAAAAACTAATAGCTAAAGAATTATATTTTTAGTACTTAGTACAAATTAAATAAAAAAATTAGGTATGAAAATTACACATAACTTCATAAAGTTGCCTAACTAAAAGTAAATTTTATAAATGTAATTAAGCCGTTACAATATAGGTAGGACCCCTAACTTTTGTCCCGCTGACCTCTTGCGTACCTATACCTTTTCTGAGTCCCCCTTCTTTAGTAATAAGTATATGAATGTTGTAGACCCTTGTTTGGCATCTTGGAATCAAGCCGTGGTGGCCGGGGTCCATAACACTTTGGGAATCAATGCTTTACAACTATGAGACAAATTACGACAAAATATCAACGGTTTCATATAAAATTCCCTGCTTATACAAAATTAATCTCTTTGGGACCATTTCACCATTAGAAAATATTTATTAAATATATAAAATTAAATAATGAAAACTCGCGACCGCACGAGGCGAGTATCAATGGTGAAGAGTTGCTAAGGACATTGCAAGTGGCAGGCATTCTCCAATGTTTTTAAAAGGAGTGATCGTGGCATGAATAACCGTGCCATCCAGACCAGACGCATGCAATTATGAAAATGAAGGAGACACGCCGTATACTACCTTTAGTTTTGCTTTTGTGTTTCATTTAAAAGAAATAAAGCAAGCATGCAATAAAACGAATTCCTCTTTTCAATGCACGCAGAGATAAGTAAAATAAACAAAGCGAAATTCCTTTTGAGTCTGTGTCTACTTAAGTATATTGGCTCTATGTCGTTGGATAGTCTGCTCATATTTGTGAGGTTACAGTTTATATTTCTTAAAGAGAGCTTTATGTAAACTACGTTAAAAGATTTAAGGAGACATACGAGGATACATGAGGGCTGGCCATTATTTTGCACAGACGTCTACGTCTGTGCAAAAGGTTAGCTTTGTTAGTCGGCTAGGTAGTGTCGCGAGTGTGGTTGCACCCTTGGAATTTAATAGAATTCATTAAATCAATCAAATTCAAGTTGGATTTCACTGTGTTCCACTCCACACTTGTGACACACACACATGATAAATGAATTTGTCTTATGTATATTATATATACATTAAACTCCCGTTTACATAAAACCGTGTGAAAATAAACTATCCGGGCGGCGCTAGTATATACTTATCGCATATTCTCAAACATCTTTACTGTAGGTTGATCTGCAAGATATTACTTATTATCATAATATATATTTTTTACAACAGTAGCAAATCAAACGAGCTGTTATATTAGAAATCAATCGGTTCTCATGAATGTATACAATATATGCTACTAATGTATACAATAATAACTCAATCAGTCATAACAAGTGTAGCGGTGTGACCGGCGCGCGGCGCCGTGTGTGAAATAAAACAATTAGGCCCGCGGAGGTCAGCCGTCCGGCCGACACAATCGTATCGTTACAAAATCGACCGATACAATCGATAATCGACATAATCGGATTGGGCACGCTGCTCGGTAGCCTATTAACCATCGATTATGTCCATTCAATTACCGATTGCAAAATATTCATTAACCTTAATTCTTTATGACGTGTGAGCAGGATTATTCCCAATAACACTCGATTTTTAAAATAAGAACACGCTCTTGCGAAAAAGAACGGTGTTTCCATGGGGGAAATAACAAATTTATATTTCTGTTCTTTTGTGGAATACAAAATGTTGAGTAATCTAAATTATTAATTAGTAATCTAAATTTCGGTAACATAAAATTTTATTTTTACACTTTACACAGTTCACAGACGTTTGACAGAACTTGAACTATGAAACGTCCAGATACGGATTCACGTGAAAAATAACGGAACGAAGTTGAAATTATTACTGCATGTAAAAGTGATTGTGAGAGACGATGGCCACTTCATTTGAATTTTACCAAGTACATGCCAAATTCTAAATAACTGGCGATTACTGAGACACCTAAGGTGCATTAATTCTATCTGTACATTACCCTAACAGAAACAGAAACAACAAACAGTTTTACATTCCAAAGTCATTGGCAGCAATTTGATTCAAAACAATAAGTAGCTACCAAACATATATTTAGTCAAGACGTTCTGTCAGAGCACCGCACTGGAGGAAAATTTACAATACAGTGTGCTACTACTAATTACTTAGAAATCTACGAACAACTACCAATTACGAGAAACATGGTAACACACAACAGACGTGAAACAACAGCATGCATTAACGAGACGAGACGATTTTCAAACAGATACTAGGATAACAGGATTTATGAGGTGTAGAAAACAACACGACAAAACAAAGCAGGTAAGCCAGAAATGGAAATCTTGAAATTTCGAATATGGCTCGAACAGGGGCCTACGGCCGAAGCTGAAGCCGATTACCATCGGGTTTTTTGATTACCTATACATTTTATACACATCCCACTGCTGGAATACGGTATTCCCCTCGATGAAAGGGTTTAGAGCATTCTCCACCACGCTGCTCAACTGCGAATTGGCGGAGGTCAGTGTTTTAAAGCAGCCTAAAGGCCACTGCCTTGGCGTATCGACTGTCATCTAATGGCAACATCTGGAACCGACGGCACGAAGGAGCTCGAGATAAAATAAACTCATCCAAGGACAGGCTACGGTCGACATTGCTTAACTTGCGTGTTCGATTAGATTTTTTGTCATTTTCTATCTAATAGTATTTCGGTATTGACCATTGACGAAGAAGAAATGCTTGAAGAAACTTGCCATTATGGGTTTTTTACTTTTCAATTAGCAATGCAATCTTGATGTTTGTTACTTTAATACCCACACCACAGAACCATAGGTAGATTTTGCGAAATTCGAGAGAAAGGATCATGTTCAGTATAGTTCAGACGAATAAAAATCCTGTCCTAATCTAATAATTTGAAATGAGAGAGCCAAAAATTATTAGAATAAAAAGTTTGAGAGATGTCAATCCCTAAGGAACTTTTTCTCTTACAATATCTTACTCCACAGTTCATGTAATGTAATATTATTACATAGCCCAGAAATATATTTGCAAGAATAAGTAAGTAATAAAGATATATTTGGTGAAATTTATAAATGCAAATAATTACGTATAATAACTGTTATCAACAAGGTGATTGTCGACGTGTGACTCGCATGAATTATTACATAAACTGTTTCAATCAATTACGTCCTCGTCAATATTGTTTAGCGCCGGTCGATATAATTAAAGTGATGGACGAGCAATAAGTGAAAATTGATTGAATTATAAGTCATTCACGAACTAAATTCGTAATTATGGGCGCTAAGTATAGAATATTAGCTTCTGTCCGCTACTTCGTACGCGTAGATGTATGAAATTCATTCATACCCCTGTTCATCCACTTAGGGGTTGAATATCGAAAAATCGTGAAATACGTGTTACTAATTTTCTTTTAGGACTCATTTACAAAGTTCCAATTCCAAACCGAAATGCCCATTTAACATTTTTTCCCCATACAAAGTTTAATACCCGTTTTTACCCCTTAAGAGATCGAATTTTAGAAAACATTGAATTATTTTATTAAATTATATCAAAGAGCAATATCACGAAATTCCAAATTGATCTGACCTCAAAGAAATAACTTACATACAAACGTTGATACCCCTTTTTACCCCTTTAGGGGGTGAATTTCGCAAAATCCCTTCTTAATGGACCTATACGGTACAAAAAGGAGCCAAGGTCCAAATATCTTACGTTTCTATGTTTAGTAGCCTTGCCTCAGCGTTAATGAATCAGTCAGTCGGGACATGTTACTTTATATATATATTAATAAATATTATACACATGCAGTACAAATAAATCCTACGGTAATTTATTCGAGCAGAATTTATTGAACAACTTGTTCAAAAAGTCAAAGCCAATCATTATCATAATTTTCATCCAATCAAGACAAAAAACAAACAAATCTTACAGGTCGTTCAAGTCATTCGTGGAATTAAATACCCAAATCCGTTAAAGTGGCAAAAGCGGCACATTATTGTAAACTACCGTCAAATGTCACTTGCTCAGCTTGCTTTAGTCGTCCATATTCAATTTACTTTGGTTATTATTACATATTTTCCTGTGAGAAGCTTATACTTATAATTCCTTACTTGTCAGTCTAATCGAACACGCAAGTTAATCAACGTCGACCGTAGCCTGTCCATGGATGGGTTTATTTATCTCGACCTCCTCCGTGCTTCCGAGAACACGTTCAGCCTTCGGTACCGGCTTTGTCATTAGATGACAGTCGTCAGCCAAGCAAGTGGCCTTTAGGCGGCTTAGAAATACTGGCCTCCGCCAATCCGTAGTTGAGCAGCGTGGTGGAATATGCAAATTTCGGAAGTAAGCCAATCTGCGCAAACTCAGCGGCTATTTACACCGCTGAGTGTGCGCATATTGCGATTGGCGAAAAAAAAACCCTTTGATTGAAGCGAGCCCCGCATCCCAGCAGTGGGGTGGATTAGGGTTGACGGCGACGACGACATTACAATTTCATGATTTTTTAGTTTTACAGAAATGCAGGTAGCTCTTATCAATTCGTTATAATCTAGATTAGAGCTGAAACCTGTAAATTTGTAACTTCCAAGCTATATTATGTTGGAACAAACTCGTATGAATCTCATAATACCTTGCGGGTGGTGCAGTGTTGTCCTCTGCGATATTATCCGCTGCAAATCGATACATGGATATAAAAATACAGATAATACTGTAGATATAATAGTCCATACAATCTCCAGTCCAATAAAAACAAGTCCGGTCTTTTCCTCATAGCCGTTCCATTCTATACACGCTGTATTAAAGATTTAAGCAGACATGATGGGACATTGTTGGCTGGTCACAATGGAAACTGTGCGGACAGGGAGGCTTTCATAATGCAGAGGACATATTGCACTGTCAGCGGATTTGTAAAATACGAAGAAAAATAAGCAGGTAAAGAAGACATCCTATATATTATACAGTTAACTAAGATATTGTACAATAAGGATTGTTTTTGTGGAGCTGAACTGTGAGGTCATAGATTATAGCAAATTTCATTGTTTGAGGGCAGCCACGACATAGCTAGTTGCCAATACCAGATTCCTATAAAGGCAATGTTTGACCACATACCATATTTCGGCCATAAACCCGTCTGGCGGGAGGCGGCCATTGTTTCGCCATTATTTATCGGCCTCTGTGTTGTGACGGCGGCGGCGGCGGTGGCGGCGGCGAGATGCGAGACGGCTCGTGTAACCTTGCATGGCTTGCACTTTGTGGATTATTGATTGTTGTTACATAAAGTGATGTAAATTTTCTGATATCACCTAGAACATTACGAGCTGTAGTCGAAGAACAAACTCCCAGACTAATATTTTAAATGGCTCCTGTTAAAAGTATGTCACTGAAGCCTCATGATTCCTGTGTATTTAGAAAAACTTTGACAACCTATTCTATGACCTGATTGTTGCAGAAAACCTGTCTCTAACCACATCAAAAGGTTGCGAACATTCTAAAAAGAGTGTTGATTGCTGCTGTAGGAGGCAGTGGGTATCATATACGCAGTCCATTGTACTACGTTGTGTCCAAGTGGTGAGACATAAAAGAAGTAAAGTCGTCCTCAGACCTGGAGGTTTATTAACACACTATTAATAATATCGTGATATTAGAACGGAATATGTGATAACTGTTTGTGATCTACCCGTATCTATCTGCTCTCAGAGGAGATTTTTAACTCTCAGGTTTCGGAATGCCAAGGTTTTCCTAGGAATTAGTAAGCAGCTTTTTAATAAAGGTGGAAAGGGGTTTACAAAGTGCTGTGCCTCACAAACCGCAAGCGTCCATAGGCTGAGCTGACTGCTTACCATTAGACAGGTCATATTCTTATTTGCATTCCTAGTGATATGGAAATGAAGTGAATGAAAAATGTTAACATACTTAATAATAGTCTATAAGTCATAATTAACCTCTCAATACATCTTCAAATCAATAATACACTTTTAATCTCACCAGATATAAATCGAGTGTTCTAATAGAGATTTGCGCAAAATTATCGCATGTTATCAGCACAAACACACACACTCACACTCACACGGGCGCTGAACTAACCTCGGCAAACGTACAGCTAGTCGTTTTAGATAACGCTTATCGCTGCCGGAAAAACTATTTTCTCAGACTGTTTACTGAGTCTCATTTCTTCTGAGGTAATAATATGATTAATGAGCGCGAGATGAGGCCACGCTATTTTATGTTCCGCCGTGGTAGGAGTCTTACACCGTGATTTTTTAATTTTGAGGTTTTATTTGATATTTCTCATTCAAAAATAAATAAATAACCATAATTAATAAATAAATATTAAATAAATTATTTTTGTATTATTTACAAGTTAATAAAAATTGTATTCAACGTGTACGTCATATTTTATGATTCTTTATCACAATTTTCGTATTTCAGTAATTAACAAAATTAAAGAAATTAATTATGGTCAACACAATATTTTTTTTTGTGAGAAAAATAACACTCAACTTACTTTATACAATCTAAATAAAACCATTATTTACCTTGCCTTTTTATTGGTTGTTTTAATATTTGGTAACATTTATTTAAAAAAATGAATATTTTTTATTATATATATAATTTTAGTTATCCTTACCTTCACGATATCATCAGTCACTTGTTTAACCCTAAACTAACTTTATCACATCACTAACCTTGTTACACCTAGTTAAAGCTATGCTACTTTAAAGTTTGACACTATCACGATGACCAAAACATGGACATATTATGTAGAAAAATATTGTATAACCGTAATGATAGGCAGCGAAAGGGGCTGAGTGTGCGTACCGCGGCGCGTGTATTCATCTAGCTCTCGAGAGTCGCACTATGACATGTGTACAGCCTGCTGATTCAGGCTAGACGGTAAAGCCGAGGCCACACAGCATGCTGCCCACGATAGTTCATGACCGCACGCAGCATGCGGCTAGGCGGGCGGCGCAGCGCGGCGCGGCTAGTCGACTAGTACTCGCACTCGACGCGCCACATCTGAGAAAGTAGATAGGGGTATGCTCGATAGAACCAAGGAAGGTCAAGTTCAGAAATGAAAATACCTATATACGAGTATCTTTTATTTCTCTTGTCGTAATTGTAAAACGATATGCGATTAAATTGACAAAAAAACTAAAATTGAGTGCTCAGTAAACAAATAAATGTTCTCTACGAAAAATTTCTAGTGAGCTCTACATCAGATGATGAATAAATAAAATCATTTAAAATTAAATGACCAACAATTTACCATTGGTGATAAGATTCTCAATTTAACTAGTCTTGCATTTGTCGGTACTTTCTGCACTGCCGAAACCGTAACTGCAGTTGTTACAAAAGTATCCAGAGGTAGGCAGTAAGTGTACGTCCACGTAGTGATAATACATAGGTATTACTTATTCTCTGCGATACGCGCAGAAGATTTATCATCGTATATATAAATCACCCGTAATTTCAAAAAGTCTTAAGATTTGATTTACATGTAAAGACACATTGTAGACGTATTGTTATCACGTTATAAAACATAATAAATAAATGTTTATGTAATTTTGTATAATTTATTGATATGTATGTGTTTTTTGCAGTTTCATTTTGTACCAATGCTTTGTACTCCACTCGCCCATTCACAATATCCTTTCAGATATTCTACCGTTGGCTGGAAACTCTTTATAGGTATAAGTCCGCCTTTGTATTTTTTTCTTTTATTATGATAACGGTACGGTATAGGTTGTAACATAATGTACAACAAAGATTTTACAAACAAGTAAATACTCGCTATTAAACACAAAATAAAAAATAAAATAATATTTGGTTCTTTACAGTATTAAATTACCTCCAGCATCCGCGGCTTGTGAATCAATCTCGGGATCGTATCTCTCGCTCACTCGCACCAGCTAACTCGTAAACGGGAATAGGAGGGCAAGATGTCGCACCGCGCAAGTCCACACCCCAAAAATACAAGGGGCAGACAGACTCACGAATTATTACTCAGTTTGAACAATCGATATACTTAATGCCCGGATGAATAGCTTTATTACACATAAAAATAAGTGCCCTTAATAAAATTTAAATATAGCATTTTAAATTATTTTAAGCGGATAACTTTAAGTATTATCAATAAAAGGTATTTTTAATTTGTTTTCTATATGTATATACTCGTACGTACATATTCTTAAGTATATTTAATACTGCATTTCTTTCATTATAATTGTAAAGAAACTAGCGGAAAACCTCATAGAATTCAGAACCGGTTTTTTTTTTAAATTTAATATTACGTATAGTATTAAATTCCGAAAGCTAGATTGGTTGTGTGAACTTTGTATCATTTAACAATATAATAGATTTATTTATCCGTAAGGAATAATTAATATGAACATATAATGGAGTATTTTTTACTATTAATGCAATTTTTAACAATACTCATCAAGAATTCAGAGAGTGACTTCACATAAAGTGAAAAATTAATATTTTAAAATAATTCTTCAATATCTTGACATCGACATAAATCACGACTATATAAGAGATTAAATCACTGGATAATAAAGAACTTTATCAACTGGCGAATTCACTTATCACATTCAGTTACAGAAATTGATGTCACTGCCCCTGTAATCCAATATAATATGAATACCATATAAGTACTCAATCATGCCACCCCAAGATACAGAATCCCGCGAGGAACATAAATATCGGTAAACAAATCCCCAAGTAGATCAGTCACGGCTTTCCCACGGCTCGTCAACTGAGCCACTATTCGACTCGATATTTGGAGCACTCGAATTGAAATATTGGTGCGAGTCAAGTGGACTCAAGTGAACGACACATGAAATAATTTAATAGTTAATAAAATAGTAATAACACCGATCTTGTGTGTCGTATGTAGTATTAAACAAACATTTATTGAGATGACGACATGATGAATATGGTAGACACTTTAATAAACACAAGTGGTGCACTAACATCTTTAAAAGTAAAGTCTAGCTCACCTGCCCGTGGTACAGACAGCCGAAAAACAAAAGAGGGTATAAGAAAAGATAGGTAGAGCCATGGTAGAGCATATAGAGAGCGACTGGGGAGTACCTCTTTCCTTTTTGTTCGTAATTTCAAGAGATTCCAACTGCAGCTCTATACACCAGGCGACCCGTATTGTTTGGTACTGCTTCATTTATAAAAAAAACTAGCCCGTTCACATGAAAAGGGAAAATCTTGTGTCACCTTTATTTTCTGAGGGACAAAGTCAGAATAAGTCTTTCATTAAAAATCTCTACCATAACAAAATAAAAAGCTTTGACCATAGTGACTTACTTGCGAACTAGTTTTGTTGTGGCAACAACCTCAGTGTGATTTCGTCAACATGACCCGTGACTTTAAAGCCTCACATTCGACCCATATTCGTAACAATTTTTATCCATGATGATATTGATTGTATTATATAGACAATAGATAGACATAAATGTAGCCACAAAGAGAACAGATGATTAGAAGATGATGTGGTTCCCGCTAATTGAAAGCTCGGGCCGCACACACAATTAGTTGCACATGACAATAACAAATTAATCCCAACGACACGGCGAGATAACGGGCCGCCATGTCCCACGTGATATCATCTGCCACGCGATACAACGACATGACGCTTGTATATACTCATAAAAAGTAAAAATCGTTCTACCACACTAGCGACGTACAAATACATACAGGTAATTTTAAAAATTATAAATGATAAAAAATATGCAATTGGAGTCTTGCTAGACATGACAAAAGCTTATGACAAAGTGCAATATAATATTTTGTTAAATAAATTATACAGAGTGGGAATAAGGGGCTTAGCTTACGATTGGCTTAAATCATATCTACAAGACCGAAGACAATACGTAGAAATAGAAAGCTACGACCATACGACCGGGAAAATAATGACAGTAAGATCAGAGTTACAAACTTTAAATTCCTCTATTCCTCAGGGTAGCGTAATTGGGTGTTTGATGTTTTTACTTTACATAAACGACCTCCAAACATACAAACATCTTGGACACAATAGTAGCCTGGTTAGAAGACCACAATTTAGAAATTAACTTTTTAAAAACAAAAATTATGCAATACAGACCTTATCAAAAGCAGGCTCTTAATGTCGATTTCAAGTATAACGGGATCAAACTCGAGTGTGTAGAAAATTTTACTCTACTTGGACTAACACTCGATAGTAATATCAATTGGAAGGCTCATGTCGATAACATAGCAATGAAACTGTCTAAATTTATTTATGCACTTAGGGAACTCAAAAAATCCACTGATAAAAAAACCTCAATCACAGCCTACTTCGCTTATGCCTATGCGTGGCTGAAAGACACAAACACATTATTTACTTTACAGAAAAAATGTATTAGAATAATAGAAAATATTGAAGCCAGAGAAAGCTGCAAACCATATTTCAAAATATTAACTTTACCTAGCATGTACATTTTGGAAGCCTGTAAATTCGTAAAAAAGTATCCTCATTTTTACACAAAAATAGGAGATTTACCCCGACGCTATCCTACTCGATACAAAGACAAATTAATACCAACAACTTGGAAACTCAAACTAGTCTGTTCAGGTCCACTGTCTATGTCTATAAAAATTTATAATGCGTTGCCGGACGAGTTCAAAACAGAAGACAACCAGAAGCAATTCATAAATAAACTGAAACAGTTTTTAACACAGAAAAGCTATTATTCCTTAGACGAATTTCTAAACGATAAAGACAAAAAGTTATGTAAATAAATAAACATTAGTACTACTATTAAACATGACCAAATAATTTTGTTTGACATACGAATATTTAAATATAATTTTATATACTAAGGAAATATTATTATTATTGACATTTCATTGAAATTAAATTAACATACTTTATGACTAAAATAATATGATTATTATAAATTATAGACATTCATATAATTCCTACATAAATAGACAAAATATTGATATTAAAGTCAAAGTCAAAGTCAAAATTCTTTATTCTGTGGGCCCTCGCGGGCACTTAGACACGTCTTTTACAATTAGGTATATTTTTTTATCTACCAGCATTTCGGAATGACCATTGACGAGAAGAAATGCCGAAAGAAACTCTGTCAATATAGGTCTTTTTTTTTAAATAGCCATACAATATTATCATATTACAATAAAAAGAAAAATGGTATTCGACCAAAATAAGAGAAAAAACAAAAAAATTAAAGTAAAATAAAATAGTAAAAAATAAAAAATAAAAAAAAAATCATAGTATAGAGTGTATATACATATTGTATAAAGTCTAAATATGTATATCCACAATACTACTTGTAAAGATAAGACGCCTGTGCTTCACATCCTGTGCCGAGAATTTGCCATACATTTTTATCATTAAGGTAATCGTCGGTCCTGTAGTAAGCCTTTTTACATAAGGTGGTCTTAATAAGCTGTTTGAATTTAGTGTCGGGTAAAATCAGGACCGACTCCGGCAACTTATTGTAGTAGCGGATGCAATTTACGACAAACTAATTATTGACCTTCCCCAGTCTATGTTTTGGAATAACCAATTTGTTTTTGTTCCGCAAGTTGACATTAGTTATATCACATACTTTTGTAAAATTAGAAATATTTTTACGGACGTACATAATATTTACATAAATATATTGAGAAGCGACAGTGAGGATGTTTATCTCCTTAAATAACTCACGGAGTGAATCCCTAGAACCCAAATTGTAAATTGATCTAATGGCTCTCTTTTGTAATACAAAAATTTTATCAATGTCAGCTGCTTTACCCCAAAGCAATATGCCATATGACATAATGCTATGGAAATAACTAAAATAAACGAGCCTAGCAGTTGTCTCGTCCGCTATCTGTCTTATTCTCCTAACCGCATAAGCTGCGGAACTGAGTCTGCGAGCTAGTTTCATTATATGAGGGCCCCATTGCAACTTTGAATCAATGGTAATACCAAGAAAAACAGTATCATTGTCATAAACTAGGGTGGTGTCCTTTATGACTACATCAGCATGGACTTGCCTGACATTGGGTAACGTGAATTTAATACATTTAGTTTTGTATGAGTTAAGAAGGAGATTATTTGTAGTAAACCAGTTCAAAATTGCAGAAAGAGCATTATTAACATCATCAATTTTGTCTTTATACCTAGCAACTTTAAAAATAAGTGAGGTATCGTCGGCAAACAGTACTACGTTGGCAAATTTTTCTACCAAATCAGGCAAATCATTGATGTATACCAAGAATAGGAGAGGACCCAAAATTGAACCCTGGGGCACGCCCATTTTTACCTCAAATGCATTTGATTTTCCATTTACATCCACCGTTTGAGTTCTATTACTAAGGTATGATTCTACCATTTGCAAAGCCTTCTCTTTAATACCATAATGATTTAATTTGAGCAGCAGTGTCTGATGATCAACACAATCAAATGCTTTGGAGAGGTCGCAAAACACACCGATAGCGTCCTGAGACGTCTCCCAAGCCTCAAATATGTATTTCACGAGCGCGATTCCTGCGTCTGTAGTGGACATTCCGGCGGTGAACCCGTATTGCTTCTTATGTAGAATGTGGAACTTATTAATAATTAACAATGAATAGACAATGATTGACATCAAAACTTATTTTAATTTTGTTCTAAATGTATTTTTTTTAACAAACACATTTTTTACATATATATAAGATTAATTGTCATATTTTATTTTATTTTAATAAAAAATAATAATCAGAGAAACGCCTAAATCCCATCTGCCGTACCTCAAAAACCGCTAACACATCTTTGCAATGCCCAACAGGGTTCATATGTATGTAATAATCTGAATACTGTATAAACATCCTTATAACTATGTACTACATATGAAATGCAATAAAGATATTGAGTATTGAGTATTGAAGAACATGCATTCGATAGCTTTATCACAGAAGTAAGTGAACGACCTTATTTGGAAACAAAAATAAGTTATCACTTTGTAGCAAAATGTCTCCGAAATATTACGTTTTTAATTTGCTAGTTCATTAGGCTATCAATATGTGTATTAATGTTTATATAGCTGCATACTGTGTATATGATTACATATGCACACTACGCTGTCATAGTGTGTATATGTTTACACATACATCCTATGCAGTAAATGATACTGTATTACATTGCAACATGACGGATCATCATTTACTTCTCCTTTTCCCATTATTTGGAGTCGTCGCAGTATGTCTTTTTCTACCATTCACCTTTAACAGCCGTCATATCTACAGCTACCCCTTCCTCATCTATATCACCTCTCACACAATCTAATCACCTTTTGGTCTTCCTCTCTCATTCACATCCAAATTCATCATTCTCTTTGTCACATTTTTTATAATCCTGCAATTAAGAACATGATGCAACAAGACTGCAATGAATTAATGCCACTGAACTAAAATCATGTTTTAAAATGCACTGCCAAAATGAAGTTTCAACCCAAATAGAAGAACGTTTTTCATTGGCCGTTTTTAGCATGGACGGACCTTTTATTCTTTTTTTCTTTCTGCATTTAAGTAATTAGTGAAAAATACATTACTTCAGTCTGTTGCTGTAGTTGCAAATGGTAAATCCTTTTATTTCAAAAAATTGCTTTACTAACTCGATTTGTTATTTTGCCTTTTTCAAGCTGTTTCAAATTCGGGAATTTGCAACGAATTCATTTAAACGTTTATAAATTAAAACTGGACATTTAAATTACTACCAATTAAATGAACTGAGAGATGTTTTTAGGTTTCACATAATATTTATTACACTTCATATGTTCACAAAATAAAACTGAATTATTCAATGACATACACAGAAGAAACTCGAGTTAATTAGGAATATTTATTACATAAACACAAATATACCCGTAATTTTATAAATAAGTAACATCAAGTTTGATACAACCATAATTATACGACTGCAAAGAATAGAAATGAAATATTTTGGCGTTAGCAATGTGTGCGGCAGAGCCTAGGTCTACTGTAACTTTTGAATACTATAAATAGATAAGGGATTGTCAATCATTGCATGGAATTACTTTAACGGGTGACATGGGAAATAAATTCAGGAGTCGTAAATTAACATCGATGAAATCCGAGTCTTTAATTCAAAGTTCTTTCAACATGGCGTTCCATTTATTCTCAAAAGCCGCATCCTGCATCACATCTCCAGGGTACCGATTTTTCTTCGGTCGTGCAGTTTTACCGTTCAGGTTTCAGCGCCGTACAAGAAAATCGGAAAGATCAAGCAGTATTTTTCGTATTTTTACGATGTTTTCAAAGTTTCACCTGTGTCTTGTGACTAGATCATTCGCCGAGAGGTTTCTCGACGGCTGATCATAGGCTAGTCACATGGCCTTGTTTCGGATTCGGATTCTTATTTAGGAGGTATTATTGCCTAGTCACAGCCGCCATCGTTACTGACATTACAATATATACCCACGTATATACCTGTCAAATATGTCCAACCAAATTTTTTCTTGTACTATTTTCGATTTGCGGACGTAAAAACGTCAAAACTGGAACGAATTAAAAATACATCAAAGGCGACGAGGCTACGACCACCATCAATGTTTGCAATGACCCTGAAGATACAAAAAGACCAAAACTTTTGACAACCGGAATAGAAGATGTGGTTAAAAGATTTATGAAGAGCAGCCATCGCGCTCGCCATGGACGAGAACTAGAAATACTCATAGTACCTATATCTGTATATAAATTATTCTATAAGGTGGTCAACCATTTTCTTATGTATTATACCAAGCTTAATCGTAACCAGCGCGTAGACTAAATCATATTGAAGAAATCTAAGGAGATTAAATATATATTTTTTTTCATTATGCCTAGTGCCAGGCAAACGCACCTGATATAAAGCAGTTACCATAAAAACGCTTGCAATATAAGGAGTTACATGCGCTGGCACTCCTCTGCCGAACATACACTCGTACACAACTCATACGGAACACAACAATGTATTGTTATTTGTCTGCTGTGAGGTGTAATGATTCCCCAGTCGAGCCCTACCTCTCTTTCGCCAGGCTAGCCAAACTAATTCCAATAATAATATGACATGTGTCAGAGGGAGCGGGCGCGTCTCGTCGTAGTCTACATTGTTGCGTTGGGTGTGTTTACAAATAGTTACAAACATCGGGTTTGACCGAAACTGCCACTGGTAATACAATTGCTATGCTTTGAAAATTAAGATATTCCTAATTGCAGTCTATGAATACATAGAAAATGAGCAATAGTACTTAAACCAAGCCAAAGTGAAATTAAAAATGATGTCAATGATGTTGAGAATACTCGGAGTATTTTCCAATAAGCCATTATATACGTATATAATATTTGTCTCTAATTTTAAAATCATTAAAAAGAGATCAAAATACATTACACGATTGTATAAATGACAAATCACAGAATTTCTTGTAAAATGTGTAGTACACTTTATCCACAATTCTATAAAGTTCTCCATGACATTCCATTCCAAATTAAATAAAACAAGGAAGCCTTCATTAGTCACGGTTGAACGGTTTGAACCACAATATTACAGTAATCTCCAATCACGTTAAGCGTGTAACCACGTGCCTTATCGTGCGTTTAACGTATCCGGGAAGCAATTCCTGAAAAAACATTATTTTGTCAAACAAATTAATACGAATGTGTACAAATAACTACCGACAGCCAGTCCATATCGAGACGTTTCAGTGAAGGAATTCCCACATATCCGCTATTTAAGTTATAATCAGAAACGAGGGCGCCCGCACCATCTTTGATCTCCGTCTGATGCGTTTGACGTGTTGACTGATCCCGCAGCGCCACACAGCGCCACGGTACGCCACTACGCCACATAAACACGAATGCACGCTCGATTCCCAAACGCGCTTGATCTATTTCCGTACACTGTTTATTAATTTTCGTAATGGTGTTATGGCCATGCTACATTATATCCTTGTATGGTATAGCAATAGCGTTCTAACTTTCTACTCAAGTTTGATCTGTGAAAAAGCTTGAAGAAAGAAGGCCTTTCATAACCGTCAAACAAGAATCCTTTATTTGCTTAAATGTGGGTGTACAAATAACATTATTAGTTTGATCCGTCACAATTGCCTTGGTAAGACTTTTGAAAAGATTTACCGGTCGGTGAGTTTACTCAATCACAGGAATACAACTCTTCTAGAGAATTTGGTTGCGAATTTCTGTAAGGTGAAGGTAATCTGTCGTTGGATTGCTTCCAATGCACTGTTCCTATGAATTATCTTTCTATCACCAAAACTTCATTTAAAACACATACGCTGACGCATACGTATTTTTTTTAGCCCTAAAAATTGAGGCGCCATTAGAAATTATCAAGGATATGCTGATAGTGTTGATATTCTGTAGACTTTAAAACGTTGTGTGAAAATCCCAGTCACGTTTTGGGAAGAGGCTCTGAACCATCTTTAGAACCTAAGCCATCTTCACCTGCTCGTGGTGCATCCTATCACATCCTCTCGCCGCTCTGGTGAAAGAGAGGTAGAGCATGTCGAGCTGGACTGGTGAGGCACCTTCACCTCAGAAGTCCGCAGTCAAATATGCATGTCATAATAAGAGTGAGTGCTATCAGCAATTTCAGCTTAAGGAGAGGCGGTTTTAGTAGCGGGTGTGCCTGCGCGTACTTACTATTTTCTACTGTAACGTCTTTATAGTGTACGTTAACACAAGTTTCAATATAGATTAAGTACAGTACTTACATGCGCCGAAGCTGGATCCGCGCCTTGCGCTAACAGCTTGACATCTGGCCGGCCGTAAGCTTATTGTACCCGGCATTGAAAAAAAAATATGGCATGTGGCTGTGTCATAGACATGGCCGTGTGTTGTACAACGTGAACACGCTCGCGATATTCCATAGTCCTCACTTAGCGTGATAAATTATTTGATCCTTCATCTGTGATTGAATTTTGGATGAAGATGATAGATTTGTAGCTGCAACACCAAACTGTATCCCCCGATTTTGGTATCATTCGTTTTTATCTTAATTGCCTCCCTATGGAAGCCATTTTAAAGACGTGTTGACGTCAAAAAACATTCTCACTTTCAGTAGCGAGCGCCACAATCATCCAAAACACTTTTACACGTTTACCTTTTTCAAGGTAGCAGCCGATGGAAATATTTGACCAGCTGGAGATGTAACGACGCAGTTACCGAAACAATTCAAAATGATAAAGCATAAATTGTAATTATAAATGATGTCACACAGCACCGGCGTGCGCAAACACGCTGAAATTCAGCTGTGAACACATCACGTGGTTGGTATTACAAAGCACTCGGTACATACTAGTATCTTTGTTAAATAATGACGAATGGAAATTAAACAAAAGTATGCTGTTTGTCCCGATGTTAATAGAAATAAATGTCAAAATATAAATTAACGCCATATAGTATGGGATTAGTCATTATTGAAATATTCGCAAATATATCATTGCGTGTTGTTATTACTACACGTTTCTGGACTACGTGTTGCGTAACGTATCTTGTAGATTTCTCAAATTAAATGGTAATTAAATCGGTAGATATATTAAATATTTAAAATACACTCGTTTTAGGTAATTATAATTATGAGGAAATGAGTAACCGACTGAGGAAGTATCTCCACCACACAGAATCCCTCAGCCAAATAACCCAAATAACAATTCGCTTGAGAGTTGTTGTGTTTCTGCGAGAGAGTGAGATCACCAAAAAGGAAAGAGTTGGTGCGCTGGCACCGGGAGTTGGATGCGAGTGTTAATATGTCTACGGTAACCGCTTCATATCAGGCGGGCCGTGTGCTTTTCTGCCATCCGAGGTAAAAAAAAATGAGCGCACCCATATTCAAGCGGTAGTTGAAAATCATGTGCAAGAATATGACGCGCTGAGTTATGGCCCACTCGCTTGCTGCAGCACACACATGCATCTTTCATCTGCGATCTGTTTGCAGTAGAGTAAGTTCGCTCCTTTTTTTCTACATTTGTATATTCGTGAGCGTAGCTGGCTATAAATAAACTATATGTCTATCTAAATTTATACACTTCGGCATCAATCCATATTCATCCTATTGCTGAAATATGGTTTTATATAAATTGCAAGAGTTGAGAGCGTACGTACTCTACCCTGCTGCTCAACTGCGCCGCGGGTTGCCGGAGGTCAGTGTTTTCAAACCGCCCTAAGGACAATGACTTGGCGTAATACTCTCATCTACTGACAATAGAGAAGGTCCTAATAAATAAACCATCAAATCATTATCAAATCTCGCACAATAAGGTCAAGATATTACGAATATACCTTACGAATACATATTTTAAAAATCCTATGTAAGATTCAGATGGGAGAACGGGTCGACGATCGAGCGAGATCTCACAACATCTTACCGGGGGAAAGAGATCAGAAAATCGCCAAAAATGCCGCTCACTTATTTAATACACATCCACCCAAGGCTCCAGCTTGATGAAGTGAATCTTTGGAATGATCAGTATGTCAGAATATGATTACTACTATCTTTAAAAAACGTGATAGTAGATTTGCCAGTATTTTTTACAAATAGCCAACAGTTCCCAGGGAGAGGATGCAAAGACGAGAGCCACACTTGACGTCACCCTGTGTTCCCGTCTGGGGAGCCAGACGGCCTGTCAGACACGAGCGCCGACGTCGTAATATGCAATAATTAACGCAGTTGCAGCTTGTATGACGCACGTATTTTACTCTTTGAACGTGTCAGCTTTTGTTGGAGTCAGGAAACGACTTGAAATTCCTTTCTGACCTTTCTGATTAGATAGTGTTAACTTTGTTGATAATTCTGGCTATTTATTTCTATTTTTAATAGATTATTAGATGTACGCTATCGCAGTCGTCTCTTTTTTCTATGTTATGCATTGTAACTTTCTAGATCTAGACCCAATGGTCTAAGTACTGTCACTTATTCTGAAGTTTTGGCTATATGCGGCTACGTTTGGGTACCTAATGTTTGTGTATTTGTGGGCTTCTCCCACTTAATACATATATTTATATAATACTTTTACATTATTTATCTTTTATACATACTTTTTTATTCTCATACTCCTTTCATTGAAAGCAATGGTCTTTGCCAGTCGACCACGGACTTTGCGTTGCGCGCGCATACTTTTAGTACTGAGTTTTGGTCGACTGTCAACGATCATCCTTCAAAACTGACTTGACTTTTCTTTTGCAGTTATAAGAATTTCACTAGATAAAAAATCTAATTTATATTGCATTTACGTTGTGTTCAGTTCTTTTCTGTTGTCTATTTAACTTCCTAAATTTTCTACTATATTTTATACTAATTGTTTCGCTCGTGCACCTTCTGTTTTTCTTGTTTCTCTTTACTCTTGTGTGTACATAAAAAACTATTCTATCTACCATTTGTTTGTTTCTCCTACTCCTACACACATTACCTATCTGGGACGCTCTGTCCAGGAGCTCCCATACTACGGGGCTACCCTTGCCCCCCATATTTCTGGTGACCCCTTTCTTTCGATTGCACAATGAGCGAAAACAGTAAATAATAAAAAAGTAAATAATCCTCATAATTTTCCCTCGTATGAACTGATATCCGGGGATAAAAAAATCTATCTGAGAAATAAACGATATCCAAATCGTTTAAATCCTCCTAAATTCAAGCGACGATAACTATTTACCATAGGCAGGTCGTGAGCTTGTTTTCCAGTTTTGCGGTATGAAAAATCTAGTAACAGCTCTGGACGTCCTATACTCAGTTTACTATAATTCCACTATACTTGACAAATATGACCAATGGCAGAGATAATTTAAAAGTAAGTAAACGAAATTGTAACCAAGAGTTTTGTCAATTGACTAAACTTAACGTTGCTATGACATCTAGCGATGTAATAAAAAACATAGATAGACTTTGATTTATCCAGACGATAAATCCAGTCTAATGTCTGTAAGCCATGCTAGTTATAATTATCTGTTGAATATTGATAGCGAGTTCTCTGAAAGTCAAGAGAGTCGGGCGCAGGGCGCGGAGATAAGTGAAGACATTTGACGTCATCACGGCGCACTGCGTACATTCCCGGCTGTAATTTCCCAAACAACTCGACAAGATTAACTGTGACATTTTACATTATTATTTATTATAATGATAGAGCTGATAGATATTAGAAAACAAATTTTAACAAAGACACTCCCTCTCTAGATGACACGATGACATAAAAGCAGCTGGAAGGTGCTGGATGCGGAAAGCGGGGGATCGAATGGTGAAAAGCAGGAAAACGGTAGATCCAACAGTGGGTAGCTGATGATGATAATAGGCATATAATGTAACTAATTCATGATCCCTGAAAACAACAGGATTTACTCCGAAATAATAATACAAAGTATCGGCCTACTCTTCCGAGAATGGCACTTGCCTACTGAACCATTCACAAAGTAGGAACTGTTACTCAACGACATTTACACGCTGCAGATGACGGATGACCACTTTTTCCTACAAACAGAATACAAAAAAGCAGCTAAGCAGTTAAATACTCATGTTGCATGCAAATGTGCCGGATATCTTACGTTATACATCCATAATGCCGGTCTTAACATAATACTTCCAAAAAGTAACACAGGAGTTAGCTGAGAACAACACCAACGCCTGCTTCTTTTATTGCAAAACCTTTTTCATGCAAAACCCGACTACTGGTATAGATCTAATATACATGTTGTAAATGCAAACATTATGCCGAGAAAGGAAAACTATTCATAATTGAAACAGTACGCCGTTTGTTAATGAAAGCGAATACTCGAGCCGTTGAACTCCATATATCTCTAAATTACGTAAGCCACGGTCGGCGACGTTTGCAATTTGTTGCCAGGGATTGCCGATCGCGGAGACGAAATCTGTTCGCTTATACGAGTTATCGGTCGGATCCTTCAGGTACCCCCGTGAGGGGGACGCTTTAAGGACACTTGATGAAAAATTACATCGTTTTTGGGAAATCCTTCTTGAAGAATTTTTATCGGTCTGAGCCACAATTCGAGCTTTATGAAATCTGTGATTTGAAGAACAGTTTTTTTTTAAAGCTTTAAATATCCTACCATAATACAGTCAAAGCATTTTCATTTAGAATTTATGTTCACAAAACGTGCATTATGTGTATGTATAATACAATATATGTATACAATATATGTATACAATATATTATAATAATATACAATATATTTGCACATTTTGTGATTTGATAAATTTTAAAGTTTTTAAGAACTTAATCCATTTTATATGTTGCCGCCTTGCCACATCATATTGATCACAAATCACAAGACAAAGTTGAATCGACTTATAACAACTTACAACGTATTTCCTGGACAAAGTAATCACACGGGTCACAATATAACAATCGAAAAGACTTGAATAAGCAACACTAATGGCAATTAAGTGTTCAGTCGGTCTCTAAAATAACTGACCACTTTGTCATATAGTTCATTATGGCAAAGTGGTCAAATATCATAAGGAGCCGATAATAATCTATGCTGTTGTTTTATATAACACGTCGAGTACCAAACAAACATACGCCTCACCTGATCTGAGGATGTTACCGCAGCATATATATGCCTCTTGCAAACAGAAGCATCGCTTGCAATGCGCAACCCCTCAGGCAAAGCTTTCAGGTCATCTCACTCGCGAGTACATAACTTTCTAAGCCATTAATTGCCATTTGGCTACGTTCTGCTGTAAAATTGAAGTGCTTCTCTAGTCGGGATTTTCCGAATTCAATTTATATCGCCCTAACTCATTCACTAGAGCCTCGTTTGCTAATCGCAGTACACCACGTACCATAGTGAGCCATCTACATCCCCTTATATAATACTTGTTTACATCATATCATAAAAGTCACTTTCTCCTCACTATAGCAAGGTTCGAGAATTTCGTTATCAATAATTAGACATTTAAATAAACCGGCGAAAGTTAATTGTCGCATGAATTGTCAAATGTAAAGTTAATCGCGTCGAATATCGCTCGCTTTCACTGAATTTCGACCATTTACCGGGGTCTGGTTCAGTGATCATTGTCAATGGCTGGTACACAAAACAATACAAAACAGGAAACAATCGAAGCATTGGTTATTGGAATTACAATCGATTTGTCCCTTCGATGGTCACGGAGCTCTCGCCAGAGACGGCGGTGACTGACATTTGAATTACTGCGACTATGTCGTCACAAATACACATTCAAGCTTTTTAAGCTACGGCCTTTCAATGGGTGTTAGGCTAACCGTGATCTTTACAGCCGATGTCAAACTGTAACCGCACGTAGAACGAACACTCTGGCGAACGAGAGGGTTGCACACTACCTTCAAACACCCTTTAGATCAAGCAGGCCACATGCAACCAATGCTTTCTACCAGCTCGCACAGTAACGTACTTTGCCTATAATTTGTTAAGCGAAGTGGAAACACTTTGCTCAACAAATTATAGGCAATGTACGTTCGCACCAGTGCGAGCGTGTATATAGCTAGAAATATTTACAAAATTTCAATTCATATTCAAGACCAGTTATGAATGAGCTAGGGGCAAGCTCACTCAATTATTTTTCCAAAATGTATACTTATATGAATGTGAATGCTGAAAATGTGTTTATGTTGAGCGATAAATTACCCTGTTAACATTGTCGTCGTCAGACCTTCTTCATCCCACTGCTGGGATACGGGTCTCCTCTCAATCGAAGGGGTTTAGAGCAATCTGCACCACGCTACTCAACTGCGGGTTGGCGCAAGCCAGTGTTTTCAAGCCGCGTAAAGGCCAGAAGCACGGAGGAGGTCGAGATAAATAAACCCATCCATGGACAGGCTACGGTCGACGTTCCTTAACTTGCGTGTTCGATTAGACTGACACACGCAACGACGCCATACAGCTCCTCATACCTTTATCCTTGTACTTTAGTATATTTGTGTGGTCATGTAATTAATTTTCTTTTGGCATATGTATAAGTTATTTACTTTGTCAGCCTATCTACCGCAGCAACATGACAATGATGAGGTTTCTTATGTCCTGTGATTGGGTTGATGATTGTCACCACACGACTCCTCAGAAGATAATGTAGCGGGTATAGTAACTTACGAGCACACTCTTTATATATATTGCAGCGCTATATTGTTGTTCGTCGCCTGACGAGGTATAAAAAAAAACCGGCCAAGTGCGAGTCGGACTCGCGCGCGTAGGGTTCCGTAACGGCAAAAAAATCACGTTTGTTGTATGGTAGCCCCTTTTAAATATTTGTTTTATTTTAGTTCAACTATTTATTTTTAAAGTGAATATATAACTAAATATTATATGAGTATTTCAAGCGTCTACCTATTGCCGTTATCAATTGCGAGCAAAAACGAGCAAAAAAAATCACGTTTGTTGTATGGGAGCCCCCTTAAATATTTCTTTTATTCTGTGTTTTAGTATGTGTTGTTATAGCGGCAACAGAAATACATCATCTGTGAAAATTTCAACTGTCTAACTATCACGGTTCAAGAGATACAGCCTGGTGACAGACGGACGAACGGACAGCGGAGCCTTAGTAATAGGGTTCCTTTGTACCCTTTGGGTCCGGAACCCTAAAAACCAGCAGTCATGAACCCGAAGTACTTAAGATTTTATAGCCAAGATGAGGGCCTTTAACTCGATCGACAATGGCCTTGTATCTTTTCCTGGAATTTGACACAAATTCAACCCGCACATACCACGATCATATAAAAAGATTTTTGAGTTTTTTTCTCAACATTTGGTTTCCCAAAACTGTCAGCAATATTTGAAGAGCCAAGGGAGCGAGGCGAGTACTGTATGTATTAGAAATAAGTAGTCATACTAACATATAAAAATCTGAAATAAAATTATTTTATATTTCTTTTTTATGGTCTTATTATAAATAAATATTGTCAGACAAATTACACAGCGCCATCTAGCCAGAAAAGTAAGCGAGCTTGTGTTATGGGTACTAGACAACTGATGAACATACGTAAATCATTTTTTTTTTGTAAATACATACTTATGATACATAGAAAACACCCAGACCAAGACAAACAGACATGTTCATGCACACAAATGTTTGTCCTATGTGGGAATCGAACCCACGAGCGTTGGTGTGGAAGTCGCGTCATTGACCGCTACGCCACCGGCTCGTCGTATTATGATTCATAATAAGACCAAACTATGTACGAGTATGTAAAGAAATATGACAGATTCATCACGTCACATAGAGATCATGGAGGGTATCTTACTCCATCCATAACGTTGTACCATAATGTCCTAGGGCCTAAAAAAACTGTAGATAGGATCATCGTGGGTGGGCAGTCGCAGCCCAGCGGGTTGCGGACCAAGAGCTCGGTAACCGCCTTTCATGTTGCCATTAACTATACCACTATTATTCTGCACTTCTACAATACGAGCTCGTTTGCGTAGACTATATAAATAAAATGAATTCGTGTTCGTCGTTCACTTGAGAACATCAGGGTTGATTTAGCCGTCCGAAGAAGATTTTTTAGGATATAAATTATGTATTCGATAAACTGTGATACTGAACGTTGACCATGAAAGTTGGCACATCTAAGTGTTGGTTTTCATTAACAATGTGTTTTTGTTGGCCATTTTGCTATACCGAACTTCACGGAGTCGCATGCGGAAGCTATTGAACTAATAGCTTCCGCATGCGACTAAAAGAAATAATTGATATAATAGTGATGTCATTAAACATTACTTTAACTCCTGCTGTGTAAAAAAACTGTTCCTAACGAGTCTCGTCCTCGAGTGGCACTTCTGTGACACGGTGAAAAAAAGGAGACGTCGTTTCACACGAGACGCAAGTAGATGTCCCCCAAATGTCCCCAAAATAAGTAAGTCTTGAGAGCTACTGTCTATCTATGGAATATATCTCCCGTTGCCTAGTGCCAATTTTAAATGTATTATAGATGTATTATAGAGTGTTCCTAAATGTATTATAGAGTGGGGCTTATATAGGAATTTATTCATTCCTTATTCTTTTTGATTAATTCCAAATCGACATTTTTACGCTTGTAATTTTATTTTAAATAAACTTCATTTAGAATTTAAAACTTTATTAGGGAATAATATTTATTCAACATCAACTTTTATTTTTGTATCTATATTATTTTTAATAACTTTTTAGGATTATTCCCTTATATTTTTATATATGAGTGAATACAAACTATTAATAAATTCTTATCCCATTATCTATTCTAAAGTGCAATTGTCTTTAGCAGGATGCGGGCATGCATACGAGAGTAATCGATACCACCCCCGCCCCCGCCCCCGCTTGCACTTTGTAATGACACCCTTCAGTGTTAGTGTTAGCGATAGGGCATGCATTGAAGCCATAGACTGTACAGTGGGGGCAGGTGCCTGAAGCACCCTATTTGCTTCAAGGAGAGGTGATGTAAGCCAAAACAAATTCTCTTTCAAATCATTTTTTATTTTAATATACAATTCCAAATATCGCTTTCTACAACGTTTTCCTTTCAGTCTGTCAGTTCAAAGGGCAAAGTCTAATCTACAAAACCGTATGATATTTTTTGTTTTTCAATTTGCAAATAAAACATAATTGGTTGAAAGAGATCCCTTATGATATTATTATGTGGTATAAGTCTTTTGTACTATTGAATGTTATAAATTATATATAGTAAATGCTAAATATGTACAATCAAGCTATTGCAAACAAACGAAAATTAAAAAAAGTTAAAAACAGCGTATCATCCAGGGTAGGGCTCAAACATGGCGAATTCTTATTTTATTTTGGGAGATATGATGAAAAAGTTTGGCTCGTGATCTCAATATAACTAATTACAGCCCTTATAATAGATCTAGATAAACTAGTGTCTGTAACTAACCTACGGTACAGATCATAGCTACGACTAGTACCTACACACGTACTTGGAAAGTCAAATTTCATAACATTGACCCTGAAGAGTTCTTCTCAAACCTCTAAAGCTTAACGGTTGTGTGTTCTCGCATTTATCGACATCGAAACATAAATTAGTACACGGGCGGAACACTCTAAACACACAAATAAAGACGAGAGAACTGCATTAAAAATAACAGCTCCTCCGCGGTCATACCGTTAAGTCCGTAAACTGAAGATATGGAAACATCAATTATAACACCGCTCTTAATGAAAAAATGTCTATTTTGGTAACCAATGGCCGAAGGAAGGAGCGACGGCCGCAAAGCTAGCATACGAACAGTATTTTAACTACGTACGGCCAGAGTTCTCACTGTGTGGCGGTGAATTATTTGAATAATTACAGATAATTTTTTACTGGGCAAATTTCATTGTGCTATGTAATCCCAACCTAAGCAAAGATTGTACGTATGATCTTCAGTGTAGTATATTTTTTAATTGTTGGGTATTAAATACCCCTAACCATAACTATATGCAATACAAACTTATTATTGTAAATGTCAGTCAGCTAGACCTCGTAAGCCGTAGTACGGGAGCTACTTTTTTTATGTGGTCCGCCAAAATGTCTCCACTTCGCCAGAAAGGAGCGTTTCGCTGGAAAGCGCAGGCGATGGCTCACATTTGCATTGGAGTCAACTGTCTATTTCATCAAGGTAATAAGTTACCTTGGTGAAATAGGCAGTTTACTCCGGATCAGTTCCGAAATGATAGTCGATAACAAAAAGAACAAAATTTAGATTTTAAAAAAGCGTAAGGTTTGTCTAATCAATGATCATTATTATCACCAATCAAAATAAAGTATTTCATTTCATTTCACTAACGCCTACTAGTTTGTATACTGTCTTTCTTTTATATTGTGATGCAGTTCACGCTTCACTCGCGACAGAAAGGAAGTAGGTACGTTACCACACGGCAGTAGTCGACGGACAAAAATATAAACAAGTCGGCTCTTTATCCCTCTTGTCACCGCGAACTTCCTTGAGCGACTAGATGGGCTAGAGAACGATCTTGTGGTTGTTGCAGGATATGATGCAGTCATATTTGTACCAGAATCACACAATTGATGGATTCAAATATCACAAAACCCATCCTTGGACAATTTTCCCGGACATAATTAATATGAAGATGATACTTAATTTGTACCTTCTAGAAATCAGGTTTTGGTAAGTATAGAAAATTACCACGACTAGAAATTGAAGGGAGCAGGGGCGCCGACTCCGTGGGTGCTCGGGGGCTCGAGCACCCATGAGAAATAAACAGTGGGTGATGAGCACCCCCTGAGAATAGACATCAAGAAACAGATCAGTAATGGCCTTTTAGGGATGGGCGCTTTTTCATTACCCGACGACCCGTTTAGCGCAGTGGTTTAGGGCACCGGTTGAGACGCAAGGGTCGCGGGTTCGATTCCCGCACCAACACAAATGTTTGCTGATGAAACCGATATTTGTGTTGGGTCTGGGTGTTTGTGGGTCTAACACTACGTTTTTTTCGAGTCATCAAATGAGCATGAGCATCCATGAGGTTTTCTAAAAGCCGGCGCCCCTGGAAGTGAGATACTTATTTAAAAGCATAATTATGTGGTGTTTGTGCTCCGATACTGCGGACAAATGATACATATTTAACTAGTAGATACTTACAAAAAACTGAAAAGGAATAACGTGATGCCAGGTTATGCTAGCATAAAATCCTATGCGTGTATTGTAACTCTAGTTTATACAATGCGCGTGCGCATTCTGCGTCGCTGTAGCGCAGCGCGGCGCATATCCGCCAGGACCGGTCTGGCGTGCGTCTGTCGGTATTGGCAGTACCGCACTCAGTAGTACTAATACTATAAATAGCGCCAGAATTAGCCCCCGCTAGTAAAATAGCTGTAATATTATAATTATACTATGACTGAAATTTCTGTCAGTCTACCAAAAATATTTTCTATCTTTTATTAAAGATCTTGACTAATCATCCCTAAGTCTTACATACCTGAGTTATACGTGCGGGATTGACAATTAAAGAGAATCAAAAATTACACCATTTCTACCACAACATATAACTAATATCTTACGTGACCAGAGAACATTGTCAGGGAAAGAATTTTTCAAAGAACATGAATTCCATTTTGAAAATCTTTTAATAATTTACTGGAGAAATGGATGCCCAGGCTACTTGGACATACCTAGACATGCTACTTGGCGAAATATAATTTAACTGCCCTTATGAAGAGCTCTAGCCTAGCTAGGCCTACGTCGTTTGAATTGCGTCTACGTCGTCCGGCCAGGCCTCGTACAGATTTAATCAAACTGGTATCATATCGCATAAAAATCTGGCATCTAGATCTCTATGAGAGATGAAAAATTCCGAGAACAAAATAAGTCAGCTTTCGTCGGTCCAAGGCCTGCTATCCGACAGGCCACATAGTTAGCGCTCTGTAATAAATAAATAAATGTTTTTTGCGATATGCCCAAGTATTAATTGCATCTAGATTTAGAGAAACAAACTATCAACTATGAGAGATGAAAAATTCCGAGAACAAAATAAGTCAGCTTTCATCAGTCCAAGGCCTGCTATCCGACAGGCCACATAGTTAGCGCTCTGTAATAAATAAATGTTTTTTGCGATATGCCCAAGTATTCATTGCATCTAGATTTAAAGTAACAAACTATCAACTATCTAGATTTAAAGAAGAAAACAAATTTATCAGGACATTATTTTTCTGAATCCTAGCAGGAACATTCGTTCTTCCAAAATTTGAATTCATATCAGAAAATAGACATTAAGGGTAAAGCACTACGTTATTTCCTTCATAGATTAAGTTGAAACTTGAATGTAAAAAATGTCACAACAATACGCTTTCGCAAATTCTAAAGACCGCTATCAACTAATCAGTGGTTCAAGTTATAATTGTCGTAGCCTTTTGAGTCCATGAATTAACAGAAATCGACATGATTTACTACTTGAAGGTCGTTTTTTATTTGCCGCCATTGAATACCTACTCGGCACTGTCATTCTAATTTGTGATGCGTTTTTATTAGTCTTTGATTGAGTATTGCTTACCTTCGTAAATGATGATGAATTGGAAACGGCACGTCCATAGAAGGCGAAGTTACCTGTTTTGAAGTTTGGATTAGTGAAATAATATCAAACTCTCGCAGCATCGATAGGATATGTGCATAAAAAGACCACAAAATGTTTCCAAATTCCACGCTCACATTCTAGGTATATATTTGACAATCAAAATTTAAAGTCCACAAACATCTAGTGCCTGATATGCTGACTGCAAATAGATAGACAGTCGGTAAATAATAAGCAAATAATAGTTTCTATGACACACAGGACAAGAAGTCCTTTCTCCATGTTCTTCTTAGTATCGTCCGTTCCGTTGAGTACTTTGCCTGCAGCCCACATTTGGGGCTATTAACGAGATCACGTTTCGACATCACCCGGATATCACGTATCTGGTGGGCTGAGTAACTGCCTCACTAATTCTCAGGCTCTATAAAATATGATCTGCATCTTATACCTCACAATAAACGTGTCAACAAGCAAGAATTCAGTAGCGCAACAGCTCATTTAAAGAGGCGTGGGTGAAATGATTATCATAGTAATTAAACTTCACGATTTTAACATATTCATTGTTGGATATTCAATCACTTGTTGTAGAGTCTTCGTTATTCCAATACAAATATGCCATTAAGAAAATAATGTTTTTTTTTTCGTATTGCTTATAATTGATGACTCATAGTCATCAATTATAAGCAATACGAAGAAGTAGCTACTTCCTTCACCACCATCAAGTATCAGTCGCGGATTGAATCCGGTAAAAATCACTCGTATGCACATTAACGTGACATGTAATATGAAGATAGGGAGAAATGAATTATTAGAAACGAAAGAATTAAATGTAAGGAAAATAACTCACAAATAAAATTCATAAGCAATCAAATATAATGTAATTAAATTAAAATCATTGTCATTTTCATTTACTGTCATACTATTAATTTGCTAATACAACCTACGGTTTTACAATGTAACTCATAAAGGTAACCAATTTTGTGTGTTGCTTCCTAGAACTATATGCAGATAACACTTCTTTAAATCTTTTAATAGACGTGAAATTTCATTCAGGATGCAATATCACACAACTCTTCCCAACAACTATTACTCCATTGTACACGGATACCATAAAAGCAAACGTTATTGCACTGCGTTACGAAAGTAGACGCCTGACGAATTACCACGCAGCTCTTATTAAACACACACACAAAATACTAATCAGCTAACACCGTTAATCCATCGTCTAACTACACAAGTTTCAATCGTAATACTTGGACATAGAGATTTATGGAACGGTAGATTAAAGTTTGCATTATTTTTCATTGTAATTGGAGACAATGGTAGGCAGGTGGGCGGGCGTGGGCTGCTGAAGAAGACATTAAGGAATCGATGTTACGAGAGCTCAAAAGTGATTGATCGTCTGCAAATTACACTCGATACGTTGGCCAAATTACTAGTTTCTGTTTCTAAATCACGTAACAATGTATTGTTAAACAAACATTAAATAAAACAAACATGGTTTTATGTCATAACATAACGATACTTGCTTACTAGTGAGTAAATTGTATAGACTTATATTGGAAAGAATATATTAAGGATCAGGAGTAACTAACAAATTAGAATAATAACGCCTAGAAACTGGGTACACGCAAGAGAAATTGAAGCAAATCTAACTGAGCTCAGTAGCTGCAAGACCCGCGTCAATGCTCAATCGGACTCTATAGTAGTTAGTAAAGTTAGTTATATCTGAAAATTACAGTTTTGCAATTACATCTGCCCGAATACATCGGAAAAACAAGCGTTTTTATTCTAAGACTAACAATGTTCATGTGCTAAAACTACGTACAAGGCTACTAGCTAACAAAACACCATCTCATCATTCATCATTGGCCTGTCCTTTTCCTATTATATGTGTCGGCGCACTGTGTCTTTTTCTTCCATTCTCTTATCAGCCGTCACATATACATTTCCCCTTTTCTTACCTATATCATCGCTCACACAATCGAACCACATCTTTATTGGTCTTCCTCTCTCATTATATCCATTCAAATTCATCGTTCTCTTTGTCACGTGTCTCTCATCCACCCTATTTTGATACCATCTAAAGTTTTGTAAATGTACATTGTACAATGTTTCATAATTACCTATGAACTTCAACGAAATATTAGTTGGTTAGTTACTACTAGTTGAAACTAATTTTACAACAGAACCGGACATTGCGCCCAGAACCTCATGATCTTACGTAATACTATCAGTATAGAATAGTTTTAGCTATTAACAAATATTACAATCCGACACTAATCGTTCACTTTTTGCCGTCGGCTTTTTCAATAATGCCGAGTTTTACTGACAGCGCGATTCGACACGCGCCTCGGCCACCGCGGCTATTATGATCAAACAGTAGTGTCAGAAAAATTACTACCTACTATATAGTCATTGATATTTTGTTTATATTGCAAAAAGAATGAAACAAATTACGCAACATATTAACTTATATCTTTGCAATGTAATCATAAATAATACATATACTTATTTAGTTAGTACCTAATACCTATTTGCACTGAAAAAGAAAGTGTATTTACACAGTTACATCCATCTCCGTGAAAGTTTATCCCGGTATCCCATGGGAATTTCCAAAAATCCTATATTTTTTTCACAAATATATAAAAATAGACACTTTCCTAACAACTTTAAATTTTTCCAACCAGAACTGTTTATGCTATGCATTATTCCTTCCGGTCTGTCAGTCTTTCTATTATAAAGTTATACTTTTATATCGTTGATTTGGATGAACAGGGAATCAACCCGAAACATCGTTCTTACATATAAGAATATGTTTGAGGTCACCTAATGAATAATAATGGCTCAACTGATACTAAAAGATACTTTAAATTTGCTATCCTGAAAATGAGATAACAGCGAACTACAGTTCATACCGGCAAATGTAGTGGTGCAGGTGCAGACGCTTTTCAATACAACGTCGCGTGCATAATGAATTGTAATGGATTAATTGAAGGCAATATCTGACCTGGATGTGCGAGGAAAAAATTAGGTCGAGCCATGATGCCAACAAAGGGTAAAATTAAAAACATTTTTTAATACTAATCATAATAATTGAGTCGTACCGACCACGGTTGGTAGGCGAGGCTGCGCCAGACGCAACCTTATTCTACCAGATATTATTGGCAACGAGTCGCTCTTGCAGAAATAAGACATAAAATTACCAAATAACAATAGACGGAATGTTTCGACACATCGACTATCGTATTGGCTTATCAGCTATATTGAGACGTCCGACAAATAACCGGCGAGGTAGCGCCGCGCCGGCGTCGCGGAGGAGATCGCAGCGAAAGATTCCACATTGTTACGGGCCAAGAGCCAACAGCTATGCCAATCACAGATTTTACGGACTATTGAAACAAAGAGATTACGTTATATATTATTGTCTAACCAAACAGTATAATTCCATAGAAAACCCAAGAGAACTTGATTGGCAAATTGGGTTTTATAGGCATATACTACTATTTTATAAGCGTCTACGGAAGTGGCGGGCCCTGCACATCACTAAACAGCGGCTGAAAGCATTAATAAACACACATACTCGTAATATTATAAGCCATAACATGCTGCGAGAGTATTGCGGCCGCGGCGTCTCGAGCACACGCACATCACAATAATTCTATTAACGAGTGCCCTAGTCGCAGCGTTTACGAGCACTAAAACACGACTGAGGAAACGAAATAATAAACATCGGCAATAAACTGAAGAAATATAACGGATCGTCAAATACATATTTTGAAATTAAAATAAACAAAAAACTCTATCTTACAAAAAATTGTCTATAATTATTAAATGTAAAGTGGACAACTGTACAGTAAAAAACTGTAAAAGAGACAACTGGAAGCGGTCTGCCACGCATCACCGAGAAATTTTGCTAAAGAGACCTACATATACGAATTAAAATAATCACACAGGCAGGAGTGAACCAATCTTTGAGTGAGCATTCCACTATTCTACCAATTAACAGTGCCGAAGACAACAAAACGATTACAGCAATTTGTAATCTTTTAGGGACACGAGCGATATCCACGAGTTGAAACAAGGCAAGGGGGATCTTCCTACGCAAAAAGTGCGTGACTTCGTTCATTTGTAGGAATTATGGGATGTCCTGTGCGTGTTGTAAAGGATAATGCTATGATTACCGGAGACGACAGGCAAAAATACGAGATTGGGTAGTAAACGCAATCGTAAACGGATGCAGGGCGACATGAATTAAGCGAGTTTCATATCACATTTTCCACTACGAGCAAGTCAAAGGTCTAATGTAGAAAACAATCTGATTATTGCTAACTGTAACTAACTTCAAGTAACTTGTGTTGCTTAATAAAATATTACAATGTTAATTTTATGAACACACAAGCAGCAAACGTCTGGTCACGGCGAGGGTTTTCGTCCTACGCTGAAATGCTAAAGAATAGGAGCTTTAATAGACAGTAAGCACTAACTACTAAAGCCAGGAGTTCCGCCCACAAAGAGCATTGCGATGTCACGATGTCGTAAAAGTAATTATATTGCGTAGATGTATCGTTGATAGTATTTGATAGGTTGCCAAGAACCGTGGCTATCCGTTTCAAAAAAGTAAAATTTGATGGTTCCTACACAGACTTCATAAAGCTATGAAATCTGTGGCATCCTTTAAACATTATAATTAGTCTTCAATTAACAATTTTTTTTTGGTGAAAATGAGTGAAAGGAAGAAACCCACTACAATTACCTTCTATTCTAACTTAGGAGAGCAAAATAAGTAAAATCATGCATAATAAGATGCATAATAAACCTTATTATTAATGTGAAAGTTTATGAGGGTATATAATGTTTGTTACTCTCATGGCTGAACAGATTTGGATGCAATTTGGTATACATATAAAATATGTTTTGGATTGTCACACAGGCAATAAATAATAAATAAATATTGTCAGACAAATTACACATCGCCATCTAGCCCCAAAGTAAGCGAAGCTTGTGTTATGGGTACTAGACAGCTGATAAACATACGTAAATACATTTTTTTTGTAAATATATACTTATGATACATAGAAAACACCCAGACTAAGACAAACAGACATGTTCATGCACACAAATGTTTGTCCTATGTGGGAATCGAACCCACGAGCGTTGGTGTCGAAGGCGCGTCATTGACCGCTACGCCACCGAGCTCGTCGCAATGATGTTATTGTTTGTCGCCTTGCTTGTGCGAAGTACTAAGTGCGAGGTGAGACAATTACCTAACTTTTCCGGTGTACGTTCTTGACACTTGTGGCATATCTATAGTTAGTAATGATATGAATAATATATAATATAATTGCACTCAGGATATTGTTTATCTAGGTACAGTGCTCACGCGGGGCGTAGCCACGGCTAGAGACAAGGCTAGTCATAATAAGGAACTATAATTATGGTCGAACACGTTATGCACAGGTTTTCCAGTGGACAGCCGGGCAGGTATTCCAAAATGTTGATAGCAGCACACGACACGAGTAGGTAATTTAAGTTAAGAAACAGACGCGCACCACACGAACCAGTCGATTATTGCTGTAATCTGGGGCACAGAGCAATAATCCGGTGTAATCAGATTGCTATCACTCGTACGGTAATATAATTATACGACTATTATAATTACCATATCTATTTATGGTAATTATCAAGTGAATTTATTTAGTGGAATATTTTTAAATCCCAAGTTTATCGTCTGCTGCTGATTTTGAGCAATGTCTTTTTCTGTCTACTTATAACGAGAAACTCTACCTGACTTCGTCTAACGATAAGCGTCTAAGCTAGTGAAGATATTTGCACATAGTCCTTGATTTCCTCTTTTTTATATAAAGCATTATAAAATTTCTCTAGCAATGACTAAAAACACAGTTAATAGCAACATCTACGAACTAAATAATAAAATACATAACCAGTGATAGTAATTAATTAACATTTAGCGTAAAAACCTATTGGTGTCATTACTGAGTGGACTTTAAACTAATAACCGCGATCGTCGAAAAAATAACATCAACATTCGTAGCGCCGCGCCAGCGCGCGACACAGTTTCGACGCGTGCCAGCCATGGGACGATGGGACCGACTCCAATTCAACATTGTGTTGTCCAACGGATGTCCACTCCACGCCGCGTTACCAGTCTAATAGTAGTTCGCGTCTCGCGATATAGGACACATCCCCCGCTTGGAAAAGACATCCAAATCTTATGTATAGTCATATACTCGTATATAGTTTATAATGTTATAGCAACAGATATTGAATGTGCTAGTCACGTGGTAGCACGACTTTATTTACATTGTCGTTGTTGTCAGTATTTTTATTTATTCTGTGGTGTTGTGCCAATTTTCTTTTCCCTTCTTTTTGTTCGGTCGGGGATTACTATGACATTTTTGTTAGATGCAGACCCTAACGTCCGCCCGTGTGAAACCAACAAGCGACCTCGATAGTATTATTCAAGTATTTCACAGGCATCACAATCGACGCCAAACATTGATGTTAAAAGTGAATAATAGTATGCTGACGGGATTATAACAAAACCTGAAAATAAGTATTTCAGACGTTACGAAAAATTTGCCTTATTTGCGGTTATTAAGAAACAGTATTTGAAACGTTCAACCGGCAACTATTTTGCCTATGCCAAAAGCAAGGGATAACCTTCTTTTTCAGACGTTAATTTAATACTGACGGACTACTACTGGTGGTCCCCTATTGAATTAGAGTACAGATTAGGATTTTATACTACATACGGTAATCATCTTGGTTTATACCTTCTTATGCTTATCACGAACAGTAAACGTATCGCTAAACCACCTTTGTTTCAACATTATTAAGTACTTCCTATCTCGACGAACATAAATCGACAACAAACACCGTCAGAACTGTGACGCTCATACTAATATGAAGTTTTATCTTCCGAGTGACGGGGACAATCGAAGGTGTTATGCCGTCGAAGGATGTGATCAGAATGCTCTTCACCGCGGGTTTACAACAATATCCGTAATGTAACAACGACCGCTCGGCGCGGGCGGCGCGCGGTGCACTACGTGAGGGCCATTCTACTGGGCTACTGTTTAAAATTCCGTATCGGATTTTGAGTCAATTTTGAAAAAAAAAAATATCATCTTTATCCCTTTATTTCCAGAAAGTATACCTACGTGCTACACTATATGTTATTAATACATTGTTATTAATACATACTATTGTTTATTAATACAGTAATTTAGATAAATCTACCTCGATCGTGAAATTTGATGAACAGGGTTGAAACTTTGAGTATTAAGCCACACTCAAAGGGTTGAAACGATGGCCTCCTTTCTATAGATATTGTTAAGAAAACACTTCGAACAAAATTTTCAGAAACAATGTTTAAAAAGTTTATTCGTTTCATATAAATTTGCTGAGAGAAAAGAATAGTTAAAAATATAGAAAATTTTTCGAAAAGTCGGCGCCAAAGCGGTGGCTATTTTGCCTATATATTTTATAATAAGAATACGCAACTACTAATTTAAACCGAGTTTTCGAGTAGTATTTATTTTAACGAAATATTTATTTTTACGAAAACTAATAATTGTAATATTTTCTTGCTTTGCACATAAATAGTAGTAAAACTGATATTTATTGTGGTGTTTTTTAGGGTTCCGTATTTATTATAAAATATTGGTCTAAATTGCCAAAAAAAAGCCATCGCTTCGAAAAGTCGGCGCAAAGACTTCGAATTTTCGAAAGATAATTAGGGTGTGTCAACAATTATTTTATTTTATGGCAGAGTCTATGGACACAAACACTTGCCGTAATTATAGACTTTTTAAATTATAAATTAGGCATTATAGTCAGAATTCCCACGTCAAAGGCCGGTCGATTCAATGACAGCCCGATTATCCCGAGAGGCTTGTTTCCGATTACGATTATCATCCGGAAGCGAGCATCATTATGTATGGTGTTCACACAACGATCGGCCGCGGCCGTGAGTTCAGTTATGAAATCGGCATGTTGTGTGAATCGGTCAGTTTATTGTCATAACAATATGAGTAGTTTGGTTGGTCGCACGGTTTATTTGATAGATACACACTCTGGGACATAATTAGATTTTAATTTACATGTGTCCTGTAGAATATCCTAGTAATGTTAAAAGTGCCATTTGTATTCTTATTTATTTATATGTTTGTGACCAACTTTCCCTCAGTAAACGAAACGCCTAACAAGGGTTTTTTTACATATATCTGCTACTATTTACCCTGAGAGTAACTTCAGCCGAAAGAAGTCGCAAGCAGAAGTAACTGAAATATTGACTTAATATATTTTGTGGTGAACAGTTACCGCAACCTGTGGACGCTGTCAACAGCCAGAAGCATCATTCACACGTTGCTGATTCTGAAAAAATCCCTTCGAGTCTTTCTTGATGAACCCCATACATGTACTTTGCCCGCACCAAAGCAACCCACACTGTATTCTCTTATTTTTAACATTATTTATTTGACATACATATTATTGCTATATGTATACATCTAGTATTTTATATTGTATTCATTTATCAAAATCAAAATCAAATATTTGATCACTTAATTAGGAAATGTATATTCAAATTAAATTGTAATTGTTATATTATCTGTCTATAGAAAAATAATATTGCCATATTGGCAAGTTTCTTTCAACAAGAATGTGTAAGATATAAAATGTGTATGAGTAGTGCTCACCAGGGCCTAATGGCAGAATAAAAAAAAAATTTCATGTAAATGATACAATCGACGTGGTGGTCATCTACATAGAAGGAATTTAAAATAATTCATTGTATTCCCACTGCACCTGCAGAAGGATTTCTGGGTCCATAACTGTCGTGTTCCAGTATTTGAAATAACATAAAATGACTAGTCAATTGGTTGGATACGGTGCCGAATCTTAAATCAGTATTTGTTTTTGTGTACTATTGTTACAATGGCATGCGCGCTGCGACAGGTGTCCCACGGCATATGGACACGTGATATCACTACTGGCCCACAAAAAATACCTAAATATATCAAACAGTAACCGATATTTTTATAAAGGCATGATTCTAGAATACACATTATACGAATATCACTGACGGGAACAGGCGCGGATCCAGCCCTCAAGAAAGGTTGTGATCACAGCCACCCGAAAACCCGAACTTGTGTTTTTTTATTTTATTTTATTAAGGCATAGCGTTTATTATCATTATCCTATTGATCTCAATAGACCGTGAAAGTGTGACGTTAAAGTATATTAGAGTTATGGCACCGTGCCCACAACGGTGGATCCGCCCTTGGACGAAAACTTTCTAAAAGTGCAGGAACACTTGTATAATAATACAAGTGTAATTATTTCTCGAGCGCTGACAATCCCGCTGCTGGAAAACAGCAGTCATCAAGGATATTGTTATTTGGGTACGATGTTCTGAGCGATGGAGATACTATCCCAGTTGCACTCGACATTCCCTACCTCTTGCTCACCTCGTTACCTTTACCATAGGATACACCACATGCAATGGTGTTAACTTTATCACGGACGTTGTCAATAGATGACGGTCATTAAGCGAAATTAGTGGCCTTTCGGGCGGTTTGTCAGCACTGGCCTCCGCCAACCCGCAGTTGAGCAGCGTGGTGGAGTATATTCCAAACCCCGTATCCCATCAGTGGGATGTATAAGGATTGACGACGAAAACAAATGAATTAGGTTATCAGATACGTATTAGCATAATGTATTAGTCTTGTAATATCGGGCGAATGTGTGTTGGAATTGACTTACTGTTTGATATTATACTGTATCGTGTCAAAGTATTATAAAAACTAGTTCATTGATGTGTTTACGATATGGTGGTGTGGGGGCAGCGTGGTCGTGGTCGTGGGCGACGGAGGCGGCGTGCTCGTCAACTATAAGGTGGGCTCACTCGTGGACGCGTCAACGCGGATCGTCTATTTATATCCTGCAGCACATCCTGACCATTATTATTATGCGACTTGAAGTAAAAAAAAAAAACAATAATTCATTTACAAACTTGGACATCAGACATCAGTAAACAAGCTGTCATGTTAGGTTTCGCTAGGGGCAGTATTTTGTTGCTGGTTGTAAGTCAGACTTCAAATTAAATGCATGGATCTCAATATTCGCATTTTAATACATATCAGCAATCTACTGTTTAAATCAAAATTCTATCCGTAAAATTGATTATACGATTATTTTCAACAACTTATCTATAAAACACAGTCGGGTTATTAGAATAATAGTAATACAAGAGATTATTATTAAATAAAAAAATATATTATAATTGAGCATAACTGAAAGCGCATAATAGGATTTAATTGATATTAGGGAAAATAATAAACTCAATATATAGATACAACTAAAAATAAGATAACAGATACAAACAAAATAAAAAAAAGTAAGAGCGAGATTTGAAAAAAAAAGTGTTTCGTACACTTCATGTGAAGTGCGTCATAAAAGTCATAAAACTCTTCCGTATCACCACGATCGCAATAAAAAAATTGTATATAACTTGAATATAACTTAATAACAACCCGTTTGCTAGTTGACAGGGTGCATACCGTGCAGATGATGTCAGTTTTGGGTCTAAAGGTGTATATTGAACCTCTTCCAAATATATATTTGGTATATATACCAAATACATATTTGGGATGTCAGAGGTTGTATATTTTGCGTCATTGGTAATCAATATAAAAATATCGTTCGAATATTGCATTTCGAATTTTCGAAATACATGTAGATTCATTTGGCGCATAGACACCGCTGACCTATACGTATCGAACTCGATTGCAGATTGATAGGGCTGCGATTGTGTGCATTGTGCAAGTGAACTAATCCACGTAGGCCGGCTACAGAAGGTATGGCAAATTATTAGTTGATCAGCGCCATTATTTTGTCATTCTCGAAACATCGATTTGTAACCATCAAATAAATGGCCTGTAATACCTGTGCTGCAATGTGTAAATTACGGTTTATGATTAGTAAAATAAGTTGATGTAAATTAGGGTTTCCAGTAGGCATTGGATTTTATTGATTATTAGCCGATTTCGGTCGATTGTCAAGATCTATCTAAGATCGATACAAAGTAGATGGTTAAAATAATACGTAAGTATACATAATCGCAATGTAACAAAACGGTAAAGTTATTATGTGCAAGCGATATGTTATCGTATAAAAACTTTCTGTGATAAGAACAATGTCAAATCGAGTGACGACTTCGAGCTACTTGCAGATGTTAGCTGATAACATATATACCATTTTTTATTCATTTTACCGAATTTTATCGGAATAATTATTATCATTTATAACTACAATGACACGAGGGAGGCTAGATCTATCTGAGCATTTACCAAAACATCCTGAATCAATTTAGTAAATAATACAGATAGATATGGTGGAAGGCCTACTCCAGGTAAGGCCTACTCCAGGTACTGGCTGATAATGATGACGATGACGATGGAATATATTTTTACACATATATTCTGATATATAAAATACTAGTATAAAGACTGGTATTTCTGCAATTTTCTTGACCAGCTGATCTCAAATTGAGCGCTAGGTAGGAGCGCGAAAAGTAGGCACTGAGCTGAAGACTTTCAGGATTGTGTGGCAGAAGAATTCAGAAGATACGCAAAAAATCTAAATAGCAACACGCCTTACTAAAAAAGGTGAAATAGGTATGTACTATATTTTTCCGGACAGCATTAATTGTTACTTAACTGCAATTACTATTTTTAATGATGTTACCACCACATTACCTAGTTATATTCGACGTATTCGATGTCTTAGGTTCTCGAAGAAGACTTTGGATGAATAAGTATTAAAACATAATATGTTCAATACTTAACAAGAAAGAAAGCCCTAGTGAAAGTATTTTCAACTCACAAATGACTATTTCAAGTTAACCGATAGTTTACCTATGTAACATAATTGAAGTTCAGAGTTAGACCACCATTACAACACAATAAGGTGTAACACAGTTTGAGATTCTTTGGCTTCGGTCCTAACTTAAAATAGTTTTAACAACCATAGAAAATAAGAAAGCCGGAGACGCATCCTAATTAGTTACGTTTTATTTTTAATAGCCGTCGACCTGTGCCACGGACAGTCCGCATTCACCATTATGCCTATCAAAGTTTATGAATTATTTATTTATGCGCTGTCAAATATCATTTCAATGGTTAAATTAGAGTATCATCTGCATAAACCGATAGCTCGGTTACACAACAAAATAGAAATGTGTAAAAATGATCTTATACCAATTACAGTGCGACCGAGCTTTGTTCGAATTTTATGAGGCGGCCAATTTCCCCAAATGATTGATCGATTTTTCGCTTCATTGAACTCTTAAATATTATTAGAATTATTCCCAGTATCCCACGGAAATTTTCAAAAATCTTTTCTTATTGTATCTTTTCCTATCTGTATCACAGGTTATATATATAATAGATAGTTCGTCCCATAAGACACATTTCTACCCGATCCGACCAGTGGTTTTAGCTGTTCGTTGATATATCAGTAGGTCAGTATCGGTTGCCTTTTACAGATACTGAAGATTTCATCGAAATCGTGACCCGTTTGAGAATTCGTCGTCGCATCCATATTAATATAAATCTAAAAGTCTGTCTGTCTGTTTGTCCTTTTCACGACTAAACCGCTGAACAGACTTGAATTAAATTTGACATGGTAAGACATGGCGAAAACGCGGGCACAGCTAGTGATCCATATATATATATTATGCAATCATATATCTCAATTACGCTGCCGCTCCCTCTTAGAGCACAAACCAACAACGCATAAATGTAACCTAATTAAAGATTCAATAACTTTTTGCTCAATTATTATATTTGTCCGGCGGCGGACCGGCAAAAACACATGGACACGAAGTACGACGCGAGCGAGCGCCGGGCATTCAAACAAGTCTGCATTCCGTATCGCCGGGCACTGGACGTAGCACAAACAACTATACAATATAAATTAAATCGTCGTTATGCTACAGATAAATTTATCTGGACAAAAACAAAATGCCAAAGCAGAAACCTATCTCTGATGCGGCAGAAAAAGGACAGAAACCACAAGAGATAGGCAGAAACTCAGTGCGAAAGCTAGTCTCATGCAGGCCAGCGATCAGTGTGCAAGTCGTGCAGTGCAGTTTAGTACTAAACTAGCTGTTGCCCGCGACTTCTTCCGCGTGAATATCAGTTATCGTGGTAAGACCATAGGAAATCAAGTACTTAGCATAATCGTATAATTAATAAAAAAAACTTATGCTGAATAATTTATGTTGCTTTTTTTTTATATTACGTCGGGTGGCAGACAAGCATACGGCCCGCCTGATGTGAAGCGGTTACCGTGGCCATATTAACGCACGCAACATAAAATATCGCTTGCGCGCCGCCACCCCCGCTGCCAACGCAGCATCTCCTTCCTTCCTGGTGACCTCACTCACTCGCAGGAACAACCCTCAAGAGAATTGTTATTTGGCTGCGGTATTCTGTGAGGTGGAGGTACATTTCCCAGTCGGGTCCCCAGCTTACAATTACGCTCCCTGCCTCTCTTTTCGCCAGAGCTTCGTTTGTCAGTCAGCAGGGTGCACCGCGTGCAGGAGAAGTTGGCTTTGGTTCAAAGATGTTGATGAACCACTAACACCCCAAAATTTGTTTGCAAATAATGCATTAATTGAAAAAAAAAATGATTACCATAAAAAAAGGTTATAGTGAGTCAATCTTAAAAGATAGACATAATTATGCTGTCGCGGACTCTTTTTAGGACTTATAAAGAAGAACAATTCCACCAGAAACCACTTACACCCCAAAATTTGTTTGCAAATAATGCATTAATTGAAAAAAAAAATGATTACTATAAAAAAAAGGTTATAGTGAGTCAATCTTAAAAGATAGACATATATGCTATCGCGGACTTTTTTTAGGACTTTTAAGGAAGAACAATTCCATCATACATGATTTTTGCGTAACTTCAACTGTTTACGCAGCGCCCGCAACGAAAGTCCTCAAAAGACATATTTTTTTCCTATTTTTCATCGGTGCAACATTTTTCATTGGTGCTCCTCGCCTATTGGTGGTACCGTGATAGCCTATAGACTTCCTTGAAATATAGGCTATCTAACACAAAAATATTTTTTCAATTCGGATGAGTAGTTCCTGAGATTAGCGCGTTCAACCATACACACTCTTCTACTTAATAATTGCAATTAATGCAAATAATGCATTAATTGCAAAAAAAAATATTACCATAAAAAAAGGTTATAGTGAGTCAATCTTAAAAGATAGACAATATGCTGTCGCGGACTTTTTTTTGAACTTTTAAAGAGGAACAATTCCTTCATACATGACTTTTGCGTAACTTCAACAGTTTACGCAGCGCACGCAACGAAAGCCCTCAAAAGACATTCCCCATTTTTCATTGGTGCTCCGCTCCTATTGGTGGTAGCGTCGTATTATATAGCCTATAAAAGCCTTCCTTGAAATATAGGCTATCTAATACTAAAATATTTTTTCAGTGAACCAGTAGTTCCTGAGATTAGCGCGTTCAAACAAACAAATAAACTCTTCAGCTTTATAATATTAGTGATTAGTATGATATAAGAAACTCAACGTACAAAATACTTTTACATCTTAGTACATTTTCTTTTATTTTAAATTGTCACTTTTTATTTGTAGACAAAACCTTTTACAAAAAAATCCATTTTTTTTTTCATTCTTGAAGTTCACCTATAATAATTTTCCCTTTTGTTTACAAAATCGCCTCTCAGTGCATCCTTTCTTTCGTGGGCCTTTCTTTCGTGTATCCTTTATTTACTGGGCATACGTACGTTATAAAATTAATCGGAGTATCGAGACATAATTATATATGTTCTACAATCCTACTAATTATTCACGATTACGACTCTCTTGCGGCATCGCAACTTGTTCAAATTGATCGGCCATACGTATGTGATGGCGTAATTATTTATTAAATAACACATTAATTACACACCAATTCACAGTTTTTCTTACAGTCAGCACTACTGGTTTGAATGTTAATTAGAAATCTGGATTAGCAGCCGGTTAAGGCAGATTTTTTAAGGAATGTTTTTTGCAGCAGCGTACGCCGCGGCAATGCGGTGTCTACTTCTAGTTCTCCGCATGTTCTTCAAAATTCGGTCATGATGCCACCGAACAAAATTTCTGTAGTGACCCAGAAGGATTTTTACCCATGTGTGAGCACATTCGCCTATAAATAAATAAGTTCCATTCGAGACATCGTGGTTGGGACTTGCGTGCGTTTATCGTAACAATGGGTGTTTGTAAATTGATACTACATTATAATAATTTCACGTTAATTAACACTGCAATCGGATATGAAACAACATATCTATCGGTAATGCGAGGGCATGTTGACACGGTAGTACTGCTGCTCAATTTATATACGTGGGAATACTGATAATTTTATTATTGTATTTGTGTTTGTAAATAATTAATTTACGTCTAACGACTTCGAATTCTTCTAACACAAAGACGCAAGGATCCCGTCAGAACAGGAGGGTTACTTAAAAATTCAGTATTTCAGCTACAGATTTAGTACAGGACTTAAATTCACTTTCACATTCAAGATAGTGTGATGAAAGTGAATCTAAGCTCTGCGGATTTAGAGTAGTAATGATTTATACATATTCTTATATTTAATTTGTATGACGTTTCTAAGTGCTTTATAAAGTCCAAGGAATAAAGATATTTTGAATTTTGAATTTTTGAATTTTTTTGAATTATATCTGTGAGATAAATCTCACAGATTTAATCTCGCAGATATAAAAATTAGTCCAGTTGGCAGATTTGGTCCTGTACTAAATCTGCCAACTGGACTATTTTTTGCTATTTCATTGTAAAATTTTAAAATAAAAAAGTTCTAAATATATGTAGGTTATACGTGTATTGACCTCGTCGTCAACCGTTACCCTACCGCTGGGATACGGATCTCCGCTCAATCGAAGGGGTTGAGAGCCTACACCACCGCGTTGCTCAACTGCGGGTTGGCGGGGTGTACCTAATATATCGTAGGTCAATTACCTATCTATATATATATATAAAAATCAATGCCACTTTTCGTTGTAATTTTATAACACAAGAACGGGCTCACCTATCCAAACCAAATGTTTAGCCTTCGTTCGGAACTATTTAGTAGATGGTTTATGTGAAGTTTGCACAAAATCGGTAGAGCGGTTCTTCATTTATCACATTTTTTGTAACAAATTAATTCAATAAATGGCGGATCATTTTGTTAATGGGGATTTTGCTGTCAAATTGAAACTTTTTTCAGATGGGGATTGTGCTGTCAAATTGAAACTTTTTTCAGTGTTGACAGTATAAGCATGTTGCTATGTCATTTATGCGGTCATTTCATTTTGGACGTGCTTCGACTTTATGTTGCCTGTTCCCCTTTATTGCCCTTGGCACTACTGCTTGGCACTATCAGTGCCAGAGTCGGTACCGTTTGTATTTTAGTATTTCACTTTATACGTAGCGAAGCACGTACCGAGCCGCTAGTTAAGTATATATATGTATAAATAATAGGTCAGGCTTTATAATATGTATATTTTATATATTAAGAAATTTCCCCATGGACTCGATAAAATTTTTACGTTTATTGATTAGGTTCTAAGAGCTCTGAGACAGCTAGGTAATTACGTTTATTTAGTAAACTCCCGTACGAACCTTGATTCGCGTTCTCTATTAGTCCACCATCGCACTATGGTTCGAATAGAACAAGCTAGCTAGACAAAAACGACCCTTAAATTTCTAGTAATTACTTATTAAGATGAACTCATTAGATATATATATTAAGGAATACCTATGAATTTTCGTTACTTTCGTCAATAGGAGCGTCATTGAGGTAAGTATACAAAATGTTGATAATTCAAAGTGCATTCATTTGCAATTTTACGCCATAATTGAAAGCATTATTCTATCACAAACTTCTTTTAGTAACGTACTAAAAGAAGTTTGTGATAGTGTTTTTATGATGGATTGTGTACATAAAGGTATGTAGTTTTGTTTAAGTTAGTTTTTATCACAGGAACTTCATTCGATAATTTTATTAAATTAAATGTTTAGATAAAAGTGATGTCTTTTTTAGTTCAATGGACGAATAATTACATGTCCACTCCGTAAAATCTATCATATATGATTCTCTAAGTATCTATGTACTTATTGGTAAAAAAAAATATTGCGAATTATTTGCACAACTATTTTTTTTTATTTTTTTTTCTTTTAACAGTTTTCACCATCTCGGAAATAGATTTTTTCGAAGAATGGCTGAAACACCCGAAAGAAATGCGGAATGAGGAGCTTTATCGGCTTGTATCTTTGAGACATGATTTTGATGGTGTTACGGAGTAATCTGTGAGGGACGTCAAAGTTATCATCTCCAAATATTCATCAAAATGTCTGAAAAATGGAGCTGCTGCGGAAGAAGCCGACAGCGCTTCCTAGAGACGACTTCGACGTACCTAAAGGGTGTTGACATATGTTTCGCCGTGTCCTTTTATTTATCCAAGCCAAGGACATCGATACAAACCCAACCGGGACCTGGACGACCAACTAAAGAGTTTGAAGATTCCAGTCTCAAAACAAAAAGACGTCGCGTAGATGACCTCTTCTTCCCGTCTTCCACTTAGGTAACTAAACTTCTTACAGTCCAGGAGTGGAGCATCAGAGCCGGACTAAGGACTGCAGAAGAATTCGTGAATACAACAAAAAAAAAAAAAACAATCTACGAATAGAGATTTACTTAATGTGTTATTGACATCTGACCATGTGAAGTGAATGAATGTGAAGTCTTAGATTTCATAGTTCAACCTAGCTGTAAGGAAGAAAATGTTTTTCATAGTTTTCATAGTTCTGCCTCTCATCATCATCATCATTACAATTCATTGGATGATTCATCTGAGGATAGTGATGATAATGAGAGATAGATTTTGTTGCTGAGTGTTTTATGTATCTGTTATTAGTTATTAAGTTAGATTTAGAGATAAATTATTTTATAAAAATCTTGATAAAAATATAGATATTCTGTACATATTCTTGAACTTTGTTCTTTTTTCACTCAAATGAAAAATTGCCCTCGAAGAAGTACAGAGGACTTTACATCTATGCTTTATAACCTCATCTAGACATAAAAATCAAAGCAAATAATATTGTCCAGCTAGCTTGTTCTATTCGAACCATAGTGCATCGGCGCGGTTAGTTAATTACAAACTGTCAATACTGCGCGTATACTGATACCTACTACCGTCATATTTACGGAACGTGGCCACAGAATAATTAAAATTATTACGATAAAGTACCACATGCAGCAAGTGCTATAACTTAACTATAACCTAATACTTGACCAAAGCAAACAATGTAGGTTGCAACAAGCGTATTTTACCGGAAGTATGGTAATCCCGGAATTCTGCATAATTTCTAGGAAATGTATTATAGTGGCTGTTCAATGTATAAACTTTTAATTCACGTGTTTCGTAATAGCACACTATAAGTAATAGTACTAGGTACAGTAAGGCCACTCCCTGCGACCGACTTCACCTCCTCTCTGACACAAATCTAGAACAGTCTGTGTGGCGCCGCATGCACACGCATTTCCGCACTGCACGCCGCATTCACGCCCTGCACAGACATCATTGTTTCTGTAATAGTAGGTAACGACGCGACATTTGTATGGAGTGACCGGGGTGTGGTAATAGTTGATGAAAAGTCAAACACAAGACAAACTTTAACCTAACCGAAAAAATATTCTAGTGTATTGTTTCTTATATATATATCTTGATTTAATTGGATTTTGTGTTACAATTATTTAATTATGTTACAAATTAACGATATACATAATGTAATTAATTTCACTTGCCTTGTTCTGTGCTCCAAATAACTCATGGAGGTCGCTGGGTGATTTAATAAACAGTCGTAACTAATGTACAAAATAACTAAGGTAATTACATTATTGACTTAGTTAATTACATTTGTTTTTTTTTATTTTTATTAACAAGCATATAGGGAGCCAGTGGCTTTTAGGTGGTTTGAAAACTATGGCCTCCGCCAAGCCTTTTCACATACCATAGTTTTTCAGCAGCTCAGTGAAGTATACTGCTGGGATCTGGATCTCCCCTCAATTGAAGGGGTTTAGAGCATACTCTACCACGCTGCTCAACTGCGGGTTGGCGGAGGATCGTTGTATATTAACCATCATTTAACAATAGTGAAAGTTAAAAATATATAAATATTTGCGTAAGTAAAAAGTTTCAGTAATAAGTGGATAATCTGTATTAAAATGGTAATAGGTAGGTACCTACTGATAGGAGCGGCGAGCTGCACTCGTTATCGGCTCCGACCGCTCGTGCCATTGTCGCGCCATAGGATATTTCTGCGATTACTAAACCTGATAAGATGATTAGGCGAAATTCTAACAAACTGGACACAATGCAATAACTGCAATACATATGCCCCTAATACCTGCAAAAAAGGTTTTTATACAACGCCGGATGCCAAAGAAGCTTACGGTCCGCTATAGACGCTTGTAATCATGGTTGAATTTAGACCCCTGGGACAACAAAGGGGTATAATTGAGTTTACTAACTTTTCTTAATAAGTATAATTTGTTGGGGCGAGAGGAGCCCCAACAAATTATACTTGTGGAGACCCCGGTTGTCCTCTCTTAACTCGGGCAGTGCTTGCAATACAAGAATCAATTTACTCGTCGTGAACCCTTATTCATCTCACTGCTGGGATATGGTTCTCGCCGCAACTGAAGGGATTTAGAGCATAGTCAATAGTTAATTGCTCGCACGCTGCACCCCCGGCACTAATGCAGTATCTTCTCACCCATATAATCTCTCTCACTCGCAGAAACACAACAATGCTCATTGATATTGTTATTTCGCTGCGGTCAGCTGCAAGGTATAGGTACTCCGCCAATTGTGCTCCACATACACTTCCTCTCTTTCGCCAGAGCCTTTCGCTAGTCAACAGGATGCACCAAGTGCAGGACAGGTTGGCTTTGGCTCTAAATTTGGTGATGAACATTTATTGCTGCCATTATTTACGCTGATGGATGTCATTAATAGCTGGTCACATATTAATGATAAAACCAGTGTAATTAATTGTAAAATTATTGGCAAAATACACAAGTAAATGAAGTCAACTGTGTAGCAAAATATTTTCTATTTAATGTTACCTATAGATACATATTGTATAAAAATAATAATAGTTTTTCTTATTTATAAATAAACATTACAAATTGTTTCTACGCTCCAAATCGGCAAATAATTAAAATAAACGATGCGTAACCCAAAAATTAAAACGCAAGCAAATTATGAATAGCGTAAACAAGAACTACCTTCTACAAAAAATATAATTTAACACCACTAAATACGTGTTAAACTTACCAAATATAATCAACACCGAGCAAACAGTCCGAGCATAACTGCAGTTCCACAATATTGTTGAATTCCACTGAACTCTCACTCACTAAACTAAAATTTCGCGTAAATTCTTTCGAGTATCACGGCGAGACGAGAGCCGAGCAGACTGGCACACGCACGACGCGGCCGCAGCGTGCGATATGAATGTCGAGCGTTCGCTGCGCTCGGCTGGCTGATGCCGGTTGCATACTCACTCACCCCCCGCCTTGGTGATGAAAATATAAACAGTAACTCAAATATAACATAACACATAACAAGATCAGGGGCCTTCTCGCTTAGCATGAAAGCGATTCAGATCTTTTTTGGTTCCGAAAATCGGACTTACGAGTAAGTTAGTGTCATCAGCTTCATCATCATCAGCTTCGCCGGTTATATTAAGTTAATAAAAATGTTACTATCTTAATCCGAAATCCGTGTTCAAAATCTCGACTCGGCTTCAGCTTAGGCTTAGGTAAGGTAAGGCCCATGCTTTAAGCTGGCCCACCTGATGTAAAGCGACTAGCCTACAAACACTTGCAATATAAGAAGTATCGCTTGCGTGCTGACTCCGCCGATGTAAACACAGCAATTTCTTCACCTCCTATGATCCCATTCACTCGCAGGATAATCAGAAAAACCATCAAGGGTATGGTCAGCTGCGGCCTCCTAGAAGACGTAGTTTTCAGTCCGGCTCTGCAAACCCTACATCTCTTTCGCCAGAGGCTCGCTTTCTAGTCGGCAAGGTGCACAACGTGCAGGTCAGGTTCGCTTAGGTTTTAACGATGGTGGTGACACTCTTACACAGGACAGCTGGTCATTATTTCAACCGAAGCACTGCTGAACATTGGCCTTCCCCTAAACTTCCACAACAGACACCTCAACACTTAAGTATTTCAAGCAGCTACCGGAAAAAAGAGCTCGTTGTGAGAATAATTCTATCGTCTTGTGTCGTTCACGATAAACGTAGATCAAAATAAACGGGTACCTACTCTATTCCACTTCTGATATCTTTCCCTCAACTACTTCTTCATATTCTCAGCATAATTGCGTCCAATTGATGTGGCAGTTCTGGTCCAGGTCGGCCCTGCCGTCTTTTTTATATTGTCCGACCATCTGGCTGCTGGTCTGCCTACGTTTCGTCATCCTAGTTAGGACGTTCACCGATGTCGGTGACTTTCATTTCAAAGCTTTTTAAATTTGAGTTCCAAGGCAGCTATAGTTTTACCCCCCGGGACTGCAATATGACCTTCATCATTATTCGTTACCGTCGTTAATCTAGGCTCAGAAGACACAGTGGTGGTAGGCTTGTATCGTATCATTAATTACGGTTTGCCGTACACTTCTTATAAAGAAAGTTATCATATTCTGAAATTATATGATACCATTCTTAATAAGAAGCGCAGGATGCCAAGAAAAAGTGGTAGTTTGCAAAAGAAACTATCACCACAATATCACGCGTTGCTGTCGCCCACAAGCTACCGCACGTGTCGAGCCATGTCACTTAATTACATCTGAGCTACTGTTTGTAATATATTGTAGTTATTGCTAGTGCAACATGGCATGATGCATTTCCCGGCTTCGACAAACATGATTGATAGATTCCATAACAATTTCGTTTTGGTGTATTTGACGAGGAACAAAAATGCTGATGCCAATCAAAGCCATCCAATACAAATTTCCAGGCGGTTGATGCCGTAAGGCAGTATTCCGGAGTTTAACCCACCATTTTGGCTTTTAAAAGTCGTATCGTGATGTAAAATAGCCTACTTGTAACCTTCCTCTCTCAGAAATGGCTAACTAAAGGAATTAGATTGACTGGTAGAGAACGCTCCTAGTCATAAGTCCTGCAGTAAAGAAATACAATGGGCTGTTCTCGTGTGATAACTAAAAAAATTTGCGATAACCAATATTCAGGCAAGCAAAGCCGCCGGCAAAGACTAGTCATAAAATAATTATTAAGTGTTATTTTATATATTAACCAACAGCATAAGTAAGTAAATAACAAGTTATGTTATGGACGTAATTAACACTAATACCACAGTATAAGTAATAGTACTAATACTTCAATTGTAAACATGTAACTTTTGGTCCTTTACACGTTGTAAAGTTTTTTCGACGCACTTATAAAAGTAGATACCTATTTGAATTTCGACCTAACAGATCAAATACTTTTGTTTAATTAAAGAAAACTACGAAGATACTATTATTATATTATTATTACAAATTATAATACTATAATTGTTCAATTATGCGATGAGAAGAATGAGATTGCCTTTCTGAGAATAACTTGTCATAGCAGGACTGAAGTTTTTACTTCTAAATATAACGTCTGACGCCCTTAAATCCCTTAGGGCCGCAATACACTGGCACAGTTTGGGAACTCCTGCTTTATTTACTCACAATACTCATAATACTCATCCAAATGTCTGTATTTCTGTAAGTGGCTTCTTAGTTGTCAAACTGATGAATCGATTCTGATTTAGTTGTTTTATTTGAAAGCTAACTTGATCGAGACTGTTCCTAGCTGTAATTCAAGAAAATCTGTTGAGGTGTTTCAAGATCATCAGCTTTTATCAAAGATATGAGCACCTTACACATGTCTCCGCCAACCCACACTTGAGCAACGTGGTGGAGGATGCTCTAAACCACTTCGATTAAGGGGAGACCCGAATCCCAGCAGTGAGATGAACAAGGGTTGTCGACATAGGGCTGATTAATTCAGAAATGGAAAAAAGAACATTGTATTCTAAAGTTAACCTAAGTTGAAAGAGCGTGGTAACCCTGCTCTGATGCTGCACCATCACTTAAATCTGCAGAAGTCCACAGAACTCATTATGCCACACCCACAGTTTTATATAATTAAATTATGTTATTTGAGCTCACTGTGATGGTTCCAATGGACAGATATAGACAGTGGACAGTAATCGTCGGGCCGCATTTTGATTTTGTGTCATATGTCAGGGTATACATGGCTCACTCACTACTATCTTTTGACCCAAAAAGCGTACCTCACGTGCGCGTGATGCATTCCGCTTATTAACTAACGAATGCGGCTCTGACAAAAGAGAAATATATCCTTTTCACAGACCTCTGCAGCTAAATAACAATTCCTAGAGGCCTGGAGGGTTCATTACGTTGCTGTGATTGCAGTGGGAGTGACAGTTCACGAGAGACTTTACGTTGCATGTGCCAAGGCTATGGTAACGGCCTCATATCTGTCGCCCGATGTCGACAATAAAAATTAATACAGCTTGTATAGAGAATCGTCGTTGAACTTGCCCTGTTAATTTTTGCGGCGTTCTTGCGTTATTTAATCAATGCACAATCATATTTGGTAGTGATTTATGTGCCTGCGTGGTTTATCTGTATAGTTCTCAGAGTGCAACAATGTAACAAATCAGCGTGTGTGCAACAATGTAACGACATTGTGATACTCTCGTATAGTACACACAACACACACATATCGCAGAAGGAACAGTTGATGTACGTAATCGTTATCATTTAAATGTAACGAGTAGCTAGAACCCGCGACTTCAACTTTCGACCCATTCACCCACTAAGGGATTTAATTTTTAGTCTCAATGAACTCCCATAAAAACCTCAATAATGAACATATTGAGTGGTTTACTTGCTTACGTGTTTCACTCCCTAGGAGTTGATATTCAGAAAATGATGAAATTTGTGTTGTGTCATCTAAATGATGATTGATTGAGAAAATCACGTCTTAAATTTAAATGTCGTTTTTTAATCATCGTCCCAATAAATCTCAATAACTATACGATTTTTAGATTTGTTTTTAGGAGTAGCACAGTATACGTATAGTACTAATAGTACGAAGTTTCTAGAGGAAAATAAGGGCTTTGTCATAGTCCATAAACGCAACGCAAAATGGCAGATTATCTTCGGTCTTCTGTATAATGTATAATCTGCCGCAGCGCATGTCTGTTGTCTATGATTGAGAAGCCTTTACGGAAAATTCATCAGAAAGCGGGAACTCGTCGAAACTACGTGCGAAACGATTCTCGATTACTCTCCAAAACAGCCTGTAGTGAATCTTTCAATATGATTTTCACGTGTTCACCTCTGTTAGAAACAATACTACCATGCTTCTTCAAGCACGCTGCCATAAGCTTGTTTGGGACCATCACCCAACGTTGTATGTGAAAATTATAATTTATTAGAGCTTTATGAAGTGTCCTTACTTGGAGGTGTGTTGCACAGCGAGCCGCCGCGCCGTCCTCGGCGCTCGCGGCGGGCCCTTTGTCTCGCCGTACCGGGCGCGGGGGCTTCGCCCCGCAATCTTCGGGGCGGGCCGCGGCCATGCTAATGCACTCCCTCTGTATGCAGATTTTGTCTCGAGATAATCTAGCGCTGCTCTTTAATCTTTATTAATATTTTATTCCGTTTTATTACTGCTGCTTATTCTGTCTAAGAAACTAAACATATCTTTCTTTATAGATTAAACTATATCTAAGAATAGACGACTGGGTTTTTGGAAACAAAATCCTACTGCTTCCAACTAGGTACATGCCGATTATATTTTTTTTATACAAAAAAGCATACGGTCATATTAACGCTCGCACAATGATGTTATAATAGTAATATACTTAACATTCATTATTTATTTTAATCATTGCGATCGCAACATGAAATATCGCTCGCGCGCCGCCACCTTCGCTGCCGATGCAGCAACTCCTTCTTTTCTGGTGAGCTCACTTACTCGCAGGAACACATAATAAGTTACTATTTTATATGTGAAAATCTTTGAGTAATATTTCATATCGATCATTCAAAGAAATATATCAAATAGAATGATTAATCACTTATGACATTATGATACGCCGGGTACTTTTATCGTAATGTGTAACTACTAAAATAACATTTAGAGTACTCGAATTTTAATCTAAATAACAAAATTTCAACTCTCGAGCAATCGGTGTTTTGCACCTTTGTGGTTGCACAAAGGTGCAAAACACCGATTGCAAGCAAATAAACAAAATATAGCAAAGTAAGCGAAGCTGACAAACATTGGACAAATGTTGGAACCAAACGAGCAGGGAACTAACTGGCCAACTAATGTAATTACGACAGACAACCCCACGCAACAGGTGCGGCGCGGCGGGGCCACACAACACGCCCGCACCGGACTTCCGCCCTGCCACACTTGGGGTTCAATACTACCACAAGCGTATGGTAGCGAAATTCCTTTTATCCATACAAAGACCGATCGAAACGACCACTTGCACTTGATTGTAAAGAAAATTAATTAACCTGAATAGCTGGAAGCTGCAGCGTTAAATCAATGGCATTTGACGCGTTATTCTCAAAATTTCGGTTATTTGCCACAATTATCTCTCAAGTAGCGCTATAAAAGTTTCAGGCAATTCATAATCGATTAATTTAATAAACAGTAAAGGATTTTTTTGTGCCCTAAAACACTGTGGTAAAGCAACTCTATTTTAATTAATTTTTAGTGCAACAAAAGTCAAATAAAACCATTTCCTTGAATTAGAACTACATTTGACTTACATACCATACCATTGTACAATTCGGCATTCTGCAATGCCTAGAACACTATATGTTGGTTTCAATACTTTCAATCGGCACAAAATTGATTCGCGGCCACTACCAATTTGGCTGAAAACCAAGTCATTCCTCATTCATGAACCTCGCCACACAGGTCACAAAATGGCGGCCCCCGCAAACTGCCCTCCGTCCGCAATGCACCAGTCTGCAGTCTACACGGTAAATATACGAACCGAAGAGTATCTCAACTTGATAGAACTTCGTACTAAACGCTAAGTTGTTTTTATCACCGGGTGGTCTAAGTATAAGTAAATTATGAACAAACAGAGCTCAGAGGAAAATCGTCAGTTTCCGAGTGATAATAGTTGTCATTGAATGGTTTAATTATTTTGGCTGTATCTCCATTGTTCGCAAAATACAAATTCTAAAGCACAGTAATGTTATGTGCAGTTACAAAATAAATTTTACAACGTTTCTAAAAACAGCGAGCGACGTCCGAGTCCCGATAGAAGCGAAGCTAAAATCATAATAGAGCTGCTCGTCAGTACCGGGCTTTGTTTTTTGTGTTTTGCAGGGTTCTCGCACTTTTTTCACATTGCCGGAATTGCCTTGCTCGATATATAGGTGTAGGATTGGACTCGATGTGTTAGGCATGGGTTTAGGATCTTAGGTTCTTTACTACCCATTCCGTCTGCGGTGGGAAAGCAGCCGCTTGCGGTGGGCCCTCTCCAGGAGAGACCAGAACTGTTTTTTTAGCGCTGGAATCCCCACTATCGAGAGGTCCATTTCCAGTAAGGTTAATTTCCGTTTTAAAAGCCTTCGGGCTAAATGCCAAGTTTCCATTTCGAAAAAAAAAGGCGAAAGCTCTAGCAACGGCTGTCCAACGCCCGGGGACACTATATAGAAATGCCAAATACTGCCATGTCACATTTTTGTCCATCGGATTGTGTACATGTATCTAAAACTCGAGACAATTAGTTTCATGAAGTTCAGATACTGCTTCGAATATAACTTATGTGGCCCACTAAAAAGTTATCCCACTGTGGCGCGGCGTTCCCGTTTTTCTACTCGTTTTTATGTTATGAATCCACGCTACCGGGTAGGCCGAGTTATAAAACACGATTCGCCTAAAACATACACGAGTATCTTTTTTTACACCAATAATACGGCGACGCCACTCATCCTTATTTAGCACCCTTTTCGATGCTAAAATAATCAGTCAGCACCCCATTGATTCTGATACAAGCACTGAAATCTCCATAGAGAACTTCAATGCTCGTATCAGATCACAGCTAAGACTATGCCAAGATAAAACTGACCACAACTATACATTCCTAGGCACTCTATGATAGGTCTTTACCAAATCCACGACCGCGCAATAGACTGAACTCAAAAAACAAGGATTCAAGTAACTTATTAAAACTATGAATCAAGTACAGTATAAATTATATTTTTTTTATACTACGTCGAGTGGCAGACAAGCATACGTCCCGACTGATGTGAAGCGGTTACAATTGCCAATACCGAATGTTCGTAGATAAAAATAATGACAAAAAATAAGAATAATATTTATAAAACTGCTAGCAGGGGTCCAATGGCTCTATAATCTGCACGGCAGGGTGTCCGACTGAGGAAGTCCCTCCACCTTGAAGAATACCGCAACCAACTATCAATTCCTTTGAGGGTAGTTGTGTACCAGCGAATGAGTGAGGTCACCAGGAAGGATGGACTTGCTGAGTCGGCAGTGGGGGTGGCAGCGCGCAAGCGATATTGCATGTTGCGAGCGTTTATATGGCTGAGGTAACCGCTTCTCAACAGGCGGGTCGGTTGCTTGCTTGCCGACGTAATATAAAAAAATATATAGCAGCTACAGCAGTAATCAAAAATAATTATATTGTATACCTAGTAACCAAGATGTGCGAATCCATCATGCAGCTACGTAAACGCGACGAGACCGACACGATCATAGCTTGAGATGTAAGAAACTTCAGTCAACACCGGCGACCTCCCGCGCCTCGACCTCGTTACTTGGTCACTGAAAACTTGGCATTTCTGAAGAGTGTAGCCTATTTCCCGGCATCTTAGATCACCGACACGTTTGCTCTCATTTTACAAGCAGGCGTTAAAGAGTGTTTAGGCTTACGATGAATGCTAATTAATATTGTAAATAATAGATCATCATCAGGTTATTTTAGTCTCCACTACAGGAGCACGACCCTCTCTCTTCCGTCCCAGACACCAGACAGAAGGAGGATTTGGCCCACGCTGGCCAGACGGGTTGGGAAAATATCATAATAATGTAATAATTTTAATTAGTACTAATAAATCGGAGCTAAAAATAGAAGACCTCGATGGCGACGTTGCGCGTGTCAGTCTAAGCGAATACGCAAGTTAAGGAACGACGACCGTAGCCTGTCCATGGATGGGTTTATTTATCTCGAGCTCCTCCGTGCTTCGGAGTGCAGGCTGTTATTTTTAGATGACAGTCGTTCAGCCAAATAAGTGGCCAATAGGCAAACCTATCCAAATTGTGCAAATTTGCCGTTGGAATATACTCATAGGTACAGCATTATATCTGATTTATGTTCTCCGCAAGGATTTTGTCATTTATAGCTGTCAAATTATCTTGCACAAATCGTTTTTGTTCTCCGAGTTTGAATGGTAGTTTTTTGTAATTACTCTTGTGTCCGACCCGCACTTGTCCGGTTTTATTTATTATTCTATGCCATTGGATTCTAGTTCATTATCTTAATTCGAATCAGAATCTTCCGGCAGTTCCTTTGTATTTTATATTTACAATAATACCACAAAAAGGGTTACGACGCAGCTCCGCCTGTGGGCGGACAGCCACGGGTGTCACTTTATAACAATTATTAATAACGATTATTATCTGCGCGGCCAATTAGCGGCGTTCCTGGCGGCCGCGGCGCGCGGGCGGCGGCCGATGTGGGACTCTGTTTACTATTATTACGATTAAAACATTGCTATTATCTGAAATATGGGCATAAATCTGATAAATTGCATTATTAATTAATTGTTGCAATGTAATGCATGCGTAGGCGACTACACGACTGCCTGCCTAGGTATTCATTATCATAACTCAGTGACTCAGTGCCAGATTAAATAAATTTGTGAAGAAGAAGCACACGAAACTCTAGATCTGTTGCCTAAACCACTTACTTTATTCACGCTCACACACAGTGTACAGGAGGTTTAAACCAAATTATATAAATTATTTATCGTTCCGTAGAATGCTTTAACTAAACACCATATTTTAAATTCGCAACATATCCATGTCTTTAATCATTGGGGATGTCACGCGTGTTTTACTTGAAATAGTTGTTAAGGATGCACGGTGGTGTAGATACCCTTGTTTCAATGAAAAGATTTTTCAATTTTATATTTAAAATAATATATTTTTTTAACGGCTTATATTCTATGTTCGGTGTATTTTTCCCACCTGTATGGACATATGTACTAGTGTGAGATGGAAACATTAAATTTTCGGATGAGAGCAGTTGCCAGGACAAGGTTTATCTGGGTAATCCTCAGGAGGAATGAGATACTGGGAAGATGGGGCAACAGCGAAGCGAGGGCGTATCGCTAGTTTTATAAATTATAATTTAGTACCGGGTCGACCGAGCTTTGCTCAATATTTTTAAAAAGGCGACATTTTTTTTCCAGATTTGAGACTTACTTTGTCGCCCCCATAAGTCCCCAGAAGTATCAAAAGGGTAAGTTTTTCAATAGGTACCTTGTTAGTTTAGAATTAATCGAGTGAGATCACCTGTCGTCTTCACTACGTATCGGTATGTTTTTATTTTATACTACGTCGGATGGCAGACAAACATACGGCCCGCCTGATGTAAAGCGGTTACCGTAGCCATATTAACGCTCGCAACATAAAAGATTGCTCGCGCGCAGACTCCCCCGCTGCCAACGCAGCAACTCCTTCCTTTCTGGTGACATCACTCACTCACAGGAACACAACAACCCTCAAGGGAATTGTTATTTGGCTACGGTATTTTGTGAGCTGGAGGTACCTACTTCCCCAGTCGGGCAGCTTACAAATACGCTGTTCCCTACCTCTCTTTTTCCAGAGCTTCTTTCGCTAGTCACCACGTGCAGGCGAGGGAAGATGTGGTGAGCCTGTTACACCCCAAACTAAAAACATATACTTGATACCATTATTTAAACTGTGCTATGAATTCATTATAATACTACTATTAAATAGCTTTAATAGTAGTATTATAATGAAAACAATAATTTTTGCCGTACAGCAAATTAAACTACAGCTTTATAGGTTGCATGTGATATTTAATTGTGCGCCTGTTACAAATTCTGGGCCAATATTAATAGACATTAATACAGAAAATAAATAATAAATATTTCTGGACAATTTACACAGCGCCATCTAGTCCCAAATTAAGCACAAAGCTTGTGTTATGGGTACTAGACAACTGATAAATGTACTTAAATAGATTTTGACGTGACAACGTCTTATAATTCGATGGAGCCGGCTGCACGCACGAAAAAACATGACTCATGCGCTCTAAGGCGTTCCATTAAAATTTTCTTTTGAAAAATGCAAACATTCCATCAGTATTTTCTTATGACGTTGTCACGTTCAACTATCGTTAGTAAACCGACTTTACAGACAACCGATTTTTTTTTTAAATACATAAAACACCCAGACCAAGACAAACAGACATATTCATGCACACAAATGTTTGTCTTGTGCGGGAATCGAACCCGCGACCTCGGGAGTCAAAGTGGCCATTGCTAACCATTCGACCACCGAGCTCGTCTCGTCCGGAAATTAGCTATTTATTTATTAATATTTCTGTTACGGAACACAACCCATTGATTGTAATCGGTAGGGCATGGTGGGATACACGCGACGATGTCGTTGAAGAAATTTGGCTGCGTCCACACACCGATTACATAAAGAATGAGTGCGTTGCGTGATAAAATGGCAGTATCGTTGGCCTCGGCTGCCTTGCACCGGCGTCGCCGGAGCCAACACCGGTGCGGCGCCGCACCGTCCGTCAGACTGCCGATCAGGCCCCACGTCACCCCACGTGCCCCTCCTGATTACTCAACATAACTATCTGGAGGCATACCTATCCGAATGATTATCGACTGAACTGGATTATAATTTTAATAGAATATCATAGTCATCTACCCTTTTTTATACTCGTACTGTTTCCTTAAAGCTCCTTTATAGCAAAGGGATTTAACTAAATTAATATTTAATACACCTTCGTTTGATTTAAACTTAGACATTGTAGATAAACCTATAACAAAGTATGTAAAGGGCTGACACCCATTCCTTTGCTTTGGGTTGCATATTTAAACATATAATAAGTAGGTCTGAATATGATAGGTACACTTCCGACGCAACTACCTAAGTAGTTGCCTAGAAAAAAGAAGAAAACTAAGATTCCCATCAAATATTTTGAGTCACAAAAATAGGTGTTAGGTTTGACTTATTGACAAATATTTTTAATATTTGTCAATAATAGATCAATAATAGATGGATAGAGCTTCATGCCTTCTACCAGCTATGGTAAACAAAATTACCGGCTTCAACTTAGGCGGTAGGCTCCCAGGTTTCGAAACGGCCGAAAGACATTCTCCTTCCATGACGATCATAATAGCCAATAGGACTCTTGATCACATCAACTCCTGGAAATGATAACTCGCAGCGAGATACAAAATCCTCAGGAAAGCCTGCGCTTCTACCCTTGTAGTCTTTCCACACCGCCTCCCTCTCTTCTTTCTGCCAAAAGCGGTCGGGGTGCTGTGTATGGAGGCTATGGGCTGGGCATTATATCGTGAAACTCGAAACGCAGCGAGTTCAAATCACATGACCACATTTTGTCGCTAAACAACAACTTGTGTCTAGTAAAGTTTGAACTGACCGTGGCACAAAATACAAAGAGTACTTATGTACTTTGTGACCTATAGCTTGAGTCACAAATCAAGCTACCCTAGTGATTCAAAGTCAAAGTCAAAATTCTTTATTGCATAACTAAGTGTACATATGATCTTAGATTTGTTTACGCACTTAGAACTTAGTCACCTTTGTCAGGTATCGCAAAAGACTGTAGGGGCGCGCACGACTACCTACTTATATCCGTACGTTAAGCATTTCGTCATATAATTATAGGAACTTATTTGTAAAAACAATATTTTCAGATACAATTTTTATTCGTTCATTGTTATTTCATTCAACTATCATTATTTACCTTTCAATTTATCATCATTAATTTTAATAATTGTATTGGATTAATGTCATACATAACTTATTATTTTAATGTCATATTTTTATTTAAATGTACTAGTATTATTGTAAAAAAAATATTATTATTATTAACTAGTATTATTGTAAATATATATATATATATATATATATATATATATATATATATATATATATATATATATTTTTTTTGTATTGATAATTTAAATTTTTCCTTACATTTTTATTTCATCTCTAGATATTCATTTACAGAATAGAAACATTTTAGGATTAGATAGTCTTTTAGTCTTTTATCAAAGTGTCTATATTTAGTCTCTTCCTTTATATCTTTAGGCAATTTATTAAATAATTTTACGGCCATGTAGTATGGGCTACAGCTTTGCATTTTGATACGAGACGGTGGTAGATATAACTTACTTTTATTACGCGTATTTATCTTGTGCATTTCGTGTTGCTTTTTGAACAAGTTTGGGTTTTTATGTACAAAGGAGCATATGTCGTGTATGTATATAGATGGCAATGTTAGTAATTTGAATTTAACAAAGAATGGTTTGCAGCTTTGTGTATTGTCAATTTGGGCTATTATTCTGACGCACTTTTTTTGAAGAAGAAATAATGATTCAGCAAATAGGTGACAACAATACTATCAGGTAAAAGTCTTTGCGATGAGCTGAAGTACAGCTTCACTGTGTTGAACACACCGAGTTATTTGGACATGCCTAAGCTTAACTATTTCATATCTTTTTACTATATAAAAATAAGTCGGGTTTTCCTTCCTGACGCTATAACTCCAGAACGCACGAACCGATTTCCACGTTTTTGCATTCGTTGGAAAGGTCTCGGGCTCCGTGAGGTTTATAGCAAAGAAAATTCTGGAAAAATTTGAAAAGAAAAGCGGGAAAATCTTTTTTCACATATTAATCACCAAACGAAATGTTACTTATCTTATAACGAAGCCATCTGGTGGCGAAACGGAGTTCGCCGGGTTTGCTAGTATTTTCATAATTTAATGGATAGTTATTTTTTCAAAAAGTCGTGCAAAACAGCACAAAAAAATGCACTATCGGTTTTGTTTTCGAGTGAGGTTTTGTGCGATATTTATCGGCATAAACGGTATATGATAAGGTTGGATAAGGAGGCAGGTATATGATATACCTGCCCCCTTATCCAAGTGTAATTCGTAGCGTAACGAACGTTAGATAGATCACGTGTCATTTGTCAATTCTCATACATAAAGAGTTCGATTTGACAAATATCACGTGTTCTATCTGACGTTCGTTACGCTACGAATTACACTTGGCTAAGGGGGCTGAACTGTAAAAGCAAAGCATAGAGGCGGCCGCCGCACTTGCACGCTTGACGTATGATTATTGTAAAACATAAATTAAATCCCACCTAGGCGGGGCAGGTGAATTTTTCAATTTTTAAAATATTTATAATATTATAAAGCCTGCATCGTATTATTTACTTTGATAATGAAATAAAATCAAGATGCAGATGGTCCTGATTTCAGATTTTTAATGCAAGTCTTAAGTTATTACAAAGTTGTTACATAACAATAATATGGTACAAGTGACGCCCAGTATGGGCACAGCAAACATGAGAGGCATCTAGATACCGTTATACTTAAATATTTAATTAAATAGGACTGTATCTGTTGCACTTTTCACTTTTTGTAGGTCAAAACATTCCGTTCAAATTTGACATCGAAGAATTCAGTCAGATATGTTGTAGTAATGTAATACTTATGTAAGAGGGAAGTTTTTTTTTAATATTTTTTATATCATTTGGGATATGATTGTATATTTTTATTACCATATGATAAGGACTGGATGAAACTAGTTCCATCGTGGTATTTGACAGCCTGGCGCAACTCAAGGTAAAAAAACGATTCTATGAATCGGAAGCGAATTTGGTACAAATTCTGATTGTTTTCGCTTCCATTTCATACATATAGAATTTACGCTATTTGTAAGGCACATCCGTCTCTTAAAAACGTAGTGGTTACATTCTCTTTGGTATTTGATCTTATTAATTTGTCTAAATATCTATCATTTCTCCTATTATCATTTTCCCTAGGTATGTAAACTTCTTCGTGCTTCCTCACAAATTTGCATGACTTCAGAATATTTATTTAGTTATATTTAATAGGAAGTTAGAATCAGGGCTTGGTGTTTCACAAAATATGATCTACATGATGTCATTTGATCAATGTTAACTAGTATTGTAAGGCATAAGGCTTTTGTAATATAAATATATCTTTTACCTCGCAACAGTTTCCCCACAGAACTATGTCATATGATAATCTGGAATGCGCGTATGCATAATAAGCAGCACAAGAAGTTAAGAAGTCAGTTACACGTTTTAATTGATCTATTGCATATGGGAAAGAGGACAGCTTACTTTTAAATTTTTGAATATGTGATTTCCATGTCATATCCCCAGTAATATCGTAGTGTCAGCTAGTTCTAATTTTGTATTTTTAAATTTGTATAAAATTTGTAATGATTTTTTTGTGAGGGTTTAGATTCTATTAGGTCTTTACCTATGAAATTGCCGTTCTGCAGTACTGGCCATTTCAAATCAAAATAATTTTCGTTTGGCTAAGAATTCTAATTTCAAATTAATTTTATTTTAAAAACATGGAATTCTTTTTCCAAGAGTAGTCATTTGTTTATTGATTAGTGTTACATTTTCATCGCATTTCAATCTTCTTTAAAAATTCGTGTAATTATGGAATATGAGTACCGTCGTGGCAGCAACGCGGCACAAGCGGCACGCGACATCAACGACGTTTACGGAGCTAACACTACAAACCAACGCACCACCTGTTATTGGTTTGCTCGCTTCCGTTCTGGAAATTTCGACCTGAAAAATGAACCTCGCGGTCGTCCGAAGACTTTGGTCGACAATGACGAATTAAAGGCGATTGTGGAAGCTGATGATACACAATCTACGGCTGAATTAGCAGCAGCTTTCGACGTTAGCGTCAAAACAATATTGGTCCATTTGCGTCAAATTGGCAAGGTAAAAAAGCTTGACAAATGGGTGCCCCACGAACTCAAGGATCACCAGCGCGAAGTACGCGTCGAGACGTGCACTGCTAAACAGACACACAATTGAAGGAATTTTGAACCGCATTGTTACCTGCGATGAAAAATGGATTCTGTTTAATAACCGCAAGCGCTCAGCAAGTTGGTTGGATCCTGGTTCAGCACCTAAACAATGCCCTAAACGAAAACTTACCCCTAGAAAAGTGATGGTCACTGTTTGGTGGTCTAGCGCCGGTGTGATTCATCACAGCTTCTTACCAAACGGGGTGAACAGTACTGCAGATGTGTACTGTAGAGAACTGAACACAATGATGGAGAAGCTGGCACTTCTCCAACCAGCATTGGTCAATCGCTCGTCTCCGCTGCTCCTGCACGACAACGCGCGACCTCATACTGTACAGCAGACGGTCTCCAAGTTGCAAGAACTGGGGTTGGAAGCTCTCTGTCATCCGCTCTACTCGCCAGACCTTGCGCCTATAGACTACTACTTTTTCCAGAATTTCCTTCTTGGCGGGAAAAAAATTCAATACCTGAGAGGCAGTACAAAATGCCTTTGAAGAATTTGTTGCCTCCCGTCCAGCTGATTTCTTTAGGAAGGGCATCAATAAATTGCCACTGCGTTGGCAAAGATGCATTGATTGCATGGGTGATTACTTCGATTAATACAAATAAAAAATACATGAAAAAAAATTGTTTAAATTTTTTCATACAAAACGGCAATTTCATAAGTAAAAACCAATAATATTTCAGGTTTGCTTAAGTTTATTTTGTCTAGACTCTAGACTCTAGAGTAATGTTCTATTATAATAAAACAAGGGGCTTATACAAAAACAGTTTCGAACGATTCGGGTTGTTGGTTTGTAACTTGTAACCCAATTTCTATATATATATAGTTTAATTCGATTATAAAAGGAATGATGTCCAGTAAAATTATGAATTTACACAGTGACGCAGATTACACAAGAGACCCTTTGATAAGACGCTCAACTACCAGAGCAACCTGCATTTATGCTATACTGGAGGTGCCATATCTTGGTACGCCAACAACGATCATCTATCTACAGCATTATCGACGACGACGGAAGCTGAAATCGTAGCTGCTAGCGAAGTTGATAAAAAAACCTATAAACCGAAAAGTGATTGCCAAAAGAAAGAAAGATAGTATCAGTGTCTATTGAATGTCACTGTCATTTCTATTAAGTGTTGCCTTTTTAACTACTATTTGGACAAAGCTAGTAGATTTTTAGTATGTTAAAAAAATTATAAAATCATTTTTGGTATATTTTGTTCTATTTCATTAAAATTATGGTAATAAAGATAGTACTATGTATTATTTTTATTATCAAAAAGATCTTAAGCAACTAGACAATTATTTACTAATCCATATTCTAATTAATAGTAAATCAAAATGTAGTAAATAAATGTAATAATAATTAATAATGCACATAAGTACCTACCTTTCTAGTATTCTACCGAGATAGCTATCGTTTATATTATTTGCCACATTTACATAACAATTTGCCTAATGGATTCAATATCCCAAAAGTATGCTTTAAATGTTTTATATTTTCTGATAGATTTCAGAATAATTTTAGTAGATCACTAGATTTGAAAACGGTAACTCTAACTCAAAATGTCAATGTCACTCAATTATAGTGGTGAAAAGTAACGAAAAAAAGCGTACTCGTATGTATTCGTTACTTTATCAGTTAGTACTCGTTACTTTCGTATCGTTACGTTACTCGTTACTTTTAATACCTCATAACATTACGCACCGAGTCGCATTGCGTGCGTGTAGGTATGTCGCGGCATCGCATCATTCCGTATTCGTTACTTTTAGAAAACATCTTTTACAATGCTTGAAATGTCAAATAATATTACTAATTAACACTAATTCATAATTAGAATTTAATAACCATAAAATTAATTCAAGTCCTCAAAAATTTGGATAAAGGATTAAAAAAATAAAAATATGAAAATAGTAGACAAACATCATTCCTTGGAACGTACGTTTTTTAATTCATCAAATAAATAAGTGCGAATGTGCAAATTAAAACACACGATCAGGAAACCGTATGTACTCGCATCAACCAATGATACTTGCGCCAACTGAAACAGTTGTACCCAAAAATACGAAACATGCGAGTACCGAAATGCATTCGTGAGTAACGTTTCGTTACTCGGTACTTGATAGCGCACCCGTTACTCAGTACCGAATACATACGGTTTGCTACAGTACTACTCAATTATTTCTTACCGTTCTTTCCGTCATCGAGCAACCACCACTTTTGACTTTTTATTTTATGTATTTTTTTTTACCACTTGTCGACAATTTCGACGGCACAAAGCATGTGAAGTGAAATAGTTAATTTTAGAATAAAATTCATTCGCTGTATTAGACGAGGGTCCATTAACTACTAAAAAACTTTATACATCACAGACAATGTTTTCTAAAGCATACAAGTTGAAATCCAATAACACTCTGAAGAATTCGGAAAAGTATGAGCCTTGTTTTCGTGACTACAATCCACTTATTTTTTTCGCAACATTATTGTGATAACTAACGTTTATCTTACAGGAAGCATCTCGCTCAGCGTGTGCAAGATGCATTTGCGAGTGCAACTGAAGAGAAAATCAAAGAATTAGTGCCAGTTAAGTCGAACAGTAGTTGCATGAAGTTGGTGCTACATTCGGGGGAGTCTGTTAACGTGTATGTGGTCGACGGAGCGCCCACTTTATTAGAAGTTGGCGAACAACTCGTGCCGACTGTGTGTGCGCTATGGAAGGTCCCAGATTTGGTACCGATGCTGAATATTCACACTCTAGTGCTGCCAAAGGTATTAATTGTTTGTCATTAGTTTCTAATTAACTTCTGTAATGTATATAATGGGTAAACTATTTTTAATATTTAATTTTTTTTTTTATACTACTTCGGGTGGCAGACAAGCATACGGCCCACCTGATGTGAAGCGGTTACCGTAGCCATATGAACGCTCGCAACATACAGTGTCGCTTGCGCGCCGCCACCCCCGCTGCCAACGCAGCATCTCCTTCCTTTCTGGTGACCTCACTCACTCGCAGGAACACAACAATCCTCAAGGGAATTGTTATTTGGCTGCGGTATTCTGTGAGGTGGAGGTACATTCCCCTGTCGGGTTGCTTACAATTACGCTCCCTACCTCTCTTTTCGCCAGAGCTTCGTTTGTCAGTCAGCAGGGTGCACCGCGTGCAGGTGAAGTTGGCTTTGGTTCAAAGATGTTGATGAACCCTTACACCCCAAATTTTTTATTTTTATTAATTTTCTTTGTGTACAATTACATAATAAATAATATACAAATAGAACATCTTGCTAAATTAGTCAACAATAGTGCTGCCAAAAATATATATTGTTTCTCATTAGTTTCTAATTAACTTCTGTAAAATATATAATGGGTATAATAATAAATATTATGTGTATAAAGAAATAAAGTAAATAGTTATATACATTGTGCTTAGAATCTTCAATGTCATAGAGTAGAGTAGTGGCAAATAGATATACAGCCTATTATGGAGCAGTTACAGTAGCCTATAAATGTGTACAATACCAGTAGCACTCGTGCGTTGCTAACCTTCAGGATATGCTGCAAATGCAGGATATCCTGAAGAGTGCCATATGGCACTGACAATACATACTAACTCTTAACATTCATGAACATGCATCCCACAGCCTCAGAGTAACATCACCAAGATGGCTCGTCAGCAGCAAAGAGAATGTAACCACTACGTTTTTAAGAGACGGATGTGCCTTACAAATAGCGTAAATTCTATATGTATGAAATGGAAGCGAAAACAATCAGAATTTGTACCAAATTCGCTTCCGATTCATAGAATCGTTTTTTTACCTTGAGTTGCGCCAGGCTGGTCAGCAGTTGATTGTTACGCTGATCATATCTGCACAATATTAAGCAAGTCAGTGGTGCCAGAAATCCCTAAACTTTTTTGTGTCCTAGACTGCTTGCCTATATATGTTCTGATTTCATACTAATTACAAATTCCATGGACATTTTGCATTCCAGATAATTTGTATCTTTATGGGTTGATTATTGGGTGAATTTTAAAGACAACTTTGAAAATCACTGGTTTAAATCATATTTAAAGCATCACTTCAAAATTTTTTACTAATTCAAATATAGTATCCATGCTAGGTATTTTCTATGAACAAAGTATGATTTAAGGAAACATTTTACAAAAAAAAAACTAATGTTACCTGCATCTTCAAGTAAGGGTAAAGCTTATCTAGGTACTAGCGGCCCGCCCCGGATTTGCCCTTGGGCTGTTTCCTCATCAATGTCATCATCATGGACAGTTTTTATTGTACCTATTCCAGATCCTTGGAGGAGCTCCATTATACCTGCCGGGAGTGACGCTGCCAGAAGGTGGTGTGGGCTTCCCGCGCTTCAAAAGAGGAGACATTATAGCAGCATGCACCGGTGAGAATGCTGCTGCTGCTGTTGTGGGACGGGCTGCCATGTCCAGTGGTGATATGCTGCTCAGAGCTGTGTAAGTTGCAGAAATAAAAAATAAATTACCATACACTACATAGTAGATTAATCACAAGGAATCTAAGGAGAGTGTCAACTTCTACGTAGGATTTTTAGGGTAATTTGTTACTTGGCTTTCTCTGAGCACAGAAAGTGTTTTCCTAAGATTTGGTTATGTTGTCACATTAATATACTACACTCTCACAGTATGTGTAGTGGTCTCTTCAACTGCACGTAAGTAAAATATAAGATATTTAATTATATCTTGTCTTATCTGTAACAAAGAACCCTGCTCAATAAATTTCCAGAGGCACCTGTTTAGAAACTATTCAAGTGTTCGGCGACCTGCTCTGCAAAGAGCTCAAGTTTACCAAAATAGAGCGGCCTAAGCTCGGGCCCCCTGCCGCAGCCGTCGAGGACTCTGTAGAGGTGCTCGCTGCAGATATTAGACAGGTTGGTGAATTAAATCAAATATCGGAATGGTACTCGGTACTGACGCTGAGTTGACCAATCAATCAAAAGATACAGAGATAAATATCACTGTGCCTTATGTTACTATAATTCTAAGCTGAAATCTCCAGCGACGTCATTTATGGGCGGGATCGCTAAGATACCAGTTTGCACCTTGTGACTGAATGCAAAGACATGCTGTGAGGATTGTTCCACAATCCCAAACAGGACGATCCCAGACTGACAGATGGTTTATTACCAGAGATTTTGTGTCCTTTTGTGTGTTCTATCGATTGTACAGTGGGCTGTGTTCAGAGAAATTGTTTGACTTGATGCCCACGGCCTCCTTCTCGCCATCGACTAGGAATTCATCCTAATACATTGGAGCCTAAGTGGTCCCATATATATGGTGTCAAGTTTTGCAGGAGACTAGAGCATGGGGCTTTTCAAAAAGAGCGTAAAGAGGTTATTACAAGGTCGGCAACGCGCGTGTGATGCCCTTGATGTTACAGGCGCTCATAGGCTTCGGTAACTGCTTTTCCTTTTCAAGAAAATCTTAGCCTGATGCATTCATGCAGATGTGGTTGCTTCGAGGACATATATAAATATCTATTTCATTTTTTAATTCTAGTAAATACTATGCAGTTACAGCAGCCAATGAACACTGAAACCACCAATTTGTTATTTTTCAGCTAAGTGTTCAGACGTTGAAGGAGGAATGGCCGAGCCTCGGGCCGAGGCCGGAGCCCCCGCCGAACGAGCCCAGACTCATCGCGGAGGCCGCGGGGCCCGGCGCGCCCGCGGGCACTGACACCGCCGCCGCGCCGCACGGCGACGGAGATGATGACGACACGGCAATGGAAGGTACGGCGCCCTGTACGTGGAGCAGACACTTGTTAAACATATCTTCATATGTTTAACAAACTAATGATGATAAGAACCAACTGTAGAAGAACATCTCTGTACTTTTCTACTTTCCCTCAGTACACTACGCTGAGGCAAAGTGGACACTTTTAACATTGACCAAGTGATTTTGCATTTCATCTGCAGAATCGCTGTGTTATAAAAACTAGAGCTATTTCCAAATCACTTGGAATTACTTGTTTTTTTACATAAATAAATAATAAATAAATAAATACGCAACGCTGTCTAGTCCTAATATAAGCAAAGCTTGTATTATGGATACTAGATAACTGATAAATACATTTTTTTGTAAGTACATGTACACATACAAAACACTCGGCCAAATACAAAAATAAATATAATATGAATAGTTTGTTATTCCAGACTCATGTGAAATGGAAGAAGACCCTATACCATCAGACATGGACGGGTTGCTGCGGTGGTGCCTGCTCTCCTTCCTGAAGACGGAAGGCAAGAGCATCGAGCTGCCGCTCAAAACAAACCTCTTGTACAAGTATGAACATGCACTAATATGGCCATCTGACACTTAACGCTTCTGTGTTCAAAAATCACATTTAAATCTAAATTTGTTATCTTTTCAAAACATTAGCTCGAAAAGTACAATGTACTGTTATGTTTATTCTTCTTTTTAAGACTACTTACCTAGTTGGTATATTACAGAATTTTGAAAAACACATCTTATTTGCAACTAGCGACCCGCCTCGGCTTCGCACGGGTGCAATGCTGATACTAAATGTACTACAGAAGGTCCTTGCGCATTGTCCTATCCTGTTCTTCCACAGTTATAGTATCCTGTTCTTCCACAGCTATAGGGACGCACGCCGCGTCGGCGGCTCCCCGGCCGGTACCGCCTCAACCATTATGTCCCTGCATTTTAAATCTGTAATATCTTCTAAAATATCGATTTAAATTACATGCTGTAAAGGGCCATATAGATCTATTTTAAATGCATAATATTTTTAAGGTACCTAATTGGATAAGTATTAATGCTAAATTGCTTAAAATCGCTTTGTAAATAAGCTATTATTCTTGTAAAAAGTAAACGGTTATTGTGGGATATCCCTAAGAGATAGACATATTATTATACCATCGCGGATTTTTTGTAGATCATTTTAAGGTGTACATTACTGTACTACATTATTTTGATCTATCTCGTAGGGATCAGCCAGAGTTTGCAAAAAAATGAGTTTATTTACGACATTACATTAGAAACCTCTAAAATTATCAGTGTTTCTCTACTATATTATGCATGTATTATACGTATAAACCTCCGTGTTGAATCACTCTATCTATTAAAAAACCGCATCAAAATCCGTTGCGTAGTTTTAAAGAACTAAGCATACATAGGGACGGACAGACAGGGGAAGCGACTTTGTTTTATAATATGTAGTGACGTAACTAGGTATCTATAATAATTATAATATCATACATAACGTAACTTGAGTATAGTCTGCTTTATTTACACAGTAAATGTCTGAATGCTAGCGAAAATGAGTAAGTTATCAAGATGGCGGCGGAGATAAACTTCTACTAATTTTCCGCCTCCGAAGACCTATAAAATAATATTTTTTGAGAGCCGGTATTTATAATTAAAGTGGTAGGTTGACTGAGCGCGGCGTTTGTGTTGTCATTATCAATTAGATGGCTCGACACCACTCACGTCACCTGACTCTCACTTGTCGTCACTCGATAATTCGAGTAACATAGCTGTTAAGAGCAGATGACATAATGTATTAATTACCTAGGCGACGGAGTTTTTCTCGACGTTTTTAGGAACATCGAATTATCCCAGAATTGTGATGAAACTAGATCGAGTTGTCGCCTCCGTTGACTTCTATATTTTGCGTTCGCAAGATCGTCGTGGCTCATGTAGTTATTATTTATTTATTCATTTATTCATTTACTTCATTTTGACAAGCATTACAGCTAGCCAATGCGCTTGTCAAAGGCTACATATAAAAAAACATAACAGTATCAATAAATCATTAAAATAATTGCAATTGGATAACATAAGACATAAATAAATTAAATTAAATAGCAGAATAAAATTAAATTAAATTAATCAAATTGAATTAAATAAAACCATATAAATTAAATTAAACCAAATTAAATGATATCAAATTAAATAGGACATAATTATGTAATCGTGTTTTCTAAATATTCTGTTGTCACCCTGCGAAATTCTGCAGGCGAGCAAACAAACAAATCGAGCGAGTGTACAGACACAACGTCGTTGAGTAAGCGCAGTGCCAGAGGAAGCGGTGCATGGCTACCCATTTGCGTTCTACAAAGAGGCAGCGTGAATAATCTATGTGACCGGGACCGATAGTAATTATCAGGAACATTAAAATTAATCTGCTCTAAAACAGTGGCATTATTTCTACAACCCCTAAGCAGTTCAAAAACAACCTCAAGAAGTCGGACATTACGTCTAACCTCAAGACTGCTATATCCAACCATACCAAGCAAAAAAGCGCTTGGATAAACATTGGGATAACCGACACCATAACCATATTGCTTACGATAAAGCCACCGCACAAATTTCCTCTGCAACTTCTCTACCATTAGTATGTATTTGGCCTCATACGGATTCCATATTATAGCGTTACTCTCTAATTGACTACGAACAAGCGCATTGTATAGCGTCCTGATGGTAGTTACGCTATTAAAATGTTGTGCTTGCCGCAGTACAAAGCCTAAACTTCGAAAAGCTGCTGTGCAGACCCCAACAATATGATCATGAAAGGACAGATCGCCACACATCTGTACGCCTAAATCACGGATAGATGAAACTCTCGATACGATAGAATTGCCTAGATTATAAGTGGCTGTAATCGGCTTTCTTGCAAGAGTGTATGACATCATAAAGCACTTATCAATATTGAACATTAATTTGTTGTTTTCACTCCAACGCAACACATTATTAATGTCCCTCTGAAGTAGCTCACAATCAGCCTCTTCACCTATTTTTAGAAAAAGTTTCAAGTCATCGGCGAATAACAGACATTGCGCTGTGCTAACTGTGTCCGGCAAGTCATTTATGAAAATTAAAAACTCTAATGGCCCAAGATTAGAGCCCTGCCCGACACCAGAATAGGCCCAAAACGGGTCAGAATCTCGCCCAAGGTAGTGCACGTACTGCTTTCGATCACGCAAATAAGAACAAAAAAATTGTAACAGCGATGGAGTGAATCCGATCGCAGCAAATTTCTGGAGAAGAATGTCATTATTGACCACATCGAATGCCCTCCGGAAGTCAAAGTAAACAGTGTCTACCTGACTCCCAGAGTCCACCACTTTATTCGTGTGTGCCAAAAAAGACATTAAATTACTACTAGTAGAATAACCCGCTCTGAACCCATGCTGAGCGCTAGTCAACCTACACTAATTCAAGAGTTTGTTAAATAGTATAGGAATTGTTACAAAATATTAAAATTGTTCGATGTATGTGTTTCAGAAACCATCTCATGCCGTTCTGTCCGCCCGACCGGAGTCTCGACGTCAAAAAATCAACCTATAAGAAAATGGGCAAGTTTTTAGAAGCAATGCAACAGGTAATATGTGCTGTATGTTTATGTATGAGTAACTTTCGGACCAACTCGTCGGTGGGCGTGACTGAAATGCTTGCTATTTCACTAAGCGCGCTGTTAGAAAGAGATAACCCCCGTAATGAAGAGGCTAGAATATACACCATAAAGTTAACACAGGTATATCCATTTTACGGCACTTTGGAGTCAACGTCAGAGGGTTGGAGTACGTGAATGATAAAAGACGAATGAAAATTGATTTTCATTTCGACTTACATTTCGTTTTCCATTCCGGTTCCGATACAGATTTTTATTGCGTCATCGATTTCGAATTTCTTTCCGATATTGTTTCCGGTGTAGATTCAGATTCCGATTTCGATTTCCGTTAAAATTAATGTATAAAAACATAAGAACTATTTTAATTTCTGATGATTTTAAAATTACTTTAGAACGTTATCTCAACGTCCAGAGACTTTGAATTTATTGATATGTATAGATCGGGCATGTTGAAGGAAGGTCTGGTGGAGGTCCGCGAGGTGGAGAAGGGCGTGTCAGCGCTGGTGGCCGTGAACGTGGGCCACCCGGCGCTGCGGGCGCACGTGGTGCACCGCGCGCCGCGCGAGCCGCGCCCGGACGTGCGGGACGGCGAGTACTCGCCGCCGCAAGTGCGCGAGATGTACTGCGTCACGGCCGCCGTCGGCCCGCTGCTGCCCGAACACAGGTCCTTACTGGCACCTAATATAATAAAAAATATTTACACACTATGTGAAATACACTTCTTTGTGTGCTTTTGCCAGCAAAGTCTATTTAGCACTAATTTGTCCACGTTACCGCTGCGATTAACCTCGACCTTTTTAAATCATGTTCTTAACCTTCTTTTTCGACAAGCCGGTCGAGAGGTGGTCGACGGGATAACCGTGTCCACTTCGACTCCGGGGTCGCGGGTTCGATCCCCGCAAAAGACAAATATTTGTGGGCATGAATATGTCGGTTTGTCTCGGTCTGGGTGTTTTCTAAATTTTCTGAAAATGAAATGAAAATTCGAAAACGGGCCTTCACAAAAAAGTGCAGGGTAGAATATTAAAGAAGAAATATGGAAAATATACGGTACTTCGCATCGCCGGCGGCGGTTTTTTACATTAATAATATCGGACGGGCGTCACGTCCGCTCGGCCCGGGGCGGAGCGGACGACCACGTCTACGATACATGTGTGTGTGTGTGCAGGCGCGGCACGGCGCTGGCGCCGGCGGCGGTGCGCGCGGCGCTCGTCAGCTACGTGTCCGCACGGCGGCTGGCCGCGCCGGCCGACCCGCGCGCCGTGCAGCTGGACGCCGCGCTGGCCGCCGCGCTCGGCAGACGCCCGCAGGTCGGTGGAGACTGTCCATGTTAAAATGTATCGTATCTTCTTGCTTACCCTTCTCCTTAAATAGTATCGCATGCTATCTCATTCATCGAGTTCATCGACGACATAGCTATGTCATTTTGGAAACTTTGAGACCTGTCGAAAAGATCAATATGAATTATTCATTCATACTGATGACGATACTATAGGACACTCTGAATAGCAAACAACGTGTGCCTTATTTCGGCACTGCCCAGGTCTCAGATCTTGATTTTAACTAGACAAAAAATTTGTCGTTAATTTATCGTAAATTACGCATCGACCAGTTGTGTTTTATATCCGACAAATTCAAGGCAACATCTGGGTGAAATCAGATTTTCGCTAGGTGGTGTAGTTTTTTTGGGCAGTGCCGAAATAAGGCTTATTTCGGCACTGCCACAAAAAAAATACTCATAACTTTTTAACGGGCGGTCGACTAATTCTGATCTTGGTGTCTAAATTCGACAAATTGAGGACTAATTCTGGGGAAAATCATAATATCTTCGCTATGTTATGTAGTTTAATAGATCCCGAGTGGGCTGCCACAAAAAAAACCTTATAGCTCTTTAACGGGAGAGTGATAAATTTTTTCCTTTGGGCGACAAATGAAGTTATTATTTACAATTGATTACACTTAAGTTTCTTTATTATAGGACTTAAAATTAATGTCTAAAGTTAAATAAATTACTGATAGTATTTTTAGAAAAGTGTATTGATGTCTAGCGCCAAGGCCGGAAAATTCCGTTAGTAGGGATGGGGCATAAACAATGATTGACAGATACAAAAATCCACATAAATCAAACTATTTCTGTTTATACTGACTTATTTATTATAAAACAAATAAAGCAATTGTTACTGTAGAAATAAATGAGTTTATTTTATTTTGTTTTAAATGAATAAAGCCCAAAACTGTCAGTGAATGAACAAAACTGAATTGACAATTCCCATCCCTAGTCTGCATGTTTTTGAACGAATGTTATATGTATTCCTGTAGCCACGAGCGGAGAAACACGCTCGCTTCTGACGTCATAAAAGAGTGCCGCCTTCTGGAATTTTCCTTTAGTGTTGTGCTGCATTATACGTGTTTCATAAGTGTCATCGATACAATTTTCTTTATACGCTTTTGTTTCATTGTTTTACCAAAATACTTACTAATACAAGTAATTTTTCGAGTTATGGAGGGAAAATAGGTACCAAAATGGCTTGGAGGGACTCACTTTTTTTTTTTTTTTTATAATACGTCGTGTGGCAGACAGGCATACGGCCCGCCTGATGTGAAGCAGTTACCGTAACCGTATTAACGCTCGCAACATAATATATCACTTGCGCGCCGCCACCCCCGCTGCCAACGCAGCATCTCCTTCTTTTCCGGTGACCTCACTCACTCACAGGAACACAACAACCCTCAACGGAATTGTTATTTGGCTGCGGTATTCTGTGAGGTGGAGGTACATTCCCCAGTCGGGTAGCTTACAATTACGCTCCCTACCTCTCTTTTCGCCAGAGCTTCGTTTGTCAGTCAGCAGGGTGCACCACGTGCAGGTGAAGTTGGCTTTGGTTCAAAGATGTTGATAAACCACTTACACCCCAAAATTCTCAGTGATTATTTCGACTAATAGAGGGTTGAGATTTCGAGTAATGGAGGTTTTCGTGTTTGAAGGGAAGGGAACAGAGGCCCAATTCTCGTAATAAAATTCTCAACGGCATCGTAACGAGTTCGCCCGCTCCCTCTCTGGCACGTTGTAAAATAGATAAACCAAAGAGGGACGAGACCAAGTCGTTCCGGTGCCGTTGGGAATTTCATTACGAGAATCGGGCCTCTGAACATTTCTTCGAGATTTAGAGGTTTTCGACTTATCGAGGTTCGACTTATAGAGGTTCTACTGTGTTATAAATAAAATTATTAAATTACAAAGTAACGCTTTCCATATGTTAAGATATTTAAATTAAACTGTAAGCGTTCGAAAGAGATGCATTTCCAATATCGATATATATACTGAACATCTCTATTAGTTGTAGGTATTTATTTATCGTTTTACTGTGCCTGGCGCTGGGGGCACGACAAGTGATATTAAGTAAAGCGTTTAAAAGGTTAACGACAAATTTTTTGTCTACTTAAAATCAAGATCTAAGACCTGGGTAGTACCGAAATAAGGCACACGCAAACAACGGCAAAATATCAATCAGTTTTATGAATTACATGGTTAATTTTATATCCGTCAGGAGCTAGTAAAGTGGGAGGAGCTGATGCCGGCGGTGCTCGGCAAGATGACGGCCAGCACTGAGATGAGGTTCGCGGACGGCAGCGTCAAGTTCAACAAGAGCAAGCTGGAGCCCGTAACCATGCAGGTCGTCAACAGGAGCGGCAACAAGAAGGTGACAACCGACAGGAGTGGACCTCGTGTAGTTAGGGCTGGATAGTGGAGTTATTAGCATGACATTTGGTCAGTTCAGAGGTCGCCACTCGAGACTGTAGTACTTTTGCTTTTTTTATAGGCAACTTTATTTTAATTATATTAGATTTTACGGCCCCGGATACTAGTTTTATATTTCTTGATCTATCTTCAGGCTGGCATTAGGGACATCCAGAAAGTATGAGAATCATCCCAAATGGAAACTCCTGTAGTAATTTTTTTTTTTTAATCTTATTTAAGTTACCAGGGAAGAAAAAACCGGACTGGTGGATTTTTCTTCCCCGGTACAGTTGTACGACGATAGTCATTACATATGGTTCCCCATCCAATGGCAATAATAAAGCGTCGTGTATTGCAGGTGACGCTGGTGTCGAACCTGGAGTCGTTCGGGTTCAGTCTGCCGGCACTGAGCCACGTGTGCCAGGTCGGGGTGGCGGCCTCCTGCGGCGTCACGCGCTCGCCCGGCGCCAAGCACGACCAGCTTATGCTGCAGGGAGACCAGGTAATACTCGCATACTACCCCACAAGAAAGAAGAACATTCAACAAACGCGCGACATTAGCGCGGCAATTAAACTTCAAAAAAAAAATCTCTTAGCAACCCAACTAGCCTAATTTGCTAGTTACTACTAACTACTTGCCTAAATCTACCTATTTTTTTTTATAATAAATTATTTTTGTTTTATTTCGTTTTGAAAGCAGTTTAGCTTTAATAGTATATTACGGTGATAACCTGACCAGGCGCCAGCTTATGTAGGCTTTAAAAAGTATTATTTATGGGTTGCCAGTACTAAATGTTTACATATTACAGAAAAACTTTTGATTGACACAGTGGATAGCTTGCAATAGTTTTTCCCTAATGGCAGTATAATACTTCCAAAAGTTCCAAAATATAAAGGCCATAATAAAGTTAAGCTAATCTCTAATAGGATTCATTATTATTATTATCATTACAAATACCATTTAAGACACTACCATTTCGTTTACATTGATTGTATTGTTTGTACTTTCCAGACACACTTTGTGGCAAAACTGCTCATAGAGAAATATGGACTCCCAAAGAAATTTGTGGAAGGCGCCGACAAAGCCCTGAAGAAGAAGAAGTGAACATAATCATAAGCGAACCTGAAATTTAATTTCAGAATGTGATAATTAATATGTGATTTAAAATAAACACATTTTGCGTTTTGTACATTCTATTTATTACTTACAACCTACTCAACTAAATAAGTTTTTTTTATAATCATTATTTCTATTATAATCACAACAAAAATTGCAGTGGTATGGCAACAAAAAATACATTTTCACTTAGCATAGCTAAAATAATTTGCCATTATTGTTTAGGGGAAGACAATATGACTATGACATTGTACAATATATAGTTAATAACAATAATCTGGATTATAAGAATATATGCTTTCAAAATTTGATTAGCAAACTAAATTTATTATAACAAAGCACAAAAATCATTTATATAATATCACTATGCACTAGAGAAGAAACTTCAAAAAAATTCAAGATGTATTTTTCATGATCAATGTTAGAATTGATTTGCTCAATTTTCTTCTCCCACAGCATCATATATAAAAATATGGCTCTTCTATGCTAGGGTTAGGGTGGGTAGATGTCCGTATGCTCATATTTACAAAAAACACACAAAATATAAATTCTATATTCTAGGCTCCAATTGCTCTTTAGAAAACATTTATGAAACATTATAACTAAGGGGCTTACAACTACAAGTACAAAATGTTATTACATTTTAAAACATAAAAGTAGATATTAAAATAAGACCACAACCAATACAATTACGAAATTACAATAACCTAGTGTGCTCAGTATACGTTCTGAGGATACAGTGTACAACTGGAGAGTGACCTATTTTGGGGACATTGCATCACACTGTAGGAGATCAATCTTAAATTACAATTTCACAATAAGTAAAACACATAGACACATGAGACTACAAAATTGCCGAAAAAGTAAAACTATGCATAGTGCATGTAACAAAAACTAGCATTTACATATCATTCTGACAAAGACCCGCCTGCAATTCACAAGAGGCTGGTGGCAGACGCAGCATATCTTGTATAAAAATAACTGACCAAATACGTTCTCCATTACATTTAATTTAAATAGTGTCATCCTACACTTTAGTCGATGTTTTGAATTTGAATGGAGTTTTAAAGGGCAGCAAGGATTTCCTTTTAGATTTCTTTACATCAGACGGGGCAGGTGTCTGCAGCAGAGTCTGTCGAGTACTCGAGCGTGTCCTATCACAAACATTGTCACTCACCTTGCTAGAGCTGGACTCCATACTCCATTGACTTTTGGAAGACATCACAGATAATCTAGAGAAATTCGAGCCTCTCGACGTGAGGCTGGACTTGGACGGTGTCTTCTTTATGCTTCCTGCACTCATATTGGTGATGTCACCAAAGATATTATTCGTCTTGGCCTGCTTGGTGGGCGAGGAGTGTGCCCAACCTTGCATAGCGGCTCTCTTCTCTGATGTCAACTTTTCCAAGTCCAAATATTTGAACTTTGATATATCATTTGCCCGTTTTGGACGTGGCACTAGGTATCCCTCTTTGTCTAAGTTCTCCAATTCATAAAAAGTTAGAGTAACACTGTCATCACTTTCAGTGAAAGGGTTGGCAGATGTGAAATGCACTTTTTTTGTTGAAACATCAGGGAAAATATTCCTGCGGGGCATGTTTTCCTTAGTGATCTTGGCGGCAGTGATGACGAGACTGGCGTCGCCCGCGTCCGCCGACAGAGAGCTGTCGAGCTCTTCATAGGCGAACGTCTGGCGCCGCGCGCGCGCCCGCGTCGAGCTCGAGCGCCGCTGCCGCCGCCGCGACACCCACTCGCTCCTGTCTTCACTGGCCTGACTGATCATGGCCGGGAGGGTGATACCATTACTCTCCCTGCACACATCTTGAGTCACATCGAGAGGCACTACTTTGGCGGCAGGGCTGTTCACTATTTCCTTAGCTATGAGATCTCTCTCCCTCATGTTGAGAGACTCCTCCCTTTGCCTGAGTGCGACGAGTCTAGACATCCATTGTTGGCTTAGTGTCTCCTCTGAGACTTGTTGTGGGCAGCTGTATTTCTCCAGGGCATCTGTATATGGTCTTCTACTGCGAGGCACAAACCCTGGCAGCTCTAAAGCAAGAGCCGCTAGTGTGGGCGACAGTGAGCCACGATTCGAGTCCACTACTACCTTTTCATGTGTTACCTTTCTCTTTGGGATGACATTGGAGTATATAGGACTGTCTAGGGCGTTCAAGTGTCTCCTAGGAAGAGGTTGAACCACTCTGCACAATTCAACGGCTTTTTCAGAGTCACACTTGTTCACATCTGAGTCAGTGTTTTCACATTCAGCCGAGATGAGTAGTCCCTTGAAGTGTTTCGATCCAGACAGTACTTCTATGTTAGCAAGAACTGTGGGATGGTACAGAACGACCTCAGGGCGCAGATTTGCGTTTCTGTCATCAGTTAAGAGGTTGATTATATCTGTGAGATCATCACTGTAGTAGTGCTCCTTGGTTGGATGGATGGAGGCGCTGGAGCGGCAGCACACCATGTGAATAACGTCGCCAACCTGCCGCATTAAGGCTCCGGTGGTCGGTTGGGCGAGGTCGAAGCAGTTCACTCTGATCTCGCCGCTCTCGTTCACAAAAATGGATGTGCTTGTAATACATTTTTGCAAGACCACAAACCGCAAATCTTCCACTCGCTTACAAACGCCCGCTAACTCGAATAGCAAATGCCATATGAACTTTTCAACGATGTATTTGTTTGATCTGCAGCTGTCCAGCAGTTCCTGAAGGCTCTGCCACGAGTTATACTCGAGAACAAAGTAAAGCGTCTTCGAGGGGCCGTGGAGTATGGTGTCGTAATGTCGCAGCAAGCTGTCCAATATCACTTTGCTTATTGTTTTAACTTCGTTTATGATTTCTTGTATTTGTTTGTCAGAATACGCAGAGCAATTGTACGCCTTCCACGCAAATATGTTGTTGGTGACCTTGTGTTTTACTTTGTAGAACGTACCACCACAAAATACGTCTAAAACTTGATAATCTTTCAATTTTTCCGTCATTCTTGAAGGTTTTTATTTATAATTTTATTGATTCTTACATTTTGTAACCGAAACAAAGCCACCGAAAGATTTTGAATAACGTGACGGTTACGAAAATTGCCCACAGTAGTGATGAGGCAATTTTACTTTGTGCATATCGATAGGTACCAAATATCGATACTTTGATGTTTTATAAAAAAAATAGTCCAATATATTCGTACGCGGAATATAAAGTATTGTCAACCATCTTATTCCCCCACCAATGCCATGACAGTGATATGTGTTCACAATATCCGTTTACCAATATGTTAGCAATATGAAGCCGTGTGATTTCCGGCAGACTAGAATAGAGTCACTCCGTCTCTACTCGTGGATGTTGTACAAGGCGACTAAGGGAAATTCATTATCAAACATCAATCAGGCCTCCCCACCCCGTTTGGCCAACGTGGGGAGTGTAGGCCAAATCCTCCTTCTGTCTAGGACGGTCGAGAGAGTGTCGTGCTCCTGTAGTAGAGACTAAAATGACCTGATGATAATGATGATGATGAATATGTTAGCTAATCCACGTGATTTTCTGTCTGTGCTACTCTACAATGGGGTGTAAGTGGTTCATCAACATCTTTGAACCAAAGCCAACTTCACCTGCACGCGGTGCACCCTGCTGACTGGACAAACGAAGCTCTGGCGAAAAGAGAGGTAGGGAGAGTAATTGTAAGCTACCCGACTGGGGAATGTACCTCCACCTCACAGAATACCGCAGCCAAATAACAATTCCCTTGAGGGTTGTTGTGTTCCTGCGCGTGAGTGAGGCCACCAGAAAGGAAGGAGATGCTGCGTGGGCAGCGGAGGTGGCGGCGCGCGAGCGATATTTTATGTTGCGAGCGTTTATATGGCTACGGCAACCGCTTCACATCAGGCGGGCCGTATGCTTGTCTGCCACCCGACGTAGTATAAAAAAAAAAAAAACAATAATTGATAGCACTACATTTCACTTTACGGGTACTATGAAATTATGTTTCTCCTTTAATTGATCTGAATTAAACGTCTTACACCTGTCAAGTAGTAATTAAAATTATTTTACAGCTTCCAGTTGTGAGCACGCAGTTGACTGTACAGTCAAGATTGATAAATGTACCTTTAATTTTGTCACATTTGTTATGACATAAAAAAAATCCGAAAATTACTTTGCGGGTCTAGCACTTGAAAAGGAATTAGCAAGTATACGTAATTAGTGACTACATGGTAATGAACTAATATTTTATTTCTAAAATCACCCACCGCTGCTTAAAAATTAAAGTAGTGATTTTTGTATCTAAGTTCGTGGCTTTTTAGCATGTTTATTTTATGTAAATTGGTATTGTGCAAATTATCACGTTTTTACCTATTATGTAGTGAGTTACAATAAGACGTGTTTTGTTATAATACCCTAAAACAAAATGCATTTCGACACAGACTCACACAGACACTATTTGTATTGACAGCAGTTTCCTCTTTAAGTTCAAAAGCAAATTGTCGTCAATGTCGTCAGCTCGTGTTTGTATCCAATTTAGCAATACAATACAGGACTTGTTTAGGCAAAGTATTTTGGCGAAAACTAGGGTAAACAATTTTGGCGAAAGAGTGTCTCCCTGCCTTACGCCTCTTTTGATGTCTATATCTTGTGTTTGGTCTACTACTGTGACCTTCATGGTAGCATTGTTGTAGATGTTCTCGATAAGCTTTGTGTACCGGTGGTCTATGCGAGCATTTTGTAGTGCTTGAACAACTCCGCCCATGATTCCACACTATCAAACGCCTTTTTGTAGACAATGAAAGCTATCCAGAGAGATGTTTGATACTCCGTAGCTTTTTCAATCACTGTTCTCATCGTCATAATGTGGTCCATGGTGCTAAATCCGCTTCTGAATCCTGCTTGTTCAGGTGGCTGGTAGAAGTCGAACTTATTAGTTAAACGGAGTGTGATGATTTTAGTAAGTAGCTTGTACAGGTGTGATAGTAGACTGATCGGGCGATAGTTATTTAGGTTTGTACCATCGTCCTTGTGGTTCATTTGCAGAGTCAGAACAGAGCCTTTATTCACGTTATATTCATAGCTATGCATACAGTGTTTAATGTTATTATAATGCAGTTTGGGATCATTAACTAAATATTTAATTCGCTTTTCCAATTCAGAAGTTCATGAATATACGTGAACAAGAACCTAACATTATCAACTATGTTTATTTGATGGTTATGTGCATTATGAATTTAAAATTGTTATTTGCCATAGTCTTCAGAGTTAGCAACGTAAAATAGCAGTGGACCGGCCACATCCGCTGACTCATTGAACAGAGGAAGATTTTAGAATAGAAGTATCATGTGGAACGACAAAGCGTTGCACGTTTTCCCTCTAAATAGTCCGATGACGTCAAAATAGCGTCTAGGATTGGATGCGGAAAGCAGGCAATCGCATGTGGTAGAAAGTATCGAAGAAGGCGTATATCATTGTACTAGATACAAGCCGATCTTGGTAATGATGATGATGAAAGCAATTGCACATTCACATGTAACTCTAAATTGTACATTAAACGACGCAACGTACAAATCGTCAAGAATCGACATTACGATATAAGGAACACGTGTTCTCGTTGTGTAAGCTCCGGTACAGAGGAAGTATCCGGAAGTGTCTGTGGCAATATTATTAATATATTTGCAGAAGTGTTGATAATTTAATTCTTTATTATTTTTCATTATTTATAAGTCAGTATAACAGCTAACATGTATTGCTAAAATAATTTAGACTTTACTTTGCTAATTATGTAATATTAATTATTGTTCAAAAATAAAGTAAAGATTATCCTCGTTTTACTGACAACTTTCAATATAACAATAAATCGCTCTACGTACGATTTATTGTTATACTAATAATTAATATTCTACCGATTCGATAAAAATATTACAATTGACAATAACATCACTATGGAACGTGCTATGTATTGAATTTCTTAATTTTATCTAGACATTAGAATCAAATGTATACAGCCGTCTTGTCAAAAAGTATTATGCTGACAGTTTAAAAAAAAATGTTTTGCATTGTTTCTAAATTTTATATGCGAAGAAAAAGCGAGTGAGACTCCTCCATGACTAGTGAAGCGATTTATTCCGGGAACAAACTCAAATCTGCGAAATTATACCGGGGAAATTCCCGAGAAGATTCCCGATTCATGAAATATTTGTTTTTATTTTTTTATTTTTCGACCTCTTGCAGACATCTGATTATGTTGAAATTTAGCCTAGGTACTTACATTATTAGGTGACAACAATGCAATATTATGGTACTATCGACAGATTAGAGTATATTAATCTGTGCTATCGAGCTGATTAGGATGATTGAATCGGGATGTAGTGACTGGAACTCTTTGATAGCAGATGGCGGGACACTCAAGTTTGGACTCGTTTGATTTGATATCATGAGCACTTTTCATTACACATTGATGTGTACCTACATAGACTTATCTATGGTTCGTCACCATGGCGATGTTTGTTAATATCTGTCTGTAAAATGTATCTGATATTTTAGTAGAATAAAGCCAATTTCTCGTGGTATTTTCAGTTATTTATGTATCAATTTATTCTACTAAAATAAGAATGACGACGGAAAAAAAAGTCGTAACTCCAATGACACGTTATCTACGCCCCGAGCGTTTCGAAGAGGATCCTAGTGCAACGGCTTCGGATTTGAAATGGGTGCATTGGCGTTCTACCTTTGAGAATTTTCTAACTGAAGAATGTGCTGATGTTACGGATACAATGAAACTGAAGTTGTTAGTAAATCATCTTTCTCCATCAATATATTCTTGCATACGTGCATGCGAAACGTACACCGATGCCATGAAAGTTTTAGAAAATATATATATAAAACCAAAAAATGTGATACTCGCTAGACATTTACTGGCAATACGTAAACAAAATTCAGACGAAACTGTAAAGGCATATGTACAAGCATTAAAACTCCTAGCACTTGATTGTCAATTTAAAACAGTAACTGCGGAAGAACACAAAAATGAGTCAATGCGGGGTGCTTTTATCGCTGGTATTAACTCTATAAAAATAAGGGAAAGACTACTCGAAAAGTTAGACTTGACTTTAGATGAAGCTGTTGACTTGGCGATTTCACTCGAAGATGCTGAGAAAAACACTCATGCATTCACTAGTACTGGCACCACTTGTACGCCATTAAATCTTAACGCATCTGTTTCTGGAAATAATGTAGCAGCTACTACTCCTACTTCAATCTTTCGTCCAAATTCGAAACGACGGTGTTTCTTTTGCGGTGGAAATATACACCAGCGTTCCAAATGCCCAGCTGTTAATGAAAACTGCCAAGTCTGTTTTAAAAAAGGGCACTTTGCAAACGTATGCAGATCTAGTCAACCACAAAGAGCCAACGCTGTAACAGAGGATGACACACAAAGAATATCTGATGACACACTATCTGCTATTTCTGCTGCATCGCCAAACAGTTTAAGGAAGGCTACTGTCCTTATGCTGATAAATGGATATAAGGCAGATGCTTTGATAGACACTGGAAGCTCCGTTAGTTTCATAGACAGAAACCTAGCTGAGATAATGAAACTGAAAATTAAACCTTGCAGACAAACTATTACGTTAGCTTCACTTAGTCACGTATCGTTTGTTCAGGGAGTCTGTCACGCAAATATTCAACTTGGAAAGCATCATTACAAATCTCAACCATTATTAATCGTGAACAATCTCTGCTCTGATGTCATTGTTGGACACGATATTCTCAAAAATCACTCCACAGTTGAACTTCATTTTGGGGGAATGCAAGAATCATTACAAATTTGCAATGTCATGGAAGCGTCACTGCCTGCTGTATCATTATTTACGAATCTATCACCAAACATAAAACCCATAGCAGTTCAATCAAGACGCCATAGCCAAGAAGACGAAATATTTATTAGCACAGAAATTTCAAAACTTCTTGAAGATGGTATAATTGAACCCAGCGTTTCGCCTTGGCGCGCACAAGTTTTAGTAACAGGTAGTGGTCTACATAGAAAGAGAATGGTAATAGATTACTCACAAACTATAAATAAATTTACGGAACTTGATGCCTACCCATTGCCGAAAATAGAAACTATTGTATCAAAAGTCGCTACGTACAATAATTTCAGTCAAATCGATTTGAAAAGTGCGTATCACCAAGTGCCTATACTTCAGAAAGAGAAAATCTATACTGCATTTGAAAGTAATGGAAAACTTTATCAATTTACAAGAATACCGTTCGGAATAACCAATGGAGTAGCTGCGTTTCAGCGCGCTTTAACATATATTATAGAGCATGAAAACCTAAAAGGTATATTCGCTTATCTAGACGACGTGACTGTCTGTGGTAAAACAAAACAAGAACATGACGATAATTTAATGAAGTTTATGGAAATCGCAACGAAATATAAGCTGACATTGAACAAACAAAAATGCATATTTAATAAAACAACAATCAACCTTCTGGGTTATACTATTGATAATAATAAGATTAAACCAGACGAAAATCGACTGAAACCATTACTTGACCTACCGGCACCAGAAAATAGTGCTGCATTGAAACGAGCATTAGGGTTTTTCGCTCATTATTCCAAGTGGATACAAAACTTTTCAGAAAGAATCAAGCCCTTGCTTTCTATAAATACATTTCCATTACCAAACGGTGCTATAACTATTTTCAATGATCTAAAAAAAGATATAGCGAAAGCTACACTTTTTGCTATAGACGAGAACGCTACATTTGTTGTAGAAACAGATGCCTCCGAGAATGCTCTCGCAGCCACTCTGACTCAAGAAGGCCAACCTGTTGCATTTTTTTCTCGCTCCTTAACTGATTCGGAAAGGCGGCAATCTTCTATTGAGAAAGAAGCTGCTGCCATAGTCGAAGCTTTACGCAAATGGCGCCATTATCTAATTGGAAAACATTTCTTACTAATAACAGACCAGCAGTCAGTAGCATTCATGTTTAACCAAATTCATTCAAGCAAAATTAAAAATGAGAAAATAGAACGCTGGAGATTAGAACTATCCTGTTTTAAATATGATATAGTTTATCGTCCGGGCAAAGAGAACAAAGCAGCTGATGCATTAACGTGAGTATGCGCACACATGAACATAAGTAACCTTAAAACGTTGCATGAAAACCTTTGTCATCCCGGAATTATGCGAATGAATCACTGGATACGATCAAAGAATCTTCCATATTCCATAAACGATATTCGTCAGATGACTACTAACTGTCGAGTATGCTCCGAGATTAAACCGAGATACGCCGAATCAAAAGGACAGCTTATTAAAGCGACAGCTTCTTTAGAAAGACTCAATATTGACTTCAAAGGGCCATTACCATCAAAATCGCAGAACAAATATATATTAACCATAATTGATGAATTTAGCCGCTTTCCCTTCGCTTTCGCATGTAAAGACATGACATCAAGTACAGTAATTAATTGTCTAAATGATATGTTTCATACTTTCGGAACGCCTATGTATATACATTCAGATAGAGGAACTTCATTTATGTCGCAAGAACTTACTCAATACCTCGTCTCTCTTGGGATAGCTTGCAGCAGGACTACACCTTATAATCCTCAAGGAAATGGCCAAGTAGAACGCTTAAATGGGACTTTATGGAAGACGATTCAACTAAGTCTTAGATCCAGATGCTTGGAGACAACCGACTGGGAAAGAGTTCTGCCTTTGGCCTTACATTCCATTCGTTCTCTGCTGTGCACGGCGACAAATGCTACGCCTCATGAAAGAATGTTCAACCATCCACGAAGGAGTCCAAATGGAGTATCCTTGCCTGCGTGGCTTACTACACCTGGTCCTGTTCTAATTAAAAGGAATGTTAGGCATTCTAAATTTGATCCTATTGTGGAAGAAGGTGAACTTCTACAAAGCAATCCAAATTATTCCTATGTAAGATATTCTGATGGAAGAGAGGGCACTATATCAAATAGACACTTGGCACCATTACCCTCTACTAATGACAATGATGCAGTTGTTGAAACGCCGCCAGTAACAGAAGAACTTGCTGAGTCTCAAGCGATCGAAGAACAAGATCGACCAGATGAGAGTCAGCACAATGTTCGGCGCTCTACTCGCCTTAGGCGTCCACCGGCCTACATGGAGGATTATGTTTTAGGGGAGGGTGAATGATGTGTACCTACATAGACTTATCTATGGTTCGTCACCATGGCGATGTTTGTTAATATCTGTCTGTAAAATGTATCTGATATTTTAGTAGAATAAAGCCAATTTCTCGTGGTATTTTCAGTTATTTATGTATCACACATGATGCCTAGGGTCTGAAAATAGAATCGAAAGGTTGCCACTGGTACTCCTTGCTTCTTCCTAGTCGGTACACTTTTGCCAGAGTGGTCGTGGTCATCATTGTTTCACGATGAGTGATCATTTTGACAATACAGCGCCATTCATCACGGGCTGCAGCTTTCCTGGTGCACTCGCAAACCGAACACTCAGTTGCGGCCTTAATCTGGTCCGTCCATCTCATTACACGCTAGCCGACTTGCACTTAGACACGTCTTACACATTTTTATTAATAATATTCTTTTAATAGTATTTCGGTATTGACTATTGTCAAAGAAGAAATGTTTGAACGAAACTTACCAATATGGGTCTACTTTTTTTTTAAATAATTAGATTGTACCTATCCCAACAATTACATTTTTTTATTTTTGAACCCAATGGGGTTGGCAAGTTAAAGCTGATCTCAGATGGCGCCACCACTGTATGAACCTTTGGCATTTATCATTAAACGTTTCGGATTTGTTTGTTGCGTTGATTTCTTGTCAATTTTACGATTTAAAACATGTATTTCAATTGGAAAATATGCGAGTTAATAATTAAAATGGTTAATAATAATAAATAAAATGGTTAATAATATTTATCACTTTGAGCCACAATTTTTTAAGTTTCTCATCTCGAGGAAACTGGTGGCCTCCAGTTTCTTTACAATTTGGTACACAACATCTAGGCATTTTCTCAACAATGGTCTCTATCTATAAATTCACTAATAATTTCATACAAAAACTGCTTTGTTATTGGTCTTTGCGCTGCTAGCGCCACTTTGTCAGTTGTCGACCCCATTTCATGATACAATAAAAAAAGCAAAAAAAATGGTCACACCAGTCACTGTTCGAAAGAGACAGAGTGGTCTTATATATTTATCTCGCTCGGTCAGGTTTTTATATTTCGTACATATATGATGGACAAAATGCCAGACTGTTACGATAAATTCCTAGTAAGTCCCAAATGCCCAGTTTTGGGTATAAATAGGGAAATTTATATGTACATTTTGCCCATCTTTGCGTGCATATTAGTGATGTAACGAATGTCAATTTCAAGACATTCGCGAATGCGAATGCGAATATCTGCCGTCGATATTCGCGAATGCGAATGCGAAAACGAATATTGACTTTTGTATTTGGCGCCATTTGTCTATGGCTTTATTTTGACAGCTTAGTTAACGCGCGAGTTACACGCACACATTTAATTATTTGCAGCTACTTCCGAGCATTGTCGCGCCGATCCAAAGAAGGCCGACTGCTGTTTGATTGACGAGTGATGTTTATTTAACAAAAAATCCTAACAGAAGATAAGGTTTTGAGATAAATATATAAGAAGTTGATACTTATTTCTCTATTTAATTTACCTTTTTGTAAATCTTTATTATTTTTAGGACGTTCATATTCGCAAAACATTCGCATAAAATTGCGAATGCGAATGCGAATGTTGAGAAACATGCGAATGTTCGCGAATGCGAATACGAATATTCGCTACATCACTAGTGCATATTATAGCTTTGTCTCGATCTGTTAATGGATGAGACTCGTATAGCAAAGAGATAAGGATTATTTTTGTCTTTTTATAAGTCCTAGCGCTGTTATTTTTTTATAACGTCCTTGTTCGTTCTAATACCATAGACATATATTGAATGTCTGTGGGGTGTGACTGTGAGTGCATGGTTCTGTGTTCTTAAGCCGGGTCTCCTGCAAGTGTTTTTCTTTTTCGAAACATTCCGCGAAACCGACAAATTGTTAATTAATTAGCAAAAATTAACATCATTGGCCAAATCTTATACAAAATCCCGCTGTATTTTATTTTTTTTATATCCACGCCTCTTGTTTGTGTAAAGTGTTTCGAATAAACACTTGCAGGAAACCCAGCTACTCTTTAATAAGAATTATGAATTATGCAATAGTTATATAATATTACAAATACGCTGTATCTTAACTCTCATAACATTTATCAATAACATGTAAATAGAAAGATCAAGTAGCACTAAGTTGCAAGATGATAATTATAACATTACGTTGACATGGTGTTGTTGTGCATCTCGACCAGAATCATTATAGGTCTGAAACCCAACTTATTGGATTTTATTTGTAATAATAAAAATTGATTATTGAATATATTTAGTACCTATCTTAGATTTCGTCGATGCTGGTTGTACTCTTCTGTTGCTTTGCTGTGGTTTTATCAGGAGTAGAAGCAATGTTTGAATGGGTTTCCGTTAAATGAAACACAGTAATAAAAATTCATATCGTTTTATTAGTGAGTATAAGCGTGTTGCGGCACAGCTGACTAGCGAATTCCGACGACATATCACATCGCGCCCCACCACCGCCACCCACCCCTCCCATAACGTAACGTAAGCCAATTGAAAGAATACAATATTCTATTACAAATATCACTAAGGCCTTACGTAATAAATTACCAACATAGATATACCACTAGAAGCAAATAATCGGGCGCTTAATCATGATTTCGCTACAATTCGGTGAACATAAAATTTCATAATTATTCGGTTCGAGCATTACAATAGTAATTTGGTAAATAAACCCGATTCGTCGGTATTCAAAAAGTATTGTGCGACTTCGACGACCTACCTACGTGAACATACTTTTTAAATACCTACAACGATAATAATACTATTTACAATACTTGTATACAAGGATCATTGACTAGAAACCGTGCCTAGAAATAATAAAATAATACAATATTAATTCACAACAAAACTTACGACATGTACAAAGGAACACGATCACCGGCGCGGCGCCGAGGAATGGGCCGTTCGTCTTCGGCGACGCGTCCGTCGGCCGGCGACGGGCGCGACGTAACAGACTACCTAATATCACCCGCCCCGCCGGGACGTCCCGGCGGAGCGCAAAATAAAATTTATAAAAATAACAACGGTAAATAAAATAAAATAAATCGAAACGAGCTTCGGGAACCGCGGCCCCGAATCGTACGGCGACCGCGGGACGAGTAACGCGCGACCCCGCGACGGGGACGGAACGAGGCCTCGGCGGGAAACGAGCGCGGCGAACTCGGGCATCGCCCGCCGGTAGTCCGGTACGTCCTCGGATAGGAGTTCCGGAGCCGCCTCCCCGCCGGGCGGTCGGCCGGTACCTACTCGCGGCAAGATACTGAAACTTAATAAGAGGATGAGATCGAAGCGAGCGGCGCCGCGGCCTACCGCACGCCGGCCGTGCCCAGCCGGTGCGGCGCCGGCCGCGCCCGCGCCGCCCGCGCGCCGGCGCCGCTCTTGGCCGCGCGGCCCGGCGCCGGCGCCGGCACCGCCGCGGCCGGCGCCGGCTCCATGTCCGCCTCCTTCTTCACGGGCGTCTCGGGCCGCTGCAACCACAATGGACTCCATCACACAAATGCTATATAAAAACAGATTATGTATATATTTTGATAGTGTACCGTACTGTACCTGCGCGAGGTGGTGCGCGCGGTAGGGCCGCGTGGTGGCGGGCAGCGGCAGCGGCGTCAGCTCCAGCAGGTTGTCCGCGCGGCGCCGCGGGCCGCGCGCCGCCAGCGCCGCGGCGCACGTCGGCCGGCGCCGCGCCGCCGCCGCCAGCGGCCGCCGGGAGAGGGGCTCCGCGCCGCTGCGCACACACACCGCACGTATTCAATCCCCAGCCGACACGACGCCTTCCGAAGGGCTCGATTCAGTTCCGATCGGGACCCTCCCGCCGAAGCTGAAGCCGATTACCGTCGAATATTTTAATTCGGAAAATAGGCCTTACGTTTTAGTTATTGATTGACAGACGTCTTCGTCTCGGTCTGTAGAACTCCAGGGTTTCTACCGGCTGAGCTAAACGCGACTGACCTGAGCTGAAGTTTGATATTTGCATTAAAAATATCCGATGGTAATCGGCTTCGGCTTCGGCGGTAGGGCCCCGGTATCGGTCTCACCGATGTCGCGTTCGATAGGAATTATATTGAAATGTGACCGAACGTTGAATAAATCGATATCGGTATTCTCCTACCGATTTGAATTGATATTATGCTGTGAATGGACGGTTCCATTCGCAGCATACGTATTCTCGTATTATTTTTTAAATGTTGTGACATTTCGACGAGTTATGAATGAGATAATCGAAAACTGTTTTGTGAAAAATGAGATTGTCTCATTATTTATACGACTGAATATTAATTCCTGAATCCTGTCATATGGTGGTATATAAGCGAGGGGTGCCGGCGCGCACTCACCAGTGCTCGGGCAGGTCCCAGCAGTCGCTGTCGTCGTTGTAGCGCAGCCGCAGCACGGTGGGCCGGCCGGCGTCGGGCACGAAGCTGTCGGCCACGAGCAGCTTGCGGCGCAGCTCCCCGATGAGCGCGGCCTGCAGCGCCTCGTGCTCGCGGCGCTCCGCGTCGTGCGCCTCGCGCTGCTCCACCATCTCCTCGCGCAGGCCCGCGTACTTCGACAGGCACTTCTTTAACCTTTAAAAATGCCTTTACATATAATCTCCCGATTATCTGACACCCCGGATTGTTATTTATTGGGAAGTTGACTTCTGATTCTGAATCGTTACCGAATATTTAGAGTATATCCACATTTTTTTTTCGGTTTGTTATACACGATATACATTATTTGAGACAGAATTACTTCGATAGTACGAGTATAGTATATCGACTTCTCGAAATATAATAACATGAAAATACAATTTTGTACTTTCCCGTTGCGTTTCCGACTAGTTGCACAGAGTGCAACTAGAGGTCGAAAGTCAAATAAAACAAAAATTTATAGTTACTACTTTTTGGCCAAAAAGGTAATTAAAAATGTGATGTTTTATAAAAGTACCCAGGGAGAAACTGATTAAAACTTGTAACAAGAGAATTCTCCACTAAGTATTATATTCTATTATTTAATTTTTAAATTAAAATAGCACCACTGGATTGAAAATATGACCACGTTGGCAACAGCGCGCAACTTTAATTGGTTCTATTGTATTTATTACGTTGAAACTGGCAACACAATTTTATGGTACGTGGCAGTGACATCTACTGGCAAGAGTGGTTAATAAAAGTGTAGTAGAGTAGGTATATGCATATTATCTAAAATTGTATAAATATTTACTAATATCATAATAGTAGTTTATGAAACTGTTGCATAATAAGGTTCAATACGAGTGTGAGTTTATAACATGAGCCGAAAGCGAATGCTATAATAGACCACACGAGTATTTTAAGACTTAATTATAGTTTCATACACTACTTTATCTAATCTCATGAAATACATGATAATAATATTTTAAAAACAACCATGAAGTTAATTTAACAGCTTTATTTCTTACTTATAAATTCATTTGCAGATCGAGCATGCGTAGTGCGCATGCGCGACGCGCCGCGCGGCGCCGCGTTCACAGATTATGTAGAAAAATTTTGCAAAGTTGCAATGTATTTGCATTGCAACCTGTTTAAAATACCTGTATCCAGGGCTGAAGCAGTATCGAAATGGAAAAAAGTTATTTACGACAACTGTATCGAAATAGTAGTATGAAACTGTTGCATAATAAGGGTTATTAAAATACGAGTGTGAGTTTATAACATGAGCCGAAGGCGAATGTTATAAACTCACACTCGTATTTTACACGAGTATTTTAATACCTAATTATGTGCAGTTTCATACACTACTTTATCTAATCTCATGAAATATATGATAATAATATTTTAAATACAACCATGAAGTTAATTTAACAGCCATAATTCTTACTTATAAATCCATTTGCAGATCGAGCATGCGTAGTGCGCATGCGCGACGCGCCGCGCGGCGCCACGCGGCGCCGCGTTTACAGATTATGTGGAAAAATTTTGCAAAGTTGCAATGTATTTGCTTTGCAACCTGTTTAAAATACCTGTATCCAGGGCTGAAGCTGTATCGAAATGGTAAAAAAGTTATTTTACGATACAGTTGTCCTTAAAAGAGCTGTATCGAAAAATAACTTTTTAAATTTATTTTGATAGCTTGTGCGTAAAGACTGTCATTAAGTTACTGTGTTTAGTTTTTTAATGTGTAAATTTCAGTATGAGATTAGATAAAATACATAACAATAGAACGATATGCAATCTTTCTTTTTAATATCACATTAGAAAAAGTTTTGAGGGGATTTTAAAACAATGAAAATATTTAATAAAATTCAACGGAGAAGCAATAGAAATACTTTATAACTTTTATTAGCAACTTTTGTCAGATCGGAGCATTGCAAACGATCTGTTCCACCTGATTATGACGGGAAAGCAACGGGAACTGGGAAACAGATCTGTTGCTTTCCCCACAACGCATTGACCAAAACGGGAAAATCCCAAACTATGCTCTTGAAGTTATTATATCTCGAGAAGTATTTATGCTATCGAAGTAAATCTGTTACCGATAGTTCAGTGGCGCATCTTTAAACAAACCGAGAATAAATGTGCATATAGGTACGGTATTCCGTAGCTGACCGACCTCTGCGTCTTGTGGTCGACCTCCTGCTGCAGCGTGGCGAAGGTGTTGGTGACGATGGAGGCGGTCTCCTCCTCGAGGTCGATCTTCTGCTGCATCTCCACCTCCCTCTTCTTCCGCTCGGCGATCTCCATGTTGCGCTGCTCGAGGATGAGCTGGCTCTCGTTGAGGTTGTTGAGGAGGTCCTTCCCGCCGCCGCCGCCCTGCACCAGCCGGTCCTCCAGCGACCTGATCTGATGCTCCAGCTCCTCCGTCTTGCATTTCTCTTGGACTATCGTCGATTCGGCTAACAAGTGCTCGTTTTCTATGCTGACGGCGTCTTCTTCTCGTTCCGCTGAAATGTGGAAATGAAATCGATTTATACGAGGGTTGAAATTGTTCTCATTTAAAGATCTTCAACAATACACAGAATGAGTCTCCTGTGGCTTACCAAAGGGACAAACAACTGTGTAATTCGTTAATACAATCGAGAAAATTAGTAGGATAAGTTGTGCAATGTCGCCAATGTTACTTCCTTTAATCACCTAGAGTGATTGATAGATGACAGAATCACCAGACCGCCAAGTAATTCTCCCTCGTTGCTACTAAATCGGAATATCAAAATGTAGTATGTTATCGTTCATTGCGTTACAGACGCGTTATATATTGTATTATATGTCGTGTAGTGCAGTACTGACAGTGCTGACAGTTGTCTGCGGCGAGCTTGGCGCGCGGCTTCTTGGGCTTGCGCTGGTCGAGCGCGCGGCGCTGGTCGATGAGCGCGCGCAGCCGCTCGATCTCGGCCTGGTACTCGCGCAGCTTCGCGTCCTTCGGGTCCTCGTTGCGCACCGGCTTGTTCTTGATCGCTGCAAAAACGTACAAAAAATGCGAGTCAAATCGAGCATCGTCTTCGAGTGCGCCGTGGAATCGATGCGAGAGTGTGAGACTGACCCTTGGCGCGGTGCGCGTACCGCAGCGTGGTGATGGTCTCGTCGTAGTTGTAGGAGGCGGGCCCGATGTTGGCGATCATGATGGTCTTGCTGTTGCCGCCCAGCGAGTCCTGCAGGATGCGCGTCAGCTTCGAGTCCCTGCGGCATCGAGAAACGACGTCATTCAAATACCGCACGCGTGGGACGCTCGCTGGCTACATGTACTATTTACGAGTAATAGTTATGTCGCAAATGACATCAGATTGCAAAAGTTATCAAAAATACAATATCTTGAATAGCTCATACTTCTTACGAGTAGCTAAAGCGGCGTTATTATCGATGATACATATTTATATTATCGATGATACATATTTATATTTACAATTCCAAATTTATTTGTTTTATCAAACATAGAAAAAATACCAACGTTATAAAAAAAACTCATATAGGTCGTTCCCGAGCGAGGACAGCGCCCGGTTGATGCGCGAGGCCTCCCGCGGCCGTCGCGTCGTCTCCTCGTCCCGTACCTGTAGGGCACGTGCGGGCTGTTCTCGGCGAGCGCGGAGATGACGTTCCCGAGCGAGGACAGCGCCTGGTTGATGCGCGAGGCCTCCCGCAGCCGGTCGGCCGACGCGCCCGTCTTGCGCTGCCGCTCGCTGCCCGCCAGGTCCACCAGGTTCAACTTGCCCACCCTGGAACGAACGAGACAGGTCACTCCTCTGGTGTAACAGTATATGTAGCTACATCGAGAAGTATCGATTGAACAGTAATTCTCTTTCAGATGTGACATAAAAATTAGAATATGTTTTTCTGTTTTGTCTGTAAATCTTACTATACCTATTGTAAAGACCAGAAAAAATATCACTCTCTAATTGAATGTAGAGTTTAAGAACTCTTTACCAAGTCTGATATTTCGTGCAGTTATGCAATACAAGGATGTTTTCTGCTTCTTCGCCAATGGCCAATGCGGAGTGACCTAAACCTCTTCGGTTGAGGAGAAACCCGTATTCCAACAGTGGAATGAATATGGGTTGTCATTTCGTCATTGACTGTACAATGTAATTGATTTTAATACTAAAAGCAGGCGCTGGAAGGGAAGCTAGACGCTTCCCATCTGAGTATATTGTACCTGCTTTCCCTTCTAGTCGTCCCCTAGAATTGATGTACATGTCCGTTTACATTTAAAGAAATATTTAGCTCAACCTTATTGGCAGAGAGCAAGCGCAAGGGCAATCATACACCGATGGCTACTAATGTGCCACACCGAAGTTTTCAGTGCCCGCCCACCCTTGCTTTGCACCCCAACTACGGCCATGGATGTCAGGTTAATTTACCACTGTTAAGGTCGCATCCGAAGTACTTCAAGGCACTGCAATGACATCACAGCGCCAAGTGTACTCAATGTTCCGGTGACTTCACACGTACGCGCTAAAACCACGAGCAAACAAGGGGAAACTCGTAAAAAGGCAATAATAGTTTAACATTGTAGCGTTATGTGCCAATTTCCTGTTATGTTTTGTAATATTTACACGTATGTGCATAATAGCTAATGTTCTTGTCCATAATATCAACCTACAGTCCCATAAGAAACTCGTGTAACGTGGTTACCAGGTGCTCCACCTCCTGGTCTACCTCGTTGTATTTCATCAGTATCCAAAACATTACCCCTTCGTTGACCAACATTAATATGAACACAATTAATATTACAGACGTCATATTTTAACTACAATATTTTAACTACACACAACTGTGGTACAATTTGTACTTCTTGTAAGGTTTCTTGTTAGGTCTGTTCTTTAGTGATAAGGGCGATCGATTTGTACTTGTCTATATGTCATCAGCTCTATTTTAACAACCTACTCGATATTAAACGATTTTGTTATAAAACACCCTCAGACCCATAGCCCCCCGGCGTCTGCACCGATTGGAAGCAAACATCGATATACTACCTCTACTTAGGTACCAACAAATGTACCTACATACAATTGTTCTGATGATGGCGCGTGGTACCTATCAGTTGGTAAATCACACAGATTTGTCGCGGGCGCCCTCAGCGACTAACCAGCTTCCGTCGGGCATGACGAGCTCGCTCAACTGACTATTGACTGCTTCCTACTTGCGCATCCGGTGACGTAGGTACTTTTCACATTTCACAGAACAGATTTACTTACGAGGTCTTATTTAAATGGGCAGTGGGGCGGCCGCCTCTTCCGAAATTTTATATATTATTATTAATAGGTAATAGGTATATCCAAAAATATATATATTAATAATAGGTATTAGATATACCAAAATATATGTCATAACTTGGTTCATTCTAAGAAACAGCTTGTTTATGAAAGGTAGACGATATTGTCATAATCAAAATGTAAAATATATACATACGTATTTTAGAATAGTTATGACGACCCTCATATATACATTCTCTCTTTCAAAACATAATAGTAAAACACTTTCGATACAAGTAGTGTGGCACCGACTAGTGGTATTACTCGCGCATTGCCAATGCTCAAGACAATTGAGCTTTAAGGTTGAAGATCGAACCCAAACAGTCTTTTGTCCAAAAAGGAGTATAAACAAAATACCTAGTACAGCACCAATGTTTTGTCGATTAGTCACAAATCAAATATGTTTGTGTGCCAATGCTGGGCCGCCACCTTGGCCCAGTGTGCAGCTGAGGACAGCCTACCACCCAGGAACCACGCCACCACGCGGCCATCCACATATTCGGCCTAACATAGACAGATATGAGTATTTCTTTCATTCACAGGAGATTCAAAAATTAAATTCAAAAAAATATTCTAACAGAAAAAAGAATAGTAATGTTGAAAAATTAAAGCGACTTAAATACTGTAATTAATTAAATTTAATTATACCTAAAAAAAAAAGGACATAAATCTGTCTAGTCGATCGTTCTAATCTTGTGTATTTTACGATTCAGATAAATAGTTTTCATAATATTAAAACATTGTTCACAAGCCTATTGTCTGTACAATCAACCGCTTGACCGTAACAGTACTATTATTATACTGTGCTGTAATAATTCTATCATAAAAGAGTCCGCATAGTCTACGAATGCTACGTATATGTGGCTACGCAAGGGCAGGACCATCTTATACTGAAACTGTAACGGTCTACGACTACTAGGTACTATTGATTGTACCTCGTGCAGAATACATAACAGATATAAGAAGAACGAGAGAGGCCTTACGTTATTCCCACATTTGTTTTGTAAGTTTTCGGTCTAGCTAGAATTATCGAACTGACCGTTCCACACCGACTGGTCGATGTGCAGTTATTAAACGTCTACCGGCTGAGGGACGAATTTTACGTACGTCGACGGATATTTGGCAGGACTACTGACGATTCAAGCTCTTTAAACGGTATTCAACCCTTTTGTATCGTTCCGCTTGTTCGAGTACAATGAACACGACCTCGTTCTATAATCTATAGTAACTAAACATGATGGCCCAGTTCGCCGCCGGCAGGGAATTCATCACGTCATACGACGAAGACCATTGAATGAAAAGCATTGAGTAGTTTTAATTAACCAGTAAGCATTTCATGTTAGCTCTAGACTAGTTGTTGTTGACCACGCTCCTCGACGTGTGCCTTACTGCTTTGGCTCGCCGACGCACACTGGTTCAGAAAAAGTAAAAAATGGAATTAGGGATTTTTGAATTTTTTTCGATGGTATCATGTGGAAAATGTTACAAATAACATATTTTGTATTTTCCATTTTTCTTGAAAATGCATAGTTTCAGCTTTAAATAAACTTTTATAATATTTTTGTATGAAATGTTTATTTCATACGAGTATATTACAAAATGTTTTACTTTGTTAAAGATGATTACATATAGCTTATATAGGGTTATATTAGTAGAAGCTCATACAGTTACAACTTTGTCCCAGTGCGTCCCCGTTTACGCGATAAGTACTCTTTAATGTAGTACCAAATACGTAAGTTAAGTCTTTATACAAATGACATTTTATTTTAAATATTAAAGAAATTAAATATACTTACGCGCTAAAAACTACTGTTCAACGTCTGTTGAAGAATATAATGGATCATCAACACTGACAAATTCAAATGGTTCATCGACTTCTTCAACTGTTGAAGCAAGCAAAAATTTTACTTCATTCGGAAGGACATATTTTGTTATCACGCCCATTTTTCGTCCCATTGTTGACAAAAAAGGATCGGAACAAATCAGTAGGTTATTTATAATATACTACTCCCTGATTTTTCTGAAATCTTTGTTTTTGGATTCTGCTGCTTCTTCCGATAGCGCTCCTATTGGCATAATATCTAAGTCTTTAATGATATCACCTCCATGTATGAGCAGCTTATGCACGCTGCATGGCATATAATACCAACCGTATAGCTGGACAAACAACTGAGCAGTTTCTCATGCGTATTGAGTAAATTGTAAATTTCTATTTGCTCACCTGAAGCCAGATCCCTTAGAAATATGGCGAATCTTGCAATTAGATCTCGATTTACTCCAGTAATCGCGGTTGTTTTTTGAGGATCTGCAAAAAATCTACGCGCTGTATTTCCATTGTTTGTCGTTACAGATCCTTGCTTTACTATATCTATAAGCAATCCAGTTTCATCCCGAAAACGTTTTTGTATTTCAGATGTTCGTTTTTCCATAATTGCTTTTGTATCTCCTCTTGCAGTCCAAGTTTTTAATTCTAGTCTATAAGCAATATGTAATATAGTCTCCATGCAACGTATTCATGAATGCAATGATGAAAGGCTATACTTGTACACATCAGTACTTAAATTCCTATATTTCAATTTTAGTAATTTATTCATTTCAAAAGATGTTGCTTTGCATTTGTCGCAGACTTGGTTGGAAGTTTCAGATAAATTGGAAATTATTTTCCCATCAACCATAGTCATAAATAGCTCATGTGTAACTGAAACACCTTCTTTAAAATAAGATGGATTTTTTTTTTTAATTCCGTCATAATTCTTTCCGTCTCCTCTTTAATATTAAGGGAACTTTCTTTGGCAAATTAAAAAAATAGAGGTTACAAAACATGGCTGAAGATGGTTGTTTGTTTTCTCAAAGAACATCATTACCACATAGTAACGTTAAAGGAACCAAGGAAGACATGAAAATACTTGAATCGTCAATATATGCAGATCTTCAGTGATTTTCCTATAAGTACTTTGACTGGAAGCTCCATCCATTCCCCATTTCCTAATTAGTTGTACTTGCTTATCGTTATCACTAGCACAGAACTTTGTAGTGACTAGAGGAGAGAGTCTACGAACAGTTATACCAAGAAGAGATTGTAAACTTAATTTGACACCACTATCCGATAAATCTATTTCTTTTTCTAGCGGTTAGCACAACTTCTTAGCCTCTATAATTTTGTGGTAAGATGGTAAAATGTGTGTATTATCAATGTTAATACTATTCCGCAAACAACAATACTGCCATTTAGACAGTTTCAATGTCATCAAACATAACGCTTTTTCGGCTGAGTATTTTGTCACTTGGTACTTTACTGTATTCATTACAATAAAAAAATTTTGACATTATCAGGATTCATCAAGAAGTTTATTGCAGCATACATAGCTTCATCACCGTTTTCTTGGAATGCGAAATATGTAGCTTGTAAACGTCTGAACTGAAATTAGAAGAAGTAGACTTTGCCCTCTTTTGTTTTTATTTAGGCCCTAGCTCACTAGAAGGTTTTCTAGGACTGATCACAGCTGTACTGACAGTTGGTACAATATTTTTTGTTGTTAGTGTGAATGCACCAGAAGAATGAAGTTCTATCAATTCGTAAGAATTCGTCTTTAAGTCACCTGAAGTTTCTTCGGTTTCCAATAAACTTAACTCACCCAAAGATTCAGGATTGGAATATATAACAGTATCTGAAGATTTTCCGGGCAAATGAACTTTCACAAAATTAGGCCAAGAAATATCATTATCTAACCAGGTACTATGTTGTTTAAGGAAATTGTAAACTGTGTAGTTTGAGTTTCTCCACTTGTTCCGTATCTTCACACAATACATTCCACAGAATTTCTTTAAGCGAATGTTCTCATCTTCGGAAAAGCACCAATGAAATTCCGACAAATTCCTATTAAGTAAAACTTCAGGTTTAGAACAACTATTAGTTTCCTACATTATTAAAAAAAGATCCAAATTTGAAGTACACATGATAAATACTATTTTAACAAATAAAAACAAAGATGAAATACAGTATCACAGTACATAATCTTGTATGAATACACTGTTTTTTACTAATGTGGTTAGTTTTGTATTAGTAATATTTAGAAATCAAACTAAAATACTAACTAAAACTATTTATTTTGAAGCAAGAAGCATGAAAATATCATTTTATTATTGAATTGTAATAAACTAACACTAATTATATGAAAACTAGCTGTGCCCGCGACTTCGTCCGCGTGGAATAGTGTCTTTGGGCAGCATTTTTAAATATTTCGGCTATTTATTTTACAAATAAGACACATACGTATTAATACTTATATGAGTTGCAGTGTGCCATCTAGTGCTTATATAGCTCTTTTGTGGAACATTGTACATTCATCCCAACCAACAGCTTACACTGCTGCAACTTTCTTCCGCGCTCACCTCTTTTGCTAATGTTACATACCGGCATGTCCTCATCAGCTAAGTTCAATGGTAGTTTTAGAACCGAGTGCGCTATACCCCTATAACTATTTTGCTTTTAACCGTAAACACAGAAAACAAAACTTCTTATTATGAAAATAACATATTTAAGTATTTTATTTAATTGTATAAAAACCTATTTAAAAAAATATTATAAACCCAAATGAATTAAATTTAACTAATTTTATTGACCCAAATAAACAAAATCACTATACTAAGTATAACTATTTACACTTGTACTTAAGAACTTGTTTTTATGAACCATTTGTAACCGATTCCTAGAAATCCCTTTCGGATATAGCGACTTCTGACTGAGTCGGCATGCAAAGGCATAAAGACTCATTCATAAAACTATTAAGCTTTCTTATCTTTTGTTTACATTCACAGATGGTCAAATGCTTTGTTTGTACAATGCCAGTTTCTCAATTTGTAATGACTGCGTAAATGTTATCTACATCAGGATAGCACTAATATTTTGTCTCTTGTCGCAAACTTATAAAACATTCACTTATACCTTACATATTTCCATACAAACTTTCATCCCCTATTCCCTATTGTTATTTTACCCCCGTGTGGGTAAAACTTTTACAAACTTTGAATGTCATATTTATTTATATCGAATCAACAGCCTAAAAAATAAGTTTCAAGCTTCTAGCTCTAAAAATAACGATACTTCCATACAACCTTTCACCCCCCCTTTTAACCCCTTACAACCCTTTTTTTGCATTAAAAAGTAGCCTATGTCCTTCCTCAGGCTCTAAACTATCTGTGTACCAAATTTCATTTAAATCGGTTCAGTAGTTTTGCCGTGAAAGCAGGACAGACAGACAGACAGACAGACAGACAGACAGAGTTACTTTCGCATTTATAATATTAGTAAGGATAATAACCTGAGGTATATCGAATATTCAGTTGTATTTTCCTTGTAAACGGGGACGCACTGGGACAAAGTTGTTACTGTATGAGCTTCTACTAGTATAACCCTATATAAGCTATATGTAATCATCTTTAACAAAGTAAAACATTTTGTAATTAACACGTATGAAATAAACATTTCATACAAAAATATTATAAAAGTTTATTTAAAGCTGAAACTATGCATTTTCAAAAAAAATGGAAGATACAAAATATGTTACTTGTAACATTTTCCACATGATACCATCGAAAAAAATTCAAAAATCCCTAATTCCATTTTTTACTTTTTCTGAACCAGTGTGCGACGTGACGTGCAGCTGTTAAGTAACTCTAAGTACCTAGTTTTGTATGGTATGTAGTTTTGTATGAAGGTATAACTTAACAAAGACTACGTAGACAATGGAGTGCGTGCATCATGCAAATGACGTGCATGCGTTAAACTGCCAGAGTCGGACACAACTTGAACTATACTCGTCTCGAAATCGACATAGGATGCGTTATGATGAATCCTGTTGTGATGAATATACTATAATGATATTATATTATGATAAAAATTCATTTATTGCTTTATATAATCAGTGTCAGTCTCTGAGCACACCCACACACAAAAATTTGTGAATGAATCAATGGATGTTAACAAAACCGCATACGGTTTGTTACACATCCATTGATTCATTCACAATGTGTTGTATGTGTACAACTATATTGTGTACGTGCTCAGAGACTGACACTGATTATATAAAGCAATAAATGAAATTTTTATCATAATTTAGATATTCGAAAGAAGTTCGTTCCTACCCAACGAACTTCTTTCAGTAGGAACGAACTTCTTCTGTTCTGTTGCATCATCTTTATTCGCAAATATTAATTATTTTTATTTACCCATGACACGAATAACCAACCTCCTAGATACGTACCGCATATACAATATTTTGCACGAGCTCGAGATTACGTAAACAAATTAAATCCGCGGTGGTGCGGGAGAGCGACCACTCTGACGTGATTGGCTATTGTTGTATGAGTATTTTTGTAAAAGACATCAACGCGCACCCGTTTGTTGACGGTTGTATCGATAGGAACCACTTGCGATGTTCACGAGTCTAAAGCGCATATTTAACTCCGTGGTACTGAAAAGTCTAACTAGTAGCAGTAGTAACATAATTAATAACATAACACAATAAGTATGCAATCTCTAGGGATGCTCTGTATATCTGTACGGGTATACAGATACCTCGTATACAGAATACAAAAGATGGCTACAACATGATAGACGGTCGCATCAAATAGAAATAGATACTAGGGTTAAATTTTCTATGTAAATTAAATCTCATTAGGTTCCCTCCTATATGACATTGACTATTAAACTTCCCGGCTAGACCTGAATGAATATGTTATATGAATCATTCATTCCATTCTAGTGCGGTACCACGCCACTCGACTCATGTGTGGCGCTCCATCAACAACAAAACATCTATAAATACTAAATAAGGCTCATTCATTATCCATAAAAGGCGTTTGTTTACATATTGTCATGTAGATCGCATACTAACGCGGGCATAGTAAAAAAAAACCAACGTTACGGCGGCGGCGCGCGGCTGCGACGGGGACGATAATTACGAATGCAAATATTTACGTTCGCGCCAAAATATACTACCGTAAAATCCACAAACGATTTGCGTGAACAAGTTGTATTCGCTGCGTAGGCGCATCAAGGTTCATGTCAACTTGTATGTGAAAGTCACAGCTGTGCAAATGCATCCCCTTTGTTACTCCGATCTCCAATCAAACAACTATTAAAGTACAAATTATTTCGTTTATTTTGCTTCTGCCACAGAATTAAGTAATAGCGCTACGGTAGCTCTGCTTACTTGCAATCATTGAGACATCTTTGTTTATTGGGTTCTCCGAGTCGCTAATAATACTATCAGATTATTCAACATCGTGGCTGATTGTGGTCACATTATCCCCGTCCGGATTATCATATCATTTGAATGACCGGAGGCCTATCTGATTCATTTCAATATTCATTCGCTCGCGTCTCGACGCGAATCGCAATTATCTCAAGTGTTTACTTACTGTGTTTGTATTGCTTTGTAAATTAATGATTTAGGACTAGACAATGCTTATTTGTACTCCGTCCTCGAAGGAACTGCTAGATGACGAGATTTCTCGTGTTTCGTAGCTTATCTAGTTGATCATTTAATTGCTTGGAAGTGTAATAGGCTATTTGACTAACATTTTTTTCGGTTTGATATGTAGGGACGTCTCAATAATATAACCATAGGTGAAAGAATTACTTCGATAGCACAAAAATCTCACGAGATATGTTAATTTGAAAATCACAATTTGAGACTTCACCGAAAACGCTCCATACAAAAGGCTACCGAGTTATGACGTCACAGGTTTGTATTTTGTATGCATCAAATCAGAAATTTGTACGACAGCTATGTTAAATATTACGTTTATGTAATTAGTATCATAATAAAAGTTATAGTATTTTTTATTCTTCTTCAATGGTAATATTGTTTTTTAATAATTTCATACTTTTAAAATGGACTTTCCCGCCAAACTTTGACCGACCCTAAAACAAGTCGGGCGGAAGATATTAGAATGAAAGTTTGCAGATCTTTATAGTTTTGGATATTTTACGATATTGTTAAATAATTTATACAATTTTTAAACATTGGAAAATAGCCTATTGTAGGGGTCTGATCCTTGATGTATGTGTGTTGGTTGAAGGTAAACTTTTGTTAGTTTAAATTCTGGTTTATTGTACGTCGTAAACAATACAATAATGATGGCAAAATGATATGAGCCGCGCGTGCGCTTTATTAGCCTTATTAAAATATAATGTAAAGTATGAAACAACAAAGTGCTAATTCCAGAAAATGTAGGGTGTCGCACCGTACAGTAATAACAATCACTCCCTGTATAGAATCTGCTTTCAACGTTTGAATGTACAGTCACGTGCAAATATGCATATAGAATATGCGAAAGAAATTGCTTGCACATGTCAAGTAGTAATGAAGATTATTTCAAAAATGAAAATGTTACATTAGAATAAAATAATATTAAATCCATGATCCAGTCATATTGTATTCCTTTTAACCACATAGGATATAATAAAATGACACGGCGATGTAGTTTGCCATGTTCAGGAAGTTATCTTAACTGACAGATAACATTATAAAAGGCAAGCACTTGTAAATACTACACGTACATATCGTTTAAGGAAGTGTCGTGTTATGTAATCCATTGATTAACACGTATTACACGAGTGCCGAATAGTGCGGCGCCCACGGCGGGCGGCGCGGCGCGGGCGGGCGTGGTGCGCCAGGACATACTCGGACATTGTCACCGCCGCCTCGACAATGTCCAATTATAACAAATATACATGTCATGTTAACTTTAACAGTACTATTACTTATACTGTGCTGTAACAAAGTAGGCCATTGAAGCGAACTCGAACTTTGGACGACTCCAGCTGTCGAGACGTTAGAATGGCAATTTTGACGTCAAGGGATATATACATAGGTTGTGTAAGTACTAAAAACAGTTAAATGGAATTTACCCTCTAGTCTAGATACTCCCGTTACTACTTTAGAGAAGAGACAGGAATCAAGAGAAATCAACATGATTCCTTTTCAATTCCTGACTTCCATTTCATCAGTGAGATTGTAGGCCAGTATATATATATATATATATAGCTTCCTCTTGTACTTCCAATAACTAAGTACTGACAAACTTATCCCTGTTTCCCTGTCGGAGCCAAAATTTCGGTCAAAATTCACATCACAGAGATTTGTAGTCAGTGGTGATGTGACATACCGCTCTGTATTTGCCTGGCCGCGGGGCAACCTAGGCCGGCGTGGGCTCCAGCTGAGCGGCGCGCGGCGCGGGGCGGCCCACGTGTACACATACTATGTTCGTTACTCACGCTCATTGCCAAATACACCGCCTCATGCTGTTGTCAGGTGATAATAAATTATTTGATACAAAAATACACACAACGATTAAGGACTGTAGGGCCTGGCTAAGTCAGCTCCGCGTGGCGCCGTGCGCGTACACAACGTATTTCCATAAGACATGAAGTGATTGATTACACACTTTCGTTTGCTACTGACGAACGTTACAGGTACTGAAACTTTCTTTTTACGACGTTTAGGACAAAACAATTTTTCCCAGAATTGAAACTTAACTAGATCGTTTTTCCGCCTTCGCAATTTCATCAAAATCGGTTCTAATGATTTTGGTTTGCCATTTCTATACTACGTACCTATGTGGCCCGCCTGATGTGAAGCGGTCACCGTAGCCATGTTAACGCTCGCACCATGAAATATCCCATCCCTACTGCCAACGCACTCCTTAATTTCTGGTGACTTCCTCACTCCAACATCCTCACGGGAATTGTTATTTGGCTGCGGTATTCTGTGAGATAGAGGTACCTACTTCCGCCAGTCGGGTAGCTTACAAATAATTATATTGGCAGGGGCACCACGTGCGGGAGGTGACCCAATCATGCATAATCAGCTAAACGGATTTGGCTTAATGTTGGCATGTATTTTTTTATACCACTAAGGTGACAAACAAACATACGACCCGCCTGGTTTTCGTCAGGCGGGTCGTATGCTTACGCCTGCATAACCAGAGGCATCACATGCGTCGCCAACTTTGTAAAACCCTCTTCACGGCCTTTTTGAAGAACCCCATGCTGTAGCTACTGGGGAAAACCTCGACAGGTAGTTCATTCCACAGCTTGATAATACGGGGTAGTAAGGGAAGCCCAAGAGGGGGATTTCGGGAGTTACTAAAGCGCGGCAGGTTAACATACAGGGAGATACCTTGTACTCGATTAAATGCTTCCACCACATATGAGCCCCATACACTCGTATATGGCAGCCCCTCAAGGATAAAGGATCAGATTAGTAAAAAAAATTGACCATCTGAAGTTCTCGAGCGCGTCAGATTAAGGTACGAGGGGAGGTCAATAAGTTCGCGGAATGGAGGGGTTGATGGGGATAAATTTACCCGTCCAGGTAGGCACTAGTTAAGCACCTCATTAAGAGTATATATACCAAGTTTGAACCTAATCGTGTCATTAACTTTTGAGTTATCGACCTGCAAACAACTAAATCGGGAAGAAGTCAGCCAGTATGGAGAAAATTGAACACCGTGCCGTTATTAAGTTTCTTACCAAGCAAGGAAAATCCGCTCAGACGATTTTTCAAGAGCTGTTAGCGGTTTACGCGGACTCTGCCCCTGGTAAAACCATGGTTTACAAGTGGCATGGTCTTTTCAAACAAGGAAGGGAGTCCATTGAAGACGACCCCCGCTCCGGACGGCCAATTGAGGCCACCACACCGGAAATCGTCGAAAAAGTAGAAAAACTTGTATTGGAAGATGCCCGACTGAAGAAGAAGCAACTTGCAGCAATGGTTGGAGTATCCGAATCAAGTATTTTAAATATCCTACATCATCATCTTGGGATGACTAAAGTCAGTGCAAGATGGGTTCCGAGAATGCTCACGCCACTTCAAAAACGCGAGCGTGTCGAGTGCTCTCACCAGTTTCTGGAGCTCTGTGGAGAGAGAAAGGAAGAAGTTATGGCCCGGATTGTTACTGGAGATGAAACCTGGGTTCACCACTATGAACCTGAGTCGAAGCAAGAGTCGATGCAGTGGCATAAAAAAGGCACACCTCCTCCAAAGAAGTTCAAAGTGTCACAATCGGCCGGAAAGATCATGGCGACTATCTTTTGGGATACAGAAGGTATTTTACTGATCGATTATAAAGAACGTGGTGCGACTATAACGGGACAGTACTACGCTTCTTTACTGGAAAGATTGAAAGAAGCCATTAAGAAAAAAAGAAGAGGAAAACTGTCAAAAGGTGTGCTCCTTTTGCACGACAATGCACCCGTCCACACGTGCCATGTTGCGACGGCTGCCATTCACCGATGCGGCTTTGAACAATTAAACCACCCACCATACAGTCCAGACTTGGCCCCCAGTGACTATTATTTATTTCCAAAAATGAAGAAAGAGCTGCGTGGAAAGAAATTTGACGACGATGATGAAGTCAAGTCGGCAATTTCGGCCTATTTTGACACCAAAGACAAATCATTTTTTTTCGATGGTATAAACAAGCTATTTGAGAGATCCGAAAAATGTATTAGGGTTAAAGGAGAATATATTGAAAAGGAAAAATAATTTGGTGTTTAATTTCAACCTCCTTCTCTCTCATTCCGCGAACTTATTGACCTCCCCTCGTAGGGTGAGTTAGTTACATGCTAAAACGTGTATATTCCACTAATCTGACGATTTCAGAGTGACGTAAAAAAAGGAGAGGTACAAAGTTGTAAAAAAAAACGTCAACTAGACATTCTCGAGCGTGGCTAACTTTTTTTTTATTTTGAAGGGAATAAGTCTAAATTTACGAAAAATATATAATCTGACGATTTCCATAAGCCGAAGTAAGAAAATTTATCGATAAAGTTTAAAGCGTGCAGCTACGTGATGCCTGTATTCCCCTCTCCGTAGATGATGATGAAGATGTAGTCATAACACCGGATATTCTTGAGGATACTCCAGATTTAGGTATTGTTTTTTTTCCAATTATTAAAAAAACGTTATTCATAAAAAAAATATCGTTAAATATTTTAATGATTTCTTCTTACAGATACGCAATCTGAGGATGAAACCAACTCTACCGATAAAGATAAAAAAAAAAATACGCAAAAAAAAAATTGTGAGGCTGATGATGATGATGATGACAAGTATTCTTATAAACATACTTTTTCATACAGCTTTTTAATCAATTTTTCTTCAATTAATTAAGTTCAGTGATAAAAAAAAATATATATTTTTTTTTTTTTTATTGTCAGATTAGGCGAATCCCTCCAGATAATCATCAGATTATGAGACAGCACGTCTAGGACATAAAGATAAATCATATATATCTCAATTTGACGCGCTCGAGTATTTCAAAATGGCCAATTTTTTTGCACATTCTTTTAATGGCCGCGAGTTTGCGTCACATCCAAATCGTCAGATTATTATATACGAGCTATTTTTTAGGTTCACTTAATATCCCCTTAGAAAATCTGACGCGCTCGATTATTATTACATTTTTCTTTTCATTTTGAATCCTTACGTACGGCCACCCCCATCATGGAAACAATCAGATTAACATACGTACATTTCCAAAAATACGTAGGTCACGGATGCTATCAATATCTGACGCGCTCGAGTATGTCCATGCAATTGTTTTTTTTTACATTTTTGAAAGTCTATAGCCGCTGCTCCCACCGATGAAAAGGTATATATTATATAACATTTTTTTCTTCTTATCATCTAAGCTTCGTAATCCAATAGGTCTCTATGACACTCGAGTAAATCCCAATTTAGCACCAGGGGTTCCCCTACCATGGGAGAAAACCTTTCTAGATCCGCACAGTACATGAACACTCCGGCTCTAACGTGTGAGGATGAATTCCTTGTCGATGGCGAGAGGTGCGATTGTAGAAGGAGGCGTGCGATTGTAGTGTACAATCGGTAGAACACACAAAGGGACGCAAAGTCTCTCCTTAGACTTAAAAATTCTAATCCGTCCGTTAGTCTAAAATCGTCAACAATCCTCACAGCTCGCCTCTGAATCGAGTCACAAGCTGGTATCTAGGTGCTCCCGCAAATAGAAGACAGCAGTACTCCATGTGTGGCCGCACTTGTGCTGTTTAAAGCAGGAGCCTTTGTCGCGTATTAAAGTACTGCTTCGGTCTGTTGAGCACACCTAATTTGTTCGAAGCCAGCTGACCTTCCACAGCAGATGACTACGAAACTTCGACTCCAAGAATTCCAATACTCATGGCGATAGTCCGAGGTGTATGCTGGAATTGAGGAGCCACAGTAAATGAGGTTTTTTTTAACGGAGAACACGCAGACCTGGACTAAGTTCTGTCGCCCCCAATCAGAGACTCTACCTAGTGTCCTCTCGATTTTAGACACAAGTAGTTCGCGACTCTACCATATATTGTATAATAGTTAATATCCTAGATAACAGTCTTAGATTATTATAGGGTACCTTTTATCTCGGCAAGATACTCACGCGGGCGTAGTCGCGGACAGGCAGAAGGGATGCCAAATAAATGTAATCTAATAAATGAAGCCACAGACTACAATTACATAAGAAGCGGCACAAAAACAATAGCCAGCGGCTAGTTGCGTTGCGTGCAACGTCGCAGGCGCTCCAGATGCTCAGCGGTCGACAGAACAAGGTTACAAATTACAACGGCAACAAAGGTAACACACAATCACAGTATACATAATGGACAGTACGCTACCTTGAAGCAATTCGTTCGTATTCCAAATTTATAAGAAACCAGAGACTCTAGCACAGTATATGTACTACGTGACATGACCTTAGTCTGATCTGTTTTCGACCACACAGCTTCCTCACACATTACTGTTTCTTCACTGTATGCTTAAAATCATGTCTGTAGCATCCAAAACTGATTTTTTAAACAGATAGAAAAAACTGTATTCAGACATCACGAGTAGTTAGCTCCACAGCTGTGGAGCTAACAGCGTGCGTTTGTGATCGACTAAACTGTATGCCTACTGCTTGTTAGATATACTGTGTCCGCGGTGAAGGTACACCTGAAGTGGTGAAAAACCGGGGCCTTCACGGTAGGCCGCCCTTCCTGCTGCGTCGCACCACGTGAACGCCGCGGCTCTACCCCCACCGCCCGTCCGCCAGAGCCTACCTTATGCGTGCCAATTTAAAACAGAAATACTATCGACTGAACTATTAACATTTAACAGATATAACTCTCTATTGTAAGATTATTAAGTTTTCGATGTCACATGTCTCGTACATAATAGACATTATCAATGAGTCTCATTGCCTTTTTTCACGTCGTATTTGTGGTTTGGTTTTACGTAATATATCGACATTTTAACTTATATACAAACATTGGAACTAAAAGTAAAATTTAGTAAACAAAGACTAAGACAATTCCTTTCCATACTGCATCATCACATCCTTAATATCCTTATCTCCATTTTTCATCCATTTGGCAAATACGATGACACGGACAGATACACACGTTGAACCCTTTGAAGGTTTGATAGGTACTATTGTAAGTAATAATAATATTGTATATAATATTTATTTAGTAAAGGACACGTTAAACTTAACATCCTGACCTTTTGTATGATTCTTATATCGTACAGCATAGAAGTCATTATCGTCGGTTACAATACAAAGTGCTCTATGTACTCAGTTATAGCATACGCAATAAAAACAGAGCTAGCTGAAACAAAGTGTGGGGTAATTGCGACGTCGCTCCAGACTTAGTGTTATCGATCGACCCTGGCGGCTGGCGGCCGGCGGCCGGCGGCCGGCGGCTGGCGTCGGCGGCCGCTGCGGCCAGGCTAGTCTAGCTCCTAACTCCAGCCTGCCGTCGGTACCCACGCACCGGCCGGGACAGACACCGTAGGTACTACACGTGTTACACTACAATACTAGTAACCTCGACGAGGAAAGATTAGAATTTACAAATAGTTGCTAAAATGTAGAGTAATTAAATGTTCAAATGTATAGCGTGATTGTCGGACATGGATAGCGATGATCTCGAAACTTAAGGGAGCATAGTCAACGTATACTTAGCATATTTATTATTGCATGTCTATGGTACGCATTGATTACACGATCAGTTCGGACATCAGTCTGACCCCAGCCTGGACTGATGGTACTCCGGATGAAACGACGAACGCAATTCTAACATCAGTCGGACCACAGATTGGCTGATTTACTAGATGGGTTGGTGTAACTTTATCGCTCGCTATAGCCTAAAAAAAGCGCTAAAATATTAATGAGCATCAGCACTGTATAGTAGTTGAGGCAATTCCAAGCTCTAAGTACTCAAAAGAGCCTCAAATGAAACTGTTCCTATAAATACTCCGAGCGGTGCAGGCACAGTCAATGACCATGGCTGTTTTCAATCTAAAACTATAAGAATCTAATCGAAAGCTACTAGATTTTTATTAATAAGAATTTTGTAGGAGGAAGCTTTGGAATTAGACAATACTCATATATAAAGGACGTGCCTAGCAAGAAAGGCGCGATAATTGGATCTCACTACATCCTAAAACTTCTCGGGGGGAGTTTGACTACAATATTCAATCTTATTGCCCTGGACTTAAGAACGTATTAGGACCCAAATACGGTACGGCTATTATAATGTTACGAATGCGTAATGCGAGATACTATCGCTAGATATGACCGACAATCTACGAGTGCAGTCAATCGTCCGCTGCTCGCATCTCCTAATCGCGGCATTGGCCAACTGACCGCAAGCGAACCATTTCACCGCAAGCCATTTGTAGCATTGTGCAAACATGTTTGACGCCGTAACGGTGCCTCGAATGTAATAATCCACAAATAAACAAGATTAGAGACGTTATGTCAGCACATTTAAACAATGAGGAGGATCTTAAAAGTTTATTCAAGAAGGTTGCTGAAACTGAAAGTCTCTATTATCACATAAAGTGGAGAACGAGCTACAAAACGGGCGTGAAGTGGTTATTTCTATAAATAAATAAACTTTACGGTCAGACAAAATCGCAAAGTGTACGAATAGGTAAATGAATTATTGTGGACAATTCGTAGTTCATTCTACGTATTTTCATGGTTACGTAGCAATAAAAAATATCTACGGCAGAGAATGCAAAATAAACTAATTATTTTATAAGAAATAAAAAAATAAGGGTTAACCACTTAACAAATAAAATCCAAGATCAAAACGGATCACATCACATTATTTTAGCATAGACGTTAAAGTGTGAGACGCGAGTTTTATTCAATTCCGGTCAGTGGGCCGAAATGAACTGTCAAATAGTACGCAAGTTTTAGTGATCATAAAGTACTTTGGAATAATATAGGCAACTGTAGTCTGTCTAATAGATAAACCATGCCAAAGCCATAACTCACGTACAGCAGTGCAGTGGGGCGAGTAACGCTGTACGTGGGGTGGCAGCGACGTTATCCCCACGGGTTCATGTGATTGCGCGAATATATCTAACCCGCAAATATCACAAATAAAACTTTATGGGTAGCTGAGGGCCCTAGTTTCAAATACTGTTGTTTGTGTCCCAATCATAATGAAACAAGTGTTAAACACATAAGGTTCTTTGCAAACATTTAGCTTTAAAGATTGCGTTTATTGACACTTAGCTTCTAATCCCTAAACTAAGTATTAAATTAATATTCTACGACGAACTCGCAAACGGCCACAACGATCGCGAAATTTACAATATAGCATATACAGAAAGAAAGAAAGGAAGGAGATGCTGCGTTGGCAGCGGGGGTGGCGGCGCGCGAGCAATATTTTATGCTGCAAGCGTTAATATGGCTACGGTAACCACTTCACATCAGGCGGGCCGTATGCTTGTCTGCCACCCGTTATATAAAATGTATAAAAAAAATTGCGGTTTTAAGGCGGTGGAAAATCATTCTAGCTAAGCCTTAATTCTGGAAAAAATTGTCTTCTCCTAAATAATGACAAGTAAAGCTTAGTTGGTAAATAATATAAATAGAATACGCGTATACCTAAATACGATAATTTTTTGAGGCCCAGCACATATTCCCACCACCGTGTCTCCTGTGTAGCCAGGATTAACAGCGGCGACCGCCAAGAAAGGCAATGAACAGCGATGTCCATTGCAGTCCCGGGGTGTATTTTACAATAAATAATGCTAGACCAAATATATCAATAAATTTTACGTAAGATCTATTTGTACTGCGTAACTAAATAAGAGTATCGATTGAGGAGGGCGGCCGAGAGCGTGACGGGCGCGGGGCGGCCGCGGGCGCTCTTCGTGACGTGATTTCCTTCAAAGTAATTAATAAATGCGACGTTTGCAACAACCTCGGTATACGCTTTTCTAAGAAACCGAAAACATTTACTTGTGTATTATACTCGTCATACTGAAATGGATTGTTTTCTCGTAGCTAAAGCAATAAAATAAACGGGTCCTGCTACGGGAAAACGAATTGACCTGCGTCTACACTAGACGGCTATAAAATTTTACCACCGATTCAAGACATCACATTTTTCTAAGAGAGATTTTATGGAATGGGTATAACATAATTAAAGAATGAAGTTTTTAAAAAGGGTATGTAATGTAAACATAGAGTAGAGACATCACGTCGGTACTAGACTCGATGCTTGCCGCCAGGCGACATTATCAGAATGTCTCGAACACGTGGCGTGCGAATTTTGTTGTAACGACCAACTTTATTGTAATGACACCACAGAACACATACACAGAAGATGCAAAGGTCCGCCAAATGAAACGTTGGAATGGAAATAATAAGGAACGCATATTTACTTACATTATTACGTATTATATTAGTACCTCCACCTCACAGAATACCGCAGACAAATAACAATTCCATTGAGGATTGTTGTACTCCTACGAGTGAGTGAGGTCACCAGAAAGAAATAAACGAAAGAGGCTGGCAACGGATCGGCGATCCCTTGGTGTAGCTAATCGCCGTGGGCGGTGGTGATTGGTTCCCATCGATGCTCGTTTGCTTCCTCTTATATATAAAAAAAATATGCTTAATTAGTTTCTATTTCAATTTGATATATCTATCGCACTGATAGAGAACTATTTAGTGGACGATGATTTGGTGAAATACACCAGCATTTCACCAACACGTCGATAAATAAAGCTCTCACGAGAGCGAGCTTGGCTCGGTAATTAAGAACAGACCGACTGCGGAAGCACCTCTATCTCACTAGTACAGTAGACGGGAATAATTATGTTTCAGCAAGCGAGTATCAAGAAGCCCTTTAGATGCTGAACGGAAGTGGAATCGCACGATCGAACGGATCTTATAATGCCTGCGGTAACTGCTACACGTCTGGTGATCCATGCTTGTTTACCACCCGAGTTATAAAAAACGTATTACCTATAATAGTAATATTCTTCGTCATCATCACTGCAGGCATCGCTCCACGAGTCCATGTCACTCATCACATATGCTTGCTCGATGCACCGCTTATGGACCAGATCGGACGTATCACCTTCGCGAAGGTTGGACACGTAATAAGGAGAGCTGGCGCATCATCTCTCAATTGGTGCGCCAATCTGGAGCCTCCTACGCCGCGCGGGCTAATGCTAATATCAATTAGGTACATATGACAGATCCTGACCTTAATTCCTTCATGTCATGATGCTTGTTTCGGCTTTGGGGAGAAGGTCATTTTTTAAATCTTTTTTATACCTCGGGTGGCAGACAAGCAAACGAGGTAACCATGTCGTCGTAGCCATATTTAACGCTCAAAAGTCACTATATGAAATATCGCGCCGCCATCCCCGCTGCCAACGAAAGAATGCCTTCTTCGTCCATTACAATTGAATTGGTCACGTACTGGTTGGTTGGTAGTGGTACTCTAGTACACCATTATTAAGAACACCTTTCTCTAGAAAGGTGTTCTTCCGAACAATATCGAGTAATGAAACTCCTTGTCAAGGTATTCCCAGAACAACTGCTTGACGTAAAGCGGTTACCGTAGCAGCTTAAGATACAAGTATTGCTTGTGCACTGGTTGCCCCGCTGTCGCACAACAATACGTGTACCTGTCTACTGTGAGGTGGAGGTATTTCTCCAGTCGGACGCGACATGCCCTACCTCTCTCTCGCTAGTGCCTCGTGTGCTAGACGGCAGCTGTGACGGCAGGGTGCATGATCTGCGCGTATATATTGCGAGACACTGGAATGTGCGAACCTCCCCATCCCACAGCTTGTAATTAAAATAAATTGACATAGAACATAATTAGAATCCGTAGATATTTATAGAAAAGTCTAAATTCGGTATAGGCCATTTGCGCCAGCTCTTGACATCAAATAGCACCAAATACAAAGAAAATACACTTGGCTCCGGGCCAGAAACGCTACAAGTGATTACTATCGTCGACGAGCAGCTACTACAATTGGAGCATTATAATTTTTACGAGCATCAAATAGCTACTGGGTATCTATAGACTCTGTCGCAAGAAAATTTTACTACTTATTGCATGAACCATATTTATTTTTCTTAAATTGCACTTCTTGGCAAATATGGTGCATTCACCAATAAAACTATTAGGTACAACTAAGGTCTAATTCACTTCTTTTTATCCTTTCAAATCAAATCATATTTTCTACAGTTGTCATACAGCCAGGTTAGCTAAACGAGAGTGAAACTAAGTTGTGTTCGGTCATTTCCCTTTGTGTCGTTTGGTATTTATTATACGAGTTAGCCTACTAACGACAGGAACGACCTCCACCGCGGGGCAATGAATGCTCGGGTGAGTAATTTGTGTTCACCAAAATTTGGGCGCGATCACACTAATTAGACGATCGTTAATTGCACTGTCTGAATCCATTAACGAAATTAAAAGTGAATATAGTTTTTTTATAAAAGCCCACGCATAAAAGAAAAAAAATGAGTTATTCATTTATAAAGCGAATGTGGAGCGAGCTATCTGAGTATGGCGCACGTTCGACCGTCTGATGGATAGCTTAGTCACGTTCGTCGTATCATTGATGAATCCTTCATTCTTTGAGAACATTAGTAATGTAGGTTCCGAATAAGTAGTATGACCCATATCAACAAACAATTAGCTGCTTCTGGTCTTTGTTATGGGCTTAGTCCTACTATAATGATTGTTTTTTATATACCACCCAGGCTCCAAAGTATATGGCCTGTCTGATGTAAAGCCATCATCGCATCGCAGCATCGCCTTACGTCTGGTGACTTCACACACTCGCAGGAATACAACAACAATCCTTAAGGGTAATGTTACTTGGCTGCGATCTTCCGTGAGGAAGAGGACTTCCTCTCAGCGTATGCTACCTCTCCGTTTGATGGTAGCGAGCGGTACTGACCGTATCCTGTTGTTGGCGCGGTGCGCGGTCTCGACGGTGACGAGGAAGACGGCGTGGCTGCGCGAGGAGTGCTCGTTCATGTCGGTGCGGCCGGAGGCGCGGTTGCGGTTGCCGGCGCGCATCACGCGGACCATCTCCGCCGCAGACTTGCACACCACCGACGTCATCTCCGGAATGTAGAAACCGTTCAGCTCCTGTTCCAATTAGTAGGACAGTGGATAAACAGAAATAAAAAAAAAACATATAGGCTTATTTCTCTACGAGATAGAAAAGTGCAGACATCTATGTATGAAATAATTTTTAGTAGGCGCCTAGTTGAGTATAATAGAAATCGGTACGAGTAGTTTATATAAACAGACACGAATATAATAAAGCATGCGTCATGCTTTATTACTATCGTCCCTAAATTGGTAAATTTTGCAATTAGGGCGATTCCCGCTACGACGATGAACTGTGGTGAACGATGTCCTCACCACAGTTATGTGGCCCTCGAGGGAAGCCTGTGTTCACTGTACGTATACCACGAAAAATGGTGATTAAATTAAACCGAGATTTTAGAAGAGAATCCCACGCATGCAGTCCCTTAAGGATAACAAGCATGGGATCACTATCAGGCATACGAACTCTGATATATAATACGAATATCTGAATAAACGCAATCTGTTCAATGCACTGCCACCGTAAAGCATGTAAAACCTGACTGAGAGACTTGGACAATGTAAATACATACAATATTCATACTAATATAAAAAAATTAAAAGTGTGTTTGTTTATCAATACACGTGAAAAGAAACAAATGGAATGACATGATTATTTTTACGGGGATAGTTTAAGGCCTGGAAAGTGACTTAGCCTATCCCGGAAAATATCTCATTCCCACGGGGAAAAAGCGTTATTTAATAATAATGTCAACGCGGGCGTAGCCGCGGGTTACAGCTAGAGATAAATGAAGTCGACGACAAATAATATAATGGACTTTGGTCAATGCAAATATTTGGAAAATACATGGCAGCGGTACAAGATTAAAACAATAATAAAAGACGAAGACAAACGTCTTGTTGAACTTTGTTTGCAAATGTTTCGTATATTGGAGACATACAGCGGAACAGAACTAAAAATATTATACTGAACTCAAATAACAAGATCACATTGCACAGGCAAATGTATCAAAAATGTCTTGATGTCCTTGTAATCGTTATGCACATAATAAAAATATAATTTTCACTGCAATAATGAAAAACGCCCTAGCTAAATCACCAGTCGGGTCATTTTGATGAACGATACATATTTCATTCTGCCACAACAGCGTGTTGTGTATGTAAGTACATCGCTCACTACACGATAAAACATGTTCATAATTGATTGCAGTGCGTGTTATACCTTATTTGGGTAGACCTATTTCCATGCATATTTCGACTAATATGTTATCTGGACATAAAAGGGCAATATAAACTATTGTTCGAGTAACTTTGCCTCTCTTCATGTGTGCTACCGATCGTTGTTGTGAGTTCAGAGCAATTGTTTGACACGATAGCCAGGGACTCTTTCGACAATCGCACCACTCACCATCGGCAATGGATTCGTCCTTCCTCACACAAATGGACGCGTACAGCTCGGGTCTAGAGATAAAGTTGAGGTCCCTATCAAATTGTGAATGAATTTCCTCTTAAAGTTTTCCAGAGATTTACAATAAATGATTCTTCATATAGCTGAAGATGTTTTTTGCAGCGCCAGCAACGCACGTCTGATGTACTTAGTATCTCAAGCCCACTTATCATCAGGCAGGTTGTCTAAGCGTGAACGGGTTTTTACGAGTGACTGATGCCTCTAGTTATTGACCCGACCTCACCCACCACCTCTCCTAACAGTTTATTTGACGCTCACACGCATAACAATGTCATTTTTTTGCAATAGTACGTAGTAGGCATAAACGACTCAGGATTTGCATGGAGTAGCCGGGATGTGGCAAAGGCCTCTAACTAAACCGCACAAAAGTACGGTAGGAACTCAATAATACTCAAGAGCAAACATATAATATTACATACTTTTTGTAATCACAGTGGTAATTACAGTAACCCATTCTTTTGTGTGCCGTTAGACCCGGTTCAGTTTAATGACAGCCTTGGCCATCGGCCGCCGCGCGCCGCCGCCGCCGTTGACAACTACTGCTATAATTTGCTGATGCCTTGTTCCCACAACAAAGCGTTACATAACGCGGCGATGGGCTCTACCATTTTCACAATGCCTCGCAATTTTCATACGCATCCGACTGCCGCGTTTACACAAGGTTTAATGGTAATTTCTTAGTTTGGCAATCACTGCCAAATTATATAAGTACAAATCTCACATGCTGTACTGAAATACAGCATGTGAGAATCTAATAAAATTAACATGTGACAATGAAATCGGATCCTAAACGAGAAAAATTTAAGACAAATTGTCACAGTTTTTTGATTATTTGGTAAATTTCTTTAGGTTCCTGCCCCAAGCCCGATGGACTGTGTATGAACCAAACACCCTGTAAACCCTGTACATGGAACTAAAACACTGCTTAGCGACAAGGTATAAGCACAGCGTCCAAGTGTGGCACTGTGGCTTGATAGATTCGAAATATGCAAATGTACAGGATTTGCTTCGTTCCTGAGCTTGGCAATGGGTAAAAATACAAAAGAAACCTATAGACCTGCCGGTAATTAGATCATTAACATCGCAGCGAGAGTGGTCCGCTTGTCTGTTTGTCGCCAGCGGAGGCGCGGGCGCGGCCGCGGGCGCAGGCTCATGTATAATGCAATAAATTAATGCGGCACTGATTGCAATTAATTTGGCCAAATTGCGCTTTCGTTTTCACCAGTACGCGAATGTGACGCGCCGCTGCGCACCGGCCGGTTCCAGGAGCCTCTCCATTTCCAGCTCTAGATCCAAGTTTCTAATACACCGACGGTTGCACTACAACAAGTATTGCCTTCATGCAATCCCCGTTGCAGCATCTCCTCGACTATTAGAAGTTACTGAAAGTCCACGAAGGGCAAAAGGAAAAGGTGATTTTGTGTGGAGATAACATGCCACCCGCCATAAACGAGATCTGTCTTGAATTTGTGTCACGGGACAATGCCCTAATGGAGTTTGCGGGCGAAGCTGACACACTGCGACTGCGACCCTGCACTCGGCTGCGAGGCTAATAAAGCAAATTACCCTCGGTACGCGTTTGGTGACCATTAGTGTCCATTCTCTACTAGGATGTTACCACAAACACTTAATTTTGTCGTAATATCGGTAACACTCTTCACAAACAGCTCAATGGATGGGGCTGTTAGTTCAACCGCGTGGTTGGCCGCCCACGTGGCCATTATTAGTGATATTCAAACATTTCTGATGAGGCTGATTCATAAATAAATATGACACACATCAACTAAAGGCACAGCTAAATCACATGCACGTGATGCAGCCTGCTGATTAACAAACAGGGCTCTGGCAAGAAAGGTAGGACAGACAGCAAGGTAACAGCACAAACTGTACGAGACGTGTGGAGCAGTGGAGCAGACTGGAAAGGTACCTCGCTGAAGGTCGTAGTCAAATTACAATAATTTATAGTGAAGGATTGTTGCATTTTTGCGAGTGATGTTACCAGACGCGAGTAATGCTGCGTTAGCGGAGGCAGCGTGTAAACAATGTATCTAAATATACGGCAATATAACTTCCTTACACCTCGCGTATGTTTGTTATATTTGTTTGGCAGTGGTTTAATTACAAATGGCGTTTAATACTAGTATTAATGTTGCATCTATCAGACAAATAGTCATAATAAACGTCAAACAAGAAAGAAATATATATTTATTTGAGAGAGATCAAAGTGAATTAGATAAGTGTTATCAGATGATATGAGTGTCGGCTGAGGAGGGTGACGAAGCTCGCAGTCAATTCATAGCGAGATTCAGAGGCAGGTCATCGAACTTACATATATCTGGTGCGGGTGGAATCAGGTAGGCTACAAAAAAGTAACACAATCTTTAGAGCCAAAGCCAACCTCACCTGCTCGTGGTGCACAATGCCGACTAGTGGAAGATGCTCTGGCGAAAGAGAGCTGGGGAACAGCACATTTGTAAGCTGCCCTACTGTTGAAGTCCACTTCACAGAATACCACAGCCAAATAACAATTCCCTTGAGGTTGTTGTGTTCCTGTGAGTGCGTGAGGTCACCAGGAAGGAAAGAATTGCTGCGTTGGCAGCGGGGGTGGCGGCGCGCAAGCGATATTTCATGTTGTGAGCATTAATATGGCTACGGGAACCGCACATCAGGCGGGCCGTATGCAATGTGTAATTTGTCGAGGATAATTTAATATTATTATTATTTATTTATTATAGATATACTTTATTCGCGCTTACAACCTTTTAAATAAAAAATATAAATATTGTACTACATAAATTTGTAGGCTCCAGAGACAAGATGCCATAATAAAATTATGCATTGATACGCCAAGGCCTGCCTACCTAGCAAGCAACATACTCGTAGTATAGGAGATACGAACCGTTTGTTTACCTCCTCTACGTCTACGTCTTGTTTGTTTGTGACGTCTTCACACCTTAACTACCGAACTGATTGCCATGAAATTTTGCATGAACCATATTTAATGTCCAGAATAAATAATAAGATACCTTTAATTTCGAAAAAAAAAAAAACTTCCCTAGGGATGCCGACTAGTTGCGTGAGTACCGACAGTCCCGCGGGCCGAAACTTTCAAAGATATTTCGAATTTCAATTGGCCTGTTCCTACCGTACTAGCACTCGTACTAACAAAGTCACATTACAGTCTGTATTGATGACTCAAACGATAACAAAACAATTAGAACGAAATATGAATGATTCGTTGCTTTTATGTGCTTCGGATCGATTGGTAGATAAGGGCGATTGTTCCGCGGTTGGCGGACTTCCAGAACTTGGCCCCGATGAATTACGGACTTAAATCGATCAGGTAGGGCTGCCTACTAAACCATTTGTGGGAATATTCCTAAAAATGCTGTAACAAATAGTTAATATGCTGATTTCATTTTAGTCGGCATCTATCACGCGACTTAATCCAGAAACCACATACGTAACGAAATGACTCACTATATTTTATTTAAGTACATAGAGTTGCGATAAGCAATGTTAGTCAGCAGACCTTTAGTACTAGACTTACGTTTTGTAAATGAATATGATATTATGTATAACCGTATTTATAGTAGACACATTATATGTAATGCACCCTGCTAAATGTACACCTTTCGACACATCATGTCAACCCGCAGGCCGCATTAAACACCCAAATGGTAAAGTTTTTTGGGTTCATATATGCGGACCATTTACTATTTCACTTGTGACACAACCAACGTAACTAATGTTATAAAAGGAAAACGGAGTTTGTTTGTTTGTTACACTATCATTCCTTAACATAATTCAGTACAATAGGTTTACATAACAATAGGTTCTATAAAAATTTGCACACATGAAATGAAATTATTTATTCTGCCATGGGCCCTTGTGGGCACTTAATCACTTGTCCAGATTAAGTAATAGGATACCTTTTATCACGAACAAAAAAAGAGCTGTGCCGAGAGATGACCGCGGTGAAGGACATTCTCGCGGGTGACGTCGCGGGCGGAAGCTAGTAATTTCATATTTTAAAAGATGTTATTTTGGCTCCCCACTCGTTGTCAGGCAGCCAATCTTGTTGAATCGCGCCATTTTAAGGCCATGAAAGTTAGTGACTTGCTTTGTTTGAGTAATCCTGGCGGGCAAGATGGCACTCGAACGTCAGTTAGTCCTCGACCGCATATGTTAATTATTTGTCGAACTAAATGTCTACACTGAATTGAAAAAAAAAAACTAATTGGCCGGTTTCTTCGCTGCTAGTGAATGGCATGAATATGGATCATCTGCCAATAATCATCTTTGAAAGATAGTTAAAAAAGAAATAGAAGTTGGTAAAAGTAGGAAGTGAAATAAAGTACTTGCATACAGAGTAGGTACTTTGTTTATTAAACAACCTTGTTTCTATGGAATCATAAATGGGTGGAAACAAACAAAGCGTAACGAGAATGAACAGGGAGCCGTCGCGGCGGCCGGCGTCGGCCGGCGTCGGCCGGGGCGGCTCGCTCGACACGTCGTCGCTGCTGATAATCGATATCTGCTGATAGCGATAATTTATGCATTGATACGATAACGCGACCCTGCACGCACGACGATTATACAATTTTAAAATTATCTATGGTAGAAAACATATGACGGCGCCATCCAAATAAACCTTGTAGAGATATCCGTATGTTGTTTTGCAACAGGTTTACTTAGATAGGAAGGAAACTCAGATTATGAAAGAGACGTATGAGTGATGTTTCGTGACACGTGTAGAAGAACACAGTTCAGTTTTTTGAGAGTAAATCAAAACTGGCTTCTAAAAAGATTAGTGTGATCAGTAAAGCAAGTCGTTATTCTACGCCCCGACAGCGACTTCAGCTGTATAAGGATCAGGTCCGGCCTCAAAAGGAATATTGTACACACCTCAGTGCCGGTGCGCCTCAGTACCTGCTTGCTCCGTTTGACCGCATACTACGTAGAGCTATTCGAATTGTCGGTAACCCAGTGATCTCTGACCCACTGGACTCGCTATCTACACGAAGAGATGTTAATTTGAAGAGTCAATGGCACTCATTTAATGAATTTACTATTTATGAGAATAGCTTATCAGGTCAGCTGTCAGGAGTAGACTAGTGTCTCGCTCGTTCCTTGATTTGAATAATAAGAGATGTCACGTACACGTCACGTACTACGGGGGACACCCTACCGCCGACTAATACAAACGCATATATTTCGAATAGCTATCAAGAACTATATTAGATTGGGAAACGAACCCGTGATGATGTTATTATAGTACCTAAATAGTTAGCCAGCAAACGATGAGCTATGCATTATTTCCTGGGAAAGGAGGGAGGTACAGTCATTTGTAAAAGTGTATACCTACATATCAAAAACAACCTAAAATATAAATTTATTATACCAAAACACTGCGGCACCGTAATATTGCCTCCGCCAACACGCATTTGACGAGCGTGATGGAGCACATTCTAAATCCCTTCGACTGAGTGGAGGCGGAGACGACGTATATCGACACTGAGATGAATGAATTGTTTAAAACCACAGTCTAAAACATTTCTATTTCCACTTTTTTATTTGCTATCAAATTAATGACATTTAAAATTTTATATCATTCATGAAAATACCATAATTCTTAGATATAAAGTATGAACGAGCAACTCAGCAACAACGTTCAATTGCTTATCGCCTTATATGTAGTTAGGTACATATTCGTTAATTTAGCTTACTTATGTATCCTCCAACCGACCTACAAAAATAATTTGAAATTTTACACTACAATAAACAGCTGGTAAGTCCGCTGTGTACAGGCTGCCCACAAAGTTTCCTGGGAGGGCCCAGCTGGGTCGATACCCAGCTGGGAAAAATCAAAACATCGGTTTTGAGTTCACTTGAGTGAATAAAAAATAACGAAAAAAGGAAAAGATTATGATTTAATACACACTTATCTGTCTGATCTCTGATCCTTATTCAATCTACAAAATTCAATAACATACACTCTGCTTTGGCATATTTTGTGAGAAAGGACCTATGACGGCAGCATTCAGATATAGGTCGAACTGGAGACTGAGCCAGGTCACGGCGCGGCGGCGGCGGTCCGTTGTTCAGTATGTCAAGCAGTGAAAATGGAATAAATGCAGTTTTACGCAGCATTTTAGAAACTAAAAGGCTTCTCCGATATTCTGTCTCGGAATTATAATCACCAAGCCTATTCTTTAGAGCAAAGACATAACCACAATAACTCGCAATACTGACATAAGATAAAGTTTACAAATGAAAAGAAAAAAACTATACAAAGATAACAGGCAAATGTTAGTGTCGATGTTGTGATAGATAACACTCGGCGGCCCAGTGTTGACTTAAGGTTGTATCTTTAAGGCCTGCTCACACGGTGCGAGTTCACCTAGTCACTTACTGCTTACTGCATTCCGATTGTCGCATACGACTGGACAATTTTATTCACTCTGTCTTGGTAACTTAAAATATTGACTCTACAAGCCTACACGGTCACCACACATACAAGTGACATTATCTTACTCGTATTTGAAACGTTTGTATTTGGGGTGTAAGAGGCTTACTTCCTCTATATTTAGAACCGAAGCCAATTTTATTTGCAGGTGGTGCGTTTCGCATACCACAAAGTTAGATGTGTTCTTCTGAGTGAGTGAGGTCACCAGACGTGAGATGACGCGTTAGTAGCGAGAGAGCCAGCTATATTCCATGTATTTTGCAAACGTCTATAGGCTACGGTAACCACTGTACATCAAGCGGGCGCGGGTCATACGCTTATTTCACACCCGGCGTGGTAGAAATATTTTTTTTTCGCCATCTAGCGACCCCCCAGCGCGCCATAATTTAAATTACGGCTGGACCTGATTGGGCCTGATAGTAGCTGCCTATGTTATGGCATAGCAGCTAATCGCATTATGTGACCGGCAGAGATGAGTAGAGCTATTATCATGCGAGTACAGGCAGTAGCTATCTCCTGTAGCTTAGCAACTCGTACTGTGTGGCAGAGTCTTTACTTCTGCGAGCAGTGACGTCACTTGACAGGCGTATGTTTTTCTGTGAAACCGATTGCACGAAGGCCACCATGGCTGACATCAGCAAAACATTAAAACATGTCATCTGTATTAATGAAGCGGACCTTCAAGTGGACTATCATAAATTTGATGGATGTTATGGACTTAAATGTAATATATTAAATGTATTGTTATCAAACAGCAATTCTCTTGAGGGTCGTTGTGTTCCTGCGAGTAAAGTAAGTAAGGTCGCCAAGGAGGAGTTGCAGCGTTGGCAGCGGGTGTGGCGACGATATTTCACGTTGCCATCGTTTATAAGGCTATGGTAACCGCTTCACATCAAGTGAGCCGTTTGCTTGTTATACCATGCGAAGTAATATGAAACAAAAAAACATTTTTCCGGAGCGCTGTAGAATATGAGTAACAAAATTACAATTTTTTGATAAATTACATCGTGATAAAAACAGAAACAATAGAAAAATATCAACATCCGAATCAATCTGAGAACGCAAGTCGTTTTCGTAGTCATTCGATACTGTTTTTGAGCTCTCTCTTATCCTGTGCTCGTACGTCAGTATTGTACATCAGCACCGTAGCCGTCACCCGCCGAGCACGTTGGGCCAATATTGACTGATCGCCGAGAGACAACTAGCGCCTCATCGTCTTGTATGCGCTTTACAAACACCCACATCCCTTGACAAATGTGTTAAAATATATCCTCACCAATAGCAAATTATTTGCATGAACAAGACCTCAATCAGATTTGAATATAGTAGTGTTTTTATCAAAAGTTCTAGAATATGTTTAAATAATTGAAGATACCATGGTGAAATCGCCAGGTATGAAAGAGCCCAATTCAGGCTAACGCCAGGGGGAACAGGGGCCTTGAATAAACTAGACAGGAGCAACAGACTGGAGTTGATTTGGATTCCAAGACATACAGATAAGACATTCTAAAACATGAAGGGCAGAAAGAAAACTAATTGAACCTGACTCTTTTATAGATTTCACTATGTGAGGCAATCATGGCGGTAATACGCGAAAATACTAAGACTAACTCTCAATTTAAAAGGAAGAAGATTCAGCGTGGTGCTTTGTTTTAGCTATTATCAAAGAATTGTATAGATGAATATTTACAAGAATACAACAGGAGAAGGATGCGTTTCATGTTAGGTTAGCCCTCACGGTGTTGAAGATCTCCTTGATAGCTGTAACGCTGGCCACCAACGTCGTTACTGAGTGAATACCTGGATTTATTATTTAGTAATCATTTTATTCCGCTGTGCATAGCCTTTATTTAATTACAAAACACAGACCTCCACTAATACTCAAAATCACCTACATTATAATGATGTTACAGTGATGTATTTTTATTTTTATCAAACCAAAATAAAAATGTTTTGGAAGGCCAAGGATACGGATAGTTTTAGTACCTACGTAGTACTATTACTTATACTGTGGTTTTAGGTTGCACAAGATGGTAAGTTACAAAATAAGGAAGTTAAATAAAATTATTTAATTAACTGATGGCAAATAACTGTGACGTCTGTGTTTTTCTTAATAGCGACGATGACTAAATCGGAATTGACATATTCAGAAATCGATTAAATTGAAGCTTCACAATATAATTATTGTAATCAAGATATCTTGCACCACGAAGTAGACGTCCGAAGGATATTGCATCGTACTTTTTTGTTAACCGTCCAGACGTCTCACTTTAGATCGAGAGCGAGTTAACACCGACACAACCAAGGTTAACCTTTTGATTAGTCAAATGCAATGTCCAACCGTTTAACCTAGATAACTTGTTTCTGCCATGAAGATCTATGTACTTATCCTTGATTAGCTACCTAAACTGACTCCGTTTGTCTCTTTGTTTGTTTGTAGTTTTCACAAGCTTTTATTCAAGTTTACCACTGTGGTGTCTGCAATCAAAACTTGCAAGTTAAATTTGACCGACTTCCTAGTGTCAAACTCAGTTTAAATTTGTCACATTCATTTGGTTCTCGTACGATTGCCTAAATGCTGTTATATATAGTCCAAAAAGACGGCCGTCTCAAAAACTTGATTTTAAATTTTACTTTTGTCCCTATTAAATGAAAGGGATGAACGAAACACAGTAAATAAAGTTCTTTTTTTGGTATTACGCAAAAGTTTTATAAATGTATAACGTTCCACCTTATCACACAAGTCAAATAATGTGATTGATGTTAGCAGTCAATGTAGAATAAATTAATATTAATGGATCAATTGAGAGCACAAGTATAGATTTATCCCTATAAGAGGTATCTTCCAGTTACTGACTGGTATATATCTCTTTTCAATCTTGAACCTTGGTAGCAGTGGCATTGATAAAACTGATAGAATGCCAACTGATGGCGAGACAGCCCACATACACTTTAATACAAACTTTCAATCAATGATAGAAAGAAAGCTTTCATTTATATAAACACTACAATGTAAAGGAAGAGAATCCCAACAAAATATTGGTCTAAATAGATTAGTAGTAGATCTCGACGTACCTGGCCTCTAATCGTCAGCTTCTTGCAGTCTTTCGCCAGCAGATCCCTGACGTCCTCCAAGTACAACTCGACGTAGGAGCAGGAGACGAGGTGCGTGACGTCGGGCGAGGCGCTGTTCTCGATGTGCGCCCAAATGTGGCGGAAAGCCCTCGGGATGATGCCCTCGTCGTCGGCCGTGCCCTCCATCGTATGCGTTTTGCCCGTGCCCGTCTGCCCATACGCGAACACACAGCCATTGAACCCGTCCAGTACGGACGCGACGAGAGGACGGACCTGTTAAATGATCAAATAAATTTAAAATTTAAGCCTAAACAAAAATATTAACCGAGCAATACACCAGCAAATTGGGGAGGAAGTCTGGCATAGGAATTCAAAAGATGGGCATTATGGTCAGAAAACAGATCTAGAAAATGATTAAGACTATGGAATAATCCCGAAGTCTTCGTGATTGTTTGGTTATAGGGTCACACTAGTCATAATATTGAATAGTGTGAGTGTGGCTTGGAATGTCTGGAAAGGTTGTGAGGCCAAGATAGACGCCAAATATGATTACAACCCTGAGACGCTGTCAGTTATCATTCATATCTTTGACTGACTCAATGGGCGTAGTATAATTACTGGTTTGTGTAACACCATAATTAGTTACGAATATTTATCACGATTGTCGTTACCGTTTTAGGGTTTGTCGTCAAAACTTTTGTTACTGGCGCGTCATGCGAGGTCGCGTGCAGCGGCGAACGTTTGCAGCGAGCGAACGCATCGCTCGTCGTCGCGTGACCCGCGATTAAGGTATTAGCATCTCCTTTACTCCGTGTAGCGTTTATTTTATCGATAACAGCTTTCAATAAAACCCTAGACGATCTTGTCAGTCAGACCTTTACTTGACCTCATTCATTCAAGCTGTTTGTTGAATGGCACAAACGTATTTCATTCATTTCAGCCTATTGCACTCTATTGCTGAACAAAGGTCTCCAGCATCCAATCGCACCCAGCGATTTTCAGCAAGTCGTCAGTCCATTCCGTAGGCGGCAGTCCCACATTGCGTTTGCCAGTACATGGCCTTTATACCAGGATCTTTCTCGGACAGCCGATTGGGCAGAGAGATCCTGGAGTGATAATGGTAATTACATTAAATTAATACGTTCTTATGTAGTTATATCATTTCCTTACTAGTCGAATAATAGATGTCTAAGCCGGAATTAAATATTTATGGTTGTAAATTTACTATTTATATGAACATTTAATTCGCTCTAAAGCCATTACTACTTTATTAGGTACACTAAAGACCACAAAAACCATTTTTCTTGTTACGTCCATCAAAAAACAAGTAAATTGACGGCTGAAAATGGCCGATGCTGAATAAAACATGACGTAACTTTTGAATACCACACAGCCTTGACTTGGATCGAATCAAACGCGTTTATTGTGTACTAAAATATAGTTGCACTCGACGAGCGATTATTGCTCGAACAAAAGGCTATAATTTCGAACAATATGTGTATATATTTGTTTTTCCTTAAACGGTAGCCGAGCGACCATCTGCCGCGGTGCACGCGGCACGTCAGCTGTCGCCGGCCGCCAAGGGCGCCCGCATAGAAAACCTAAAAGGACCTATTTACTTACTGCCTTAGAATCACTGACGCTCGTGCGGTGTACATGAGTGGTACACAGTCATCGAGTGGTACTCAATGGTCATTGAACGTCGTTTATTATGTTTACGTCCAAACGAGAACTTATTTCATCCTGCTAATACCACAAAGGTAAAACTTTGCGATAATGGATGTATAAGGTACTGTTATGTGACTATTTCTAGCACAAAAAAGGCTGCATGGATTCGAATTAATTGGGCACACAGGTAGAACATGTTCTGGACTAACTTTATATCCCGGTAGTGTGACAGTGAGTGACGCCTTCATTTGAACGTTGACGATTCTCAGGAGAATACATTACGACGTACTATGCGTTTTTGCTAGATAACAAGTGTATCAAGCTAATAATGTAGAAAAGTAATCTCGGCGCTAACATTTCCCGATGTTTCGCCTGATTGCCGCTACCAGTAGAGACGTTTATCGCATAGTTGTTCTGAATTACCAACTAGTCTGTAATCCATAAAAATTATGCGGGACGAGTACTTGTTGAATGATACCCGTCATTTGGCAGCGCATACAATGGCTCGCGTGCGCGGCGGCGGCGGCCGCTTTGTTGTCGTCGACCACGTCGTTGGATCCAATAACATTTCTCAGTTTTCTACGGAAACCGTTTTTGTGCAATGTAATAAATTCAACAATTTACCTACTGGTTTTATTGTACCTACCGATGTTTTCACATGACCGCAGTATCAGTCATCGCTGACACGTCGATAGCGACGAGTGCGTCAATGATGCTCATTTAATCTGAGGATGATCATTTGAATATCGCCGATTGCGGCGCGGTTGCCTTCGGAGAGCCCTCGCGGCCGCCCACATCACTGTTTTTATCGAAAAAATACACAGACCTTCGACAGCTTCAAGGCATCCTATTGAAAATGAGCCTCCATCGGTACGCAGTCGATGCAGCGTAGGACGTGCCTTTGTGTATTCATAGCAGCGAGCAATTAGCATCAGTGTTAATTTGCTCACTGTTCAAACGACCGGTCGCCTCCCGGGCGAATACAGATTAATCCGCTGTTTTGTCATACATTCATAAATAAGAGTTAACATCACTCGAGAATTATACAATAGAAAGCGTCTAATTTACGAAATGAGTAACGGTGCCGCGTGCCAAGCGTACGCTGAAAAAGTGCTAAAATTAATGTTGGTATCAGAGCCACGCGGACGGCTGCAATGCACACGGAAATGTGAGCCGGCCGCGGCGATGACATCGCTCACTGCACTAATCGTTTACACATTTCGCACGTTCGGGAGGACCGGCGCGTGTCCGTGTGCCCGCGGGTGGGCGACACATTTTCGGCAATTATGACAGTGAACCAGTGAACGCGCACCACCAGTACAAGGAAATCCAGCTCTACAATGTGCGAAATACATAGAATATGCATTTAAAATTAGTCTTTCATGCATGCAAAATTGATCACCATATGATAATTCTATATCCTGCACCTCTGCTCCTATGGCACTACCCAAAGGTAAAAAAATAATCACCAATATCGTACAAGTATATTTATAATATTAGCATCTCGATAATCGGCACGGTACTGAAATTCAGTTAACAATGAGTTTTCTCTATAATCATGTCAACGCGCGGGCGCAGCTGAAGTCCACCGCGAGGCGCGCGATGTTCAATGCAGCCGTTTCCGATGCAACGCGGCAACGCTTCCTGCCGCATTTTATAAGCCGGATTCTCTTTATGTGATGACCTGACAGTCGCTGAATAAAAATAAACAGTGTACCTACACGCTCTTAATATTTAGAAAAGAATCTAATATCACAAAAATTTGCCAGAGAAGTCGACTATACGAATTTTGTAGATACACTATTTTATAGACAATTTTCCAGTCGACTGCCAACGGTTTCAGCGGGACGAAAATACTCGTTTGTACGCTTATTACGGCTTGTTTTACAATTACTTTGTTATTTTTGCATTGTAATACGAATATGATTCTAATTAGAATACATTATAGTCATAGTTTATTTATTCACTAATCGATAATATTGATGTGAATAAGTAACTAGCACAATGATGCAATTCTAATATCGAGATTGAACAACTTCATGGGACTTGTCTTTTTAGATTGGTCTTCGTTAAAACAAGTAACGCCGTATGAACCACAACTGTCCAGTCTTAGGTCTTGTATTCAACTATAAAACCTAATTTTACAGCTAACCGCCATTCGTGTAACTGAAAGGGAAGACGTTACAAAATTTTGTAAGCATAAGCAGCTTATTTTGTTCACAACAGTGTTTTAAATATTTTATTTCCATTAACATTAATTTGTGTGTTTCTGGAAAACATGTGGCTATCTGTACTAATCGGTCGAATTTTATCGGTGGATATCTTTTGCGCAAAAACCTGCTCCACACTGGGACAAGTATTTGAAACCTTATCTGGCACGTACAATTAGTTTCACAGTCAGTTATTAGGCTGAATGTGGGCCATTACCATCTTTAGAGGCAAAGATAACCTTATATTCACGTGGTACTCCCTGCCGTTCAGCAAGCGGGGTTCTAGAGAAAAAGAGGTGTATCATGTCGAGGTTGAATCGAGAAATACCTTCACCTCTCAGAAGACTGCAGCTAAATAACACTCGTGGCCAATCCTTATTCATCTCACTGCTGAGATTCGAATGTCCCCTCACTCGAAGGGGTTTAGAGCATAGGTACCCCACCATATGGTGCTCAACTGCGGGTCGACGGAGGCCAGTGTTTTTAAGCTGCCTAAAAGCCACTGACTTGGCTTAACGAATGTCATCTAGTAACAACAGCCGAGACAGAGTTCTTATCGTGCCCTTCGAAACACGGATGAGCTCGAGATAAATGAGCCCATCCATGGACAGTACTTCGCTTAAGTGGCATGACCGATTAGACTGACACGCGCAACGACGCTCTCGAGCTCCTCAATCACCCGGTCTTTGTGAGTACTTAATAATGTTCCTGTGAGTGAGAGAGGGCACCAACCGGGAACAGATGCTGCGTTCACAAAGGGATACCAGCACGCGAGCAATATTTCTTGTATAGCGAGCGGCATATCGCTGCGATAACTGCTTCACATCAGGCGGAAGGAAAAGCAAATATTGATATACTGTACACAACGCGAGATAACCTTGTATCTTCCCAAAAAGAAAACAGGGAGACCGCGAGAGCAGGTCCGCTCGCCATCGACAGGAAATTCATCCTCACACATTGGAGCCTAAGTGGTCGCGTACCGTGCGCTTCCAGAGAAGTTTTCTCCCACGTACGTTCAAGCTGTGGAATGAACTGCCTGTCGAGGTTTTCTCAGGAGACTACAGCATGGGTTCTTCAAAAAGGGCGTGAAGAGGTTTTTACAGGGTCGGCAAGGCACATGTGATGCCCCTGGTGTTACAGGCATCCGTACGAACGCGTAAGCGTAACTGCTTTCCATTAGGCAAGTATGCTTGTTAATTGCCAACTTTAGTGGTATAAAAAAAAAGAGTGGAGGTTCTAGGAGCGTTGCTGTAACTCACCATCTCGTCGTACATGGTCTGCGTGTCGGCGGTGGCGTCGTAGGCGGCATCGTACGTGAACAGCTTGTCCTCGCCCTTGGGGTTGTACACCTGCACGGCGCCGCGCTCCGGCCACACCTTCACCACCTGCGCACCCCCGCACATTACACACGTGCTCCTTTATCACATTGTCAACACTTCTGGGCTTTCACACAGCCTTTTAAACTCCTCGCAGAGGACGACTTGCAATTACGTATGAGATTAAAATTTATAATAAATTAAATATTCCTGGACAAATTACACATGGCTATCTAGTCCCCTAGTCCCAAAGTAAGCAAAGCTTGTGCTATGGGTACCTACTAGATAAGTTATGTTATACTTAAATACATTTTTTTGTAAATAAATACATATAATACATAGAAAACACCCAGACCAAGACAAACACACATGTTCATGCACACAAATATTTGTCTTGTGCGGGGATCGAACCCGCGACCTCGTAGTTGTCGTCTAGGTGCACTGAATGATTGACATGGTTTAATTCGGTAGGTTTAAACAAAAATACGACACGTCGCTTAATCGGTTAAAATCAGTAGTCTGAAGTGCTGACATACGAGCTCGCAGACAATCACAGCTTTCAGAATTATCAACATCTTACCGTGTATTCCTACACGTGAGTACTAGTACAGTATTATATTATTATTATCATCTTTGAAGTGACCTTACGTCACCAAAACTCCGAAGTGCTTTTTATCAATAATGCACGAGTTATATCGCATGAGCACGATGTTTTTACAGTAACTACTTTCCTTGAAATAATTATGCTTATTTGTAATTTAGTAATATAAGAAAAAAGTTAATCCAAAACGATTCTAAAGCTACTGCTTCCAAAAGCCTCAAGTTCCCAGTATGGCCGGTCAGCCGGTGGTGTGCATGCGTTTGTATGTACACAATACACAATGCTAATAACCATTGTTCTGATTAAATATAATAAGCAAATAATGACGTGCTGCGCATCTCTATTATATATATACCGGCACCAGATTCGTCAACTGTCCCATTGTCAGGGGGTCCGTTGCAGAAATAATCGACAATCCAATAAATGGGAAAACAACAACAAGAAATTACTGTGCAAGCCGCCGATCATGGCTACAATTGACTCATCACCTGTTTACAATGTTTTTTATAATACACATTCTGAATAACTTCTAAGTTATTTTTCAATATACTTTAATTATTTTTAGTATAAAATAAATAACTCCTCCTAATCAACTACTGTAATAAAAAATACTCTTAATCAATGCCGAGGTTGAACGACTTGTCCGTTTTTGGTAAGTTGCGTAAATCAATTATTATTATCTATTTGTTTCAATAAGATCTTTTGGCTGTGTGACCCGACTCCGTCTAAGGGTCAAATAAAGCACTCGACTCTGAGTCTTAGCTCTTCAACGTCTGCCTTAAGGGAGACCATGAGATTTTGATACAATATTTTAATGTTTTTGTCTCTCTTGCAAACTGAAAACGATCTGATTCTTACCAAAAACCACTTAGACCTATACAATCATACAAATTAATTACAACTAAGACTATAACTATGTATATAATAATGAACACCAAATGATCTTCCCCCAAATTACCAAGACGCCATGATATACATGATATGATATTTCTAACACTAAAATGAAACGTTCAGTAAATTGTAACCACCTTAAGCACGAACACTTTATCTCGAATGTAGCGAAGAAAATCCTTTACTTATTTAGTATACTATAGAATTCAGTACCTAAGTGCTTCAAGGGTAGGGTTTTTAATAAAAAAAAATATCCGTGCTTGAAGTAGTCACAGTGAGTGGTTAGTATTAGTAATGATCTTGTGATAGTTGACCGATGCTCTTTACTCCTGGTACTTTCCTCCGGCGGTCGGCACCTGCCAGGTAATTTCTCACATACAGCAACTAACGGCAGGTAATTAATAATGCATTAGCGGCATTGGTTGCAGAGCCGTGTTAAGTGGATGAACGGAGCCGCAGCAGCCCCCCGTCACCATGGCCGTCGAACAGAATACAATACTCGAGAATACCGCGCCTGACGAGAAGACGATTGCCTTGCAAAGATCAACCATTTCGAAATTAGAAATTCGAATAGATATTTCTTTTTTAAAATCATCGTTGCAGGAAAAGCAATTAATAAGGAATGCGAAGTTTTGGTTTCACACAATTTCAACGCTGATCATCTGATCGTGTAACTGCAACATGCTTATATGTAAAAGGGAAAATCGGCGGGAAAGTAGAGGAATAGCAAGACACGGTGGTCAGGGCGCAAATCACTATCCAAAAAAGCAAAAGGTAAAATTATACCATACAAAAATAATATATCAACAAGTGGGCGAAGAATAGATAATACTGGGGGAATTTCAGCTAGACTGTGGTGCTCATCAATATCTCATAGGACTCAGTAAATTCTGCTAATTCCTCGACTTGCCGAATTAATTCTCGAGAATTGTAATTATAATAGTTTATACGCTGTTATCAATGGCTTGTTAGCTATGAACTTGTTTATTATCAGCTTACTACTAACGAAAGAGTCGTTTCCTCGACGCGGAAACATCAAGAAAATGGCAATTTCGTAATAAACACTGACGGAATTCAGAGGAACGTATAAAATATATCTAATCTTAGAAAGTATTCAACTATTGTGTGTTAAATCGCCGTCTGAGGATTATCACCCTTCAGAAACATAAAATTGGGCTTATCGGGCGACGTTTTACGCAGCCGATGCTTGCCGAGGCAGCAGGCAAGCACGCTGCTTTGAATTCCACGAATGACATATCTGATAAAAAGATGAAGTGTTTTAATATTCAAAGTTTGCCAGACTTACTACGAGTACATGAAGTTTGACACTCAGTCTGATTTTAACTCCTATCAGGGCCCCTACCGCCGAAGCTGAAGCCGATTACCATCGAAAACTTTGATTGTTAAATTCAATCTTTAGCTTAGATCGGCGGTACCTGTGTTTAGCTCAGCTGGTGAAACCACAGAGCTCTACCGACTAAGCTGAAGGTGTTTGTCATTAACGTAAACCTAAGATGTATTTCCGCGATCAAAAAAAACCCATCGTTATCGGCTTCAGCTTCGGCGGTAGGGTCAAAGTGTCAAACTGGGTGTGTTCATAGCTACTCCTGGCGTTCCTCTAAATTCGTCCGTCCGCACTATTCGTCTGTTAGAGCTAGCGGCACGTGCTGGCGTCCTCCGGCACCGTGTTAGTGCACCGACCCCCTCGTTGACCCCTCGTTCACACCTGCAATGGCCCCTGTTTTTTATCGCTCTCTATGCACTTGGTGGACAGCCGCTCGTACCATTTCAGCTCGGTGCGCCGCTTCGTTACCTACGTGATACACACACAATACACGTTATAAAAAGTAATTGGTACCGGACTTTTTGTTTTGATCATATTTTTTTCCTTAACGATGCCACTTCCTGATTGGATCAGCGCAGTAGTGAACTGGCGCATTCTGTAAATGGTATCTACAGATAAGTCATAATTACTCGTTATTTCTGCTTTGTAACAATGTAAAAAAATGCTTCGAAAACATGACATAATTACTTGTAATGTAACTTGTAGTATGTACGATCGGTTCTCAACCCACATACTGTGCGATGAGTAGTAGAGATTCATTGGACACTCCTGTGCTGACTAATCAAGAAGCAGCATTAACATTAGTCCGTATCGTAGCTAGGGAAGAATACAAAAAATTTTTTACATCTTTGGCCATGCTCCTTTATTAAAAATTATTAAAAATACATAGTAATATTTGGCACATAATTGATCCGTGATTCGCAGTATTTATATATTCTATTTATTATATTCTCTATCACTAGTAACTAATAACTTATTAACTTTAAGTATTATGTTATATAGTCAAAAGCCGGGCAGTGCGATTAATTGTATCTGTAAGTTAAATTTATCTACGTGGGTCCGAGTAGACGGCAACCGCGAGCTCGATAAGCATTTTACACACTTTTCTCTATCTCGGTCCGAGATCGTGGACACACTTTATAACAATAAATCCTGTAATATTAAAACATTACACAATTTATTGTTATAAAATAATGTCTACGTATCCAAATGCTATATTTGCCTCTGTCTGTTGTTATTGGGTACCTTTTATCTTCTTTATTTCTTATTAGTATTAAAAAACAGATATGATATGATAATGTTTATTGCCTAATGTTGTGCTAATCGCAGTTTAACTAATATAACTATGCATGTTCTGTTTGTGTTGCCTGTAATCGTTACAAATTTAAATTATAAATGTTGCCAATGTATATAATTAAGTATATGTATATTATTATATGATCGATGATGTATACCCACTAGAAGTGAGAAACGAAACAACTGTTGGTAGACCTAGTAAGAAATAAAAAATAAATAAATTTTACTCTGCATGATACCTAGTGATTTTGATCAACGTTTTCCCCGGAGCAGGCCGGTCACTGCGGTCAGTGCTTGATGTTTATTTTCACGATAATGGTGGCCGACATTAAAAGACGTCCAGAAGACAAATTCGGCGTAGAGATCGAAGCAATCACTCCCGCATTGCGACGGGGCCGACAGATTCGACAACGGCCGAAGCGACCGGCAATAAATGACATCCTAAGTACATAACCATATTATAGAATGTACATATTGGAGAAAATAAATATAAATCATTTCAAAAAACTGGCGTACTGGCAGTAAGTATTGGCGGGTAATAAATGCTACGTATCGATCCATAAAAATAAACCTCGCATGAAAATATTTCGGGCGTTCATACGTTTATTTATAACTTTTGTACTGTCAAATATTGAGTGCGCTACAGCGTCGAGCTAAGAATAATGTTTTGTATTTCCTATCCCGGAATTTTCACTATATTCGAAAAACTCACTCGGTACTCGCCTTCCAATTCACACTTAATACGTTGACAGGACCAGAAAGCAATAAGTTCTTGTGTAATAAATTTAATAACTTTATGTTGGTGTTGTTTTCATGTGCCTACCATAAAAATAAGAATGATAATTTTTCGGAAAGTAAATGAATGCCATCGACTGTGTTTGATTTTAAAAATGTCTGATAACTACCAACTTTAGAACTACCTAGGTCATTAAGGACTAAGTCCCCGTCTTCATAGTTTCGCTACAAATACAATATTCTCCGTAAACGTCGCATGACACCATGCGTGTTAGTAGTTCACGCATTTCGATCTCCAGCCGTTTGTAAAACAATACCCGTGTAGCACATATCGTGGTAGAGTGACAAAGATTCTGCAAAACCCATCTATACATCGAACGACACTTACGTACAAAAACTTTTTGAAACTAGAAAATAGCTGAAAATGTGCCATCTAACACTAACATTACAAAGAGAGAATATTTGTATTTCTGTTTGTAATCACAGTGCAATGTGAATAGTCGTTGTTTGTAATGGATAAACTCAAAAACAACAGAACCGATTTCAATAAATCGATTCGAAATAATCGCCTATAAAACGATATACGATCAGTAGTTCAGGTTTTATTTTATGGTACTTGTGCCTGAAACCAGGGCGAGTACCAAATTGTGTAGTCCGAAAGTTTGTTACTCGCGTCGTGTACAAGCAGTTGTATTGACAACCGTAGCTTTATAAATGGATGTTTTTTTGTGTTTGTGTTCGGCGTCCAATCTCCGCAGCGATTGTTATTGAAAGGCGAAGTTAAGAGAGTCTATTCTTCCTGCAGGTCACAATTCAATTGATTTTCTCAGAAATCAACGGTCGACAGTTCCCTCCACCATGTACACGACCGTGCATAAATGATTTCACTACTTTATTTGTTTCAAAGAAAGCAAGAAAATATGTTTATAAACATCACAACATGAAACAATAAATTCACACAATACACAATAACATTAACATTTCAAACAACATGTACATAATCATGATGTTAATTGGCCATCGCTCGGCATTAATGCCATGCCGTGTAATACACACAGCGCCGGTATTCTGCGACAGCCAACACAACAAAACGTTTGCGGCCCCCATACAATTAATTCATCTGGAGAAAATCACCTGGGATGCTTGTCGCTACTACTAAAACGGACTTTTTTAATAGTACAACCAACTGAAGACCCTCCCCGACTTTGCTCTTTTTTTTATACTACGTCGGGTGGCAGACAAGCATACGGCCTGCCTGATGTGAAGCGGTTATTTTAACATAACATAAAATATCGCTGGCGTGCCGCTAGCGCTGCTGCCAACGCAGCATCTCCTTTTTTTCTGGTGAACTCACTCACTCGCTGTAACACAACAACCTTTAAGGGAATTGTTATTTGGCTGCGGTATTCTGTGAGTGGAGGTACATTCCCCAGTCGGGTAGCTTACAATTACGCTCCCTACCTCTCTTTTCGCCAGAGCTTCGTTTGTCAGCACGTGCAAGTGAAATTGGATTTGGTTCAAAGATGTTGATGGACCACTTATACCCCAAACGTGTAGAATAATATAAAAGTATTATATATAAAAACCATAAAGGTAATATTATATTACCTTTATGATAAAAACCTTCCGTAAACTTCTGTGAATGATAGTGAAAACCGCAGTAAAATCAGATTCGGGATGCGACTTTGTATAATAATTATGTATAGGTGTTTAGTATAGTATGGATGGCAGCTTGTCATGTGCTTTGGATGTCCATAAGCAACGGATACAGGTACCCGGTAACTCGTCTACCTACCCCTACTATAAATACTCGTAAATATGATTTGCTCTATCACATCGAACGGCAAACTATCGTGCTATTTCTACGTACACACAATAAAATAGGGTGTTAACGGCCGGCCCACATCGATAACATTATGCAAACGTGGATTTTATTTTTATTAGTTCAGCATAGCGGCTCCTCTTCGCCTGATGGTAAGCGAAAAGAGGAGTCCAATTGTAGCGGCAACTGACTAGAGACCAGACAACAGTGTCTGTCCACACTGCCATGCAAGGTGCATATTAAGTTTTTGCCATACTTAGCCGTACATGCTTCTCGTATTTCTCAGAAATTAATTACGCATTATCGTTCAGAGGCTGTACTCTAGACACAGTACATAGTTACGAAAGTTCCTATAAGTACAAACTATAAGCTAACTTGAACTTTATTAACTTATTTGGGAACTTACAAATAACATACAGGTTGACGACTATGGCGTATCATACTTTCTATACTATATCATAAATGTGAATATTCGTATGTTTGCATGTTTGTTATTCTATGACGCAAAAACGGTTGAACGAATTAATAAAATAATTGGTACACAGATAGTTTCTAAGTTGGACTAACAACAAACGAGAGAAGCCGCAGGCGGGAGTTAGACATTAATATTATATATACAATTTATGGTGTATATATTATTATAGGTGGTATTTCCGAGGGTGTCAGAAATCCACTACCATCTCCGGGGCCAAAGCCTCCTAGCCTCACCGGCGCGTGCTGATTAGCGAACAAGGCTATGGCGACAGTCGTCAATCCGCCTGCCTAGCTGGCGACTTAAGGGCATTACTCTCCATTGTATACAAACCAAAGTATATGGCTCCAGCACCGGGCAGCCCTGCTAACCCGGGCCAAGACGAAAGTCATATACAACGATTTTGTCATCCCTAGCCCGGTTATCGTAGAAAATACAGATCTTGAAGTGGTTAAAGACTATGTCTACCTCGAGCATCCATATAGGTTGGCCGAGGTAATACCAACAAAGAGATCGATAGAGGCATTCGGCTGGACGGCTTCTGGAAAGCTTCGATAAATCTTGGCCGCACAGATACCCAATGTTTGAAGACTAAAGTCTTCAACCAGTGCGTACTCTCTGCACCTATTATTATATTATATATGGTGCAGCGACTTGGACACTGACCATCGGACTGACCACTTATAATACGAATTCTCAAACACGAAGGGACCTGGGACCCTACCTTTTAAGCTGCAGCTGATTCCCATTGGATTTTTTTTATGTAAAAATCAAATTTCAGCTCAGCTTATGGTAATCGAGTTCAGCTTATCGGATAGGAATCCTGGAGCTCTATTCACTAAGCAGAAGATGTTTGTCATTAACTTAAACTAAGTACCTATTTTTGGAATCAAAATGTTTGATCTGAACCGGCTTCAGTTTCGGCGGCAGGACTTTTGAAGAACAGGCAATCTTAGGACCACAGAATTATGAGTTATGATTACGACCTACAATGTTATTCAGTGTCCAACGTTCAGACTGAATTAGCGATTCTCACCCCCTTCAGTTCAGGTGCATTTCACGTGTCCATTCAGAATACCATCATGTGCAAAAAGTAAATGATAAATGTAACAGAAGTCGCGACGAACACAGTGGCATGTGTTTCAGTGGTGTGCGAACTGCGAATGAAGCAATGTTTGTTTGCACGCATGCAGTAATCGCAGAGTACACAACTGATTAAGATGAAACATTCAACAGAAGGACTCTAAAATGGTTTGCAAACAGTTCAACTACGTGACAATTTCCTAATTTTCCACAAACATTGTTCCGGTCACCTACGACCCTATGAGTCTACGACCTACGAACACGCGACGTCTACGCTCTTGAGCAAAAGCCTGCAGCAAAATTATAATGTAGACATTCAATTAAATATTACGTTTCAAAGTCAATAATACGAAATGTCGGGTGCGAGGGTCAAGTGACGAATTATATTACTTAATCTCTTCTGTTCGGAATGTAAGCATTTCTCTAACATTTCGCGATGAAAATGTCATGTCATGACGCACGTTTATGGGTCTGAAATATCTGAACTCGTATAAAGAAAATTATATCGTATGGAACGAGTATAGTGTTATGCTGCTTTGTGTGTATCACATTACCACATTAATATAAAACGAAGTGGATTTCCGCATATTTCTGTGTTTATCTGCTAACAGCTCCTAAACTCCACGGCGAATTTTGATGCAGTTTTTACATACTATCATTTAGATTTTTACTTTAGAGGCGGGTCGTCTATAGCTATGCCTACATACAGTCTGTATTGAATGTGTACAAAGTATAAGACCGGTGTACTATTTATAAGGTAATATGATCGTAATATATTTTAGTGGGTCGTTCGTGTTGCGACTTGCGACACTAGAAACGTTGAGAAAAATAATGTAGAGAATGTCTTCCGAAAGGATGATGATATTAATACATTTACATTATCCCACTCGGGCGAAGCCGGAGTTGCTCGCTAGTATTATTTATTTCTTGTGTTTCAAATTTACCCGTAAATTATGGACGTACACAGATGCACTCGTGGTATCACTACTCACTGTATACATATCTATCACTTTCGCGAATAAACAAGTTGGTGTGCAGGCAGCAAATAGGACAGTTTTCTTAAAACTGGATATGACTTGCATATTTCGTTTACTGACTGGACATATAAACATTCCATTTACATTATTTGTAAATGAAATGCATTCAGATCATCAATTAATGAATATTCTCGTAGGAATGTCGGTTTTACATCCGCATTATTATTTAATTTACCTACAACGAGCCCTCGCGACTTCGCAGACTTCGTGGGGTAGGTTCTTGGAGTGCGTGCGTGAAGTGCGTACCAGGTTACGATGGGTGGACTTGGAATCCACATAATCCAGAAAGTGCAGGTTTTTACCGGAGCTCTACGGAACGTTAATAGCAGACTTATGTACACAACAAGCATTTCTATTTAAGTATGGATGTCGCTCATGCTCATATCCCTTCATAATCTAGAGAGATAAGGCTCTACCAACGGCTGAACATATTCTTTTGTTCTCAATCAAATTACCTTTCAAACAAAAAACTAAATAAATCGATTTATCAAATACTACACACATTAAACTTTTCGGATCCTCTTTTTGGATCAGCATTCGAGCCTCAGAGTTAATAAAAAGGTACTAATTATGAAATAGATTCACCTCTTTTCAACAGACAGAACGTTTTGTTTTTCAAGTTTTTGTTTGACTACAAAACGTGTAGCATCTTTTCAATGTCATATAGTAGATCAAAAACAAATCAAAAATGACAAAAAATCTAAACTTCAAGTATTTTAAGACAACAAAGTTCATTATGTTTTTTATTTGGCCCATACTTTCTGTAATTTGTACCGTATCATTAGTACACATCCATACGCATATCGATATCATTATATATTTTTTTACACAATTAATTTCTAGTTCCACTCAACTTAATTCGTCGACTATTTGCCATGTTGTACCGTGAAGCCGCGACCGAGCTGTAGTTAGATGTAACACATAAATACTCAAGGATGTCTAATTACGCAAGTTCCTATCGCGTTGTAAGCAGAATGCAGGCTGAAGGTCGATTTCCATCTGGAAAATTGTGCAGTTGCACTCACTGCGCTAACTAGCCGGTTGCTGAAACAACTGCCAAATGATCATAACAAACAGTAAGTCAACTTTACAAATGACCGAGCGTTTTCACCAGGTATGTCTTGAATACAAACTACTGCTAGGTACGCTGTAGAAGTTTAGCGCACTTGGTTCATAACATATTTGTATTTTATAACAGTATTTTTTTAAAGTAGCGACTAAAAGGCGAGTATCGTGAGTGTGCAGTCGCTACTTTTCATATTTAAAATCAACACATTATTGCCTATGAACGCAGAACCGGCTTTACACTTTTCTGTGGGAACCGTGGGATACTTGATGGGACGTTAGCAGAAAGTGCTGTTGATATTGACCTGTCTAGCATCATACCCCTGATCTGTGCTTATATGAACAACATTCTATTAGGTGGTAGAACAACGACAAATTACACCAGTTATTAGCGTTATTGTTCATTTATACGTATGTCGTAGATGATATTTTTGTATTTATTATGATTATTATCGTATTTGATATGATCTTATCTTTGATTGGGTCCCGTGCTGCAGCACAGGTGGCACGTCGACGTCATCAAGTGATACATGGTTTCGTTAGGTCCCTTGCATGTTCTGCGTTCAGACCTATTGACAAGTCTCATCATGTCTATGACAAGCATAATGGCTAGTCACTTACCCAAGGAAATAACAAACACTAGCGTATGGATGGGTGTTTGTTGCTTGCTGCGTGGCATGTTTGCTGTTTGTTGCTTGGCCGTCGCTTGGCAAGCGTTTAGCCGCGGCTTTACAAGTAACCTTTGCACGCGATTGGCAGATCCGATGAACACAGATCTGTCCACAGTGACAATCCGTACGAACTTTAGATTCTGGTCATTTATATTATAATCTGTGATGGCGGTTTCATTTCACCGCCACAAAAACAGGCCAGTCGGACCCACTCGGCGATGTCATCCAACTTTTTGTGGACGCAAAAAATTTAATCTGCGGTCCATTTATATCGCAATTCATCGGTACGTGAGATTGGTAGGAGATTTCCATTGGATGTTTTTTCGCTGGTATGTCGGGGCGGCCGCCCATGTCCGCCGACGTCCGCCGTTATACATTGATACGTACTAATGTAACGATTCCTAATCTTGTTTTTAACTTTTAAATATCAAAACATAACAGAGATTTTCAATGTTTCATATCGTAGATAGGCCGTGTGGTTTCCGGCGAACTAGAATAGAATCACTCCGTCTCTTCCCGTGGATGTCGTACAAGGCGACTAAGGGAAATAATAATAATAATAAAATAATAAATATTGTCAGACAAATTACACAGTACGTGGTGGCGTAGCGATCAATGACGCGGCTTCGACACCAACGCTCGTGGATTCGATTCCCACACAGGACAAACATTTGTGTGCATGAACATGTCTGTTTGTCTTGGTCTGGGTGTTTTCTATGTATCATAAGTATGTGTTTACAAAAAATAATAATGCATTTACGTATGTTTATCAGTTGTCTAGTACCCATAACACGAGCTTCGCTTACTTTGGGGCTAGATGGCGCTGTGTAATTTGTATGACAATATTTATTTATTTATTTATTATTCTTTCTCCCTATTCTCACTTCCATATTTGTTCGTTATATTTTCAGTAATGTCGTAAAGCCTCCAACAATGTGGTGTCCTTTATTTTTTTGTTTTAAAGAATGCACTTCTCTACACTGTCTAAAAAAGAAATTCATGGCCGTTGCCACCTTTTACAAGAAAGTGAGTAAAGTAATCCTATGAGTAAATTATTGGGTCACCTTCCCCAATGAGTAATCACCTTATTTTAGCGCATTGATATCAATGAGACAGATGGTGTGTGGAACGAAACTGTTTATGTACTATTAAAGCCATTACTCGGACTCTCAATAGCAAGGATGGACCGGGCTACGGTAAAGATAGTCACAGTGACGAAGCAGCATACGAACGAATAAACTCATTGATATATATTATGGTTTTCTTTGGTAGACACCAATGTAAACTCTGCCTGCAGATTACACGATTCTCAACGACAGCCAAACCAAGAACCTACAAAATTATTGAATGTCACGATTTTAGTCATTAGGTACATTATTGATTAACTGAGTAGGCAGGCACGTTGGTAGTTTATTCGAGGTCGAGGCAGTAGTAGTAGTGCGCGGCACGAGAGCCGCAGATCTGAATGAGTCAATTTTACTCGTATGGCAAAGCCGTCCAGATGATCTATGCCTAAATACGGAGCATCGCGCCGTTTAGGGCATTGCAACTCGCCGCCGCTGTACGGGTCAAGATTTATTGTGCATACCACGAGCCCTGCACGGGCACTAAACGAGCCACATGTATTTTTACCATTTTAGTCAAGAAAATGCGTAAAATGGGAGACAGCAGTGCGAGGCAAGCGATAACGTTTAAGAAAACCGAGTGAGTGAAGTGATAAGGGTTACTTTCTACCCTTTGCAGTACGGAGCCCGAAGCGCCTAAAGTATTTTAATGAAATTCAAAATATAATAAATGAAATCGAGAATTCTGTGGAAGCAGTTCAGCTTTTTTTGGACGAATTTGCGAGATATCTAAATTGATTTCAAAGAAGAATGTCTTTGTGGACGATGTCTCAACACGTGAGTGAATATTGTACGCACAGTTCCTGGTTATAGTCGTCCTGCGTAGGTACCACAATAGACTCTACCTAGTACTTGTAGTTTCAAATGATTGATCTTCTAACCTTTCTGCGTGTGAGTGAGGCGCTGCATACTAATACAAACAACTAATGGTAGTAGTAATAGTTGTAACACGATAATAAGAAGCATCCTTGGTGTTTCAAATGCTCATGAGGCTACGTTACGGTTATCAGCTGCTTTCCGAGTGATAACAAAATAATCATGTCGTATGCCAGTAGAGCAATAATATTAATGTGTATAGTACCTGTTTCCATCAGCACGCAGGCCCGCGAGACCCATTATGATCGATATACCATTTATGAACGCATAGTTGCTGAGCACGGTGCGATCACGAGTTAATTTCTGGGTGCTCTCTTCTGTGAATTTGGCTGAAAATTCAGTTTTGTCCTAATATACCTACGTTTTGTTGTGTCTACGACATAACGAATCTCAATTATTCATGTTTGTTACGTCAATCAGTCAGTAAATTAGGCCCTGCCTAATTAAATATACGTATCCATTGAAATTCGTGTCTGAAAATTTTTAAATATTCACTTGAAACTTGGGATATTGCACTTGGAATTGAACTTATGTTATGTCTTTTTTTCTTTAAGTAAATTATTTGTTTCTTTCTTTAGATCATAACACTACAAGTATGAGATAGTCCTCATGTAGCCACGAAACTCAGAATCACACCACATTTAAGCTGATCAACTGGAGCTCAACCTCATAGAATACTGCAGCCAAATAACAATTCCCTTAAGAGCCGATGTGTTCCTTCGAGAGAGTCATGTCACCAGGAAGGAAGGAGTTGTTGCGATGGCAGCGAGGGTGGCGGCGCGCGATCTATATTTCATGTTGCGAACGTTTATATGGCTACGATAACCGCTTCAGAGCAGGCGGGTCGCATGCTTGCTTATTCCACCCGACGTAGTATAAAATAATAATAAAAAACAAATAAAATAAAAATAAAAAACGTAAATGTTGCTAAGGTTATCTTCTAGCAATTTTAGAGCGAAAACAGACATGTTTAGTAAGAACGGGCCCTAGTAGTAGCGCCGCGGCCGGCGTGGCACTCGCGCCACTAGGCGCTATGCACGCTATTGTCAAACTTTCTGCTGCAAATCTTCTGACGAGCTGATGTATCTCCCGTAGGAGCAAATCGTCCGCTGAACATCTTTCAATCGATAGTCGTATAAAATCTATGCGACATAATATTTCGGCTGTCACGCGTCAGTTAGTGACGGACGCATTTGCGTGGAGGCGGCGGTCGCGCACTCCTCCCGCTATTTTAGCTCAGATGACGCAAATTATAACATCACCAAAATACTCCAATTTCACATTGTAGTATACTATACTACAATATGAAATTATATAATATATAACTCACCAAAATACTACAATGTGAAATGACTTCTTATTTCACATTGTAGTATTTTGGTGAGTTTCGCCACCGACTGACAATGTCGAATGGCTCGGATTCACAGCGCCGCAGCAACAGCCTGGCAGCAGAAACGCGTCAAGGGCGCAAACCCTACTAAGCGACTTGCAAAATTATTTTTCAGTAGAAACTTTGTTTAGTTCATCATCAGCAACGTGGCTGTGGCGTTGACTTAGACATTTTAAAGGCGCAATATCAGAAACCCGACCTGGGCGGCCGCGTGTCAACTTAGAGCACGGCTCCGAGCTCCGATCGGGAATTTATCGAAGGGAATTATTAATTATTAGTGCAAAAAATTATGCACACATTAGACTCAAAAACATTATTTTTATTTTTTTTACTTGTCTTTTTCTTGTATACATAGTATTAAATAAACTCGTTTCCTGCGACTGTCTATTCGTTCATCAGCTAACTCCTCCTAAACCATAATACATATTGATGCGTTTTTCACTATCTTTTTGAGAATGTTTTGTGACAGGTTTATATGTACTTTATATGTAGGTATATCAACTCCACAATATTCCAACTTTCTAAAAAAAAAATAAGTAAGTAGTTACAAATTAAACATACTAGTTCTTTGAGGGTGAGGGTGAATTAATACAATTTAAACCATGAAACATAAAATAATGTTTTTCTCGAAACTTATGCATATTTTGTAAAATTGTGGCCAGTAACTACCAGGTACTAAAGATTGGCAGGACCTCATGATTCAAACACAAAATAGCAAATACACAAATAAAATTATTTTTAAATAAAATAACTTTAATTAAACTAATGCTTGGGTAACAACAAAAGAATGAGACAGTTTGAACCATAATTATTTTGTAAAAAAAACTAGTTTTTTTTGTGTGCCAGAGCCAAACAATTTTAATTGTCTATCCTTCCACTGGTTAATTTATAGAATGTGTTGTGATGTGATGGAAAGAATAGTGTTTAAAATACCTTGACCACAGACAAACATGCAAGAGATGAGAACAATATTGTTTGTTCCAACCCCACTGAGTCACAACAGTCAACAACAACAACAACAGTGTTGTGACAACATGCCACATCAACATATCTACAAAAGACATGACAAATACCTTCTTACACTCAGATGCATGAATATGCAAAGATTACATAAGTGAAGTATTTGGTAAACAATTGCTTAGAATTAAGAACAACAGCCTGAACATAATTACATTAGCAAATAATATGCATTTATATAAAATTATATAAAAACTATTCACAGATACAATTACATACAAACTACAGAGTAATTTACTTGAATAATTGAACGGCCACTTAGACTAGCCCTTGATGATATGACTATTTTCAAGGACAGGGTTATGTTGGCCTCAAATCAGTTAAAGTAGAAATTATACATCCAGTTTAACATTCACCTATTTATGGAAAATACTATCTTTTTTAATATTCAAATTTATAAAATGACTGTTTCTAATTTATTCAAAAAAATACCTATCTCAGATATGTTACTTTCATGAATAAATGATTATTATTTTTACACATAACTTTACCCCCAAATAACACAAACAATAGAGAAATAGTGTTTTATTGAACTCTGTAATTTATTATGAGCTGGCTTGTGGAACGAGCACAGCTCCAACGTTTTGTGACACGCCACTATTTAAGCGATTATTAAATATACTAGGAACCACGGAACCAGCGCCGAATATTTTATAGTTAATATCGAAATCGATTACTACCCTACGACGAAATTATTAATATTAAACTGCTTAGAAAATAATTACATAAGTCGTAGATCTAATGTATCATACAATATATTTTTTTCAGATATCAAAGAGTCAGTTACAGTAGACGCACTCGGTCTGCGCAGTCCTAGCTCCCGATACAAACAAAACAGCGATCGAGACTCACCTCATCGTATCCCTCTTTTTTCTCCCTTTCGGAGAGTGGCCGGCATCGTACTACAACCTTCACGCATTCGTTGAGGGCTGTTCGCGGCCGGGCTGACTTCTCCATCTTCAGGCACCCCCGTCCTCCGAGTAAATATACTCAAAACTCAGTTACGAATATCGATCCATCCGGGGAATATATGAGGGCATCACCTGTTCGAAGCGAACAAATTTAAACACTTATGCGACACGATTATCACTAAAATAATCAATTATCACTGTAAAATTCTTTAACACACGATTATATATTTATAAACATAACAAAATAAATAAAAATCGTAATTTTCTTATCAACCGATTCATGCTGTCTGTACTCAACGGACGTTTTTGTTCAACTAATTTTTTTTTAATTCATGTTATGACATAAAACGTAGTGGTTACATTCTCTTTGTTATGACACTTTGACAAATCTTTTTTTTTAATAAACAGTTTTATAGCCTTGGACCCTAGTTCTTTAGAACTCGACTTTTGTATTTTACTTTATTTAGGTCTATGCATAGACGTATTCTATTACATACTACATCAGCTACTGATATAATATTCGATTTATTAGCGATTCAAATAAAATTTTGATTCGAACTTATCCAAATCATATTGAGGTGTGGTAGTCCTACCTATCGATGCGCGTTCAAGTGATACGAGAAGACCAACTTTGAATAGGACTTCGATCAAACCAGGAGCGCCGGCTTTTAGAAAATCTCATGGGTGCTCATGCTCATTTGATGACTTGAAAAAGTGGCGAAGTGTGACAAGAGAAATGCACACTGAACGACCGACAAATAAATAAATGTCCTACGTACATACTGCGGATTTAATTACTATTTTTTTATGTTTGATAAAAATATTATATGGCTCGTCGCGTAATGAAGAAACGCCCATCCCTGAAAGGCTTTACTGATCTGTTTATTGATGTCTATTCTCAGGGGTGTTCGGCACCCACTGTTTATTTTTAATGGGAGCTAGGGCCCCCGAGCACCCACGGAGTCGACGCCCCTGGATCAAACGATTTCTGGCTATAGACGATGTTACGAATCGAGCACCGAAACGCTGCTGGGATGATGAAAATATTAACTTGATTATCAAAAGTAATCTTCGTTTGAAGAGTGGTTGCCAAAAGAAAACAAAGAAGAAGAAGATAAATAAATATAAATTTACTACAAACAAAACAAACAGGTTTTGATTTTGTTCTAATGAAGTAATTCGTTCTATCATCAATTTTCAATTTAATTATAGAGTCGTGAATATAATGCTACTGTAAAACCAATGTTTCTATTGTTACAATTAATTCAACGCGTTGAACTGAATGCACAATGTCTATAAATTTAAATATTAACCTCAAGAGAGCCAGCAAAGTTTATCACGAGGGTGTAAGTTATGAGTAACATTGTCACTTGTTCTAATAGCATAACATAAATATTGTATGCAATATAGTAATAATATAAAATTAAATATATTTCAATTACCATTTAAACTACATTACAATGTTATTGTATAATAAATTTATATCATTGAACTTGTATGTATTTTTTTCAGGAAATAATAGCAGGTGTTGTAGTAGTCGAGAGCAACAGTGACGTGCGACATGAGGGTCTCTCCCTGGTGATGGAGGGCTCCGTCAACTTGCAGCTGAGCACCAAGAATGTTGGCATCTTCGAAGCATTCTCTAACAGCATTAAGGTATTGAATTGGGTCATATTACTTGTTGTAATATCTTCTGGCATAGCAATATAGATCACCCCAATAGAAATCGTAATATATACCTACATATCAAGAACAATTTACTTGTTAACAAAAATGTCTACGAAGTGCCACCAAATGCCAATAAATATTATCGACATAGATAGAATATGCTTTATTTGCAATTTACATCATAAAGAAAACAAATAAAAATATTAATTTATTACAAACAGGTAAATGCAACAAGGTGGTCTTATTGCTTAAAGCAAGATTCAATAGAAAAAAATATTTACTTAATTCCGACAAAGAAACTATAAACACTCCTTTATTTATAGACAGCACAAAACGCATTAATTATAGCAATATTTATAAAAACTGTACACCTTATTGTTATAGCCAATAAATTTACTGAACACAAGTATGGAATTGGTGCCACCAGGGAAGATTCCTGTTGGCGTGACTGAAATACCATTTGAGGTTCCACTACGGGCTCGTCAAGCAGTATCACCAGGTTACCCGGGGCTGCTGGAGACATACCACGGGGTGTTCGTTAACATCATGTACACACTCAAGTGCAGCATGAAGCGGTCTTTTCTGAACAAACCACTGAACGCAAGCTGCCAGTTCTTTGTGCAATATCGACATGTGAGTGTGGTTTATTTGCTATTTAAGTGATGAGGTGGGGTGCAAGTGGTTCATCAACATCTCTGAACCAAAGCCAACTTCAATTGCACGCGGTGCACCCTGCTGACCGACAAACGAAGCTCTGGCGATAAGAGAGGTAGGGAGCGTAATTGTAAGCTACCTGACTGGGGAATGTACCTCCACCTCACAGAATACCGTAGTCAAATAACAATTCCCTTGAGGGTTGTTGTGTTCCTGGGAGTGAGTCAGGTCACTAGAAAGGAAGGGTGAAGGCGTTATAATTATGGCTGTGGTAACCGCTTCACATCAGGTGGGCCATATGCTTGACTGCCACCTGACGTAGTATAAAAAAAAAGAGGTTGCAGTGAAAAAATGGGGTACGCCTGTGTCATGGACATGGCCGTGCGTTGTACGTGAATATGTTATATGCACTAAAATTATTTCAAAATGGCAGCGTTTCTTCCTCCACCGCACGCAATGGTCTATATCTATCTATAGTCCCTACTTAACTAAATAAATTCTTCATCTATCCAGTGCAGTGGTGTGTTTTAATTTTGTATGGAAATGATAGATAGTAGCTGCAACACAAAACTGTATCCCTCGATTTTGTTATCATTCGTTTTATTTTAATCGCCTCCCTGTGGAAGCAATTTTAAAGACATATTCACGTCAAAAAACCCTAAACTTCTGACTAATATTAAAATGTGGAAATTTGTGAGAATTAATGTATGGATATTTATTCTCACTCTATTTAATGGGTAAACAGAATGGATTTGGATGAATTTTGGCATACATCTAGAATAAATATACTTCTTATCCGTTTGTTATATGCAGGGGGGGAAACCACAGGCAGAAGCCAGCAATTTATAATTTGTGTCTTATGTCAAATGACTGATAGACAGTTATTGTGGCTTCTGCGTTGTGACTATAAAGCCGGTTCTTCGGCGACTTTGTTTTGTATTTTCTAACATCTAACAGCGTACATCTAATTTCTAACATTGCAGTCTCCTGCGATGTTTATCGAACAATCAAACGTCTACTTCACATATTGAATGTTCCAAAATATCCTCCACGCAGAAGAACACGGGGATGTTTTTCGTCCATTTTGGGTAACATGCTAACAAAAGAGGCCACGCCCATATCTTGTTAGTTAGAAAACACAAAACAGTATCGCTGAATATCTGGCTTAAAATTTATTTATTTAGCAAGATCCAGCGCCAGTGAAGCCGGTGCGGTGCGAGATCACGCCGTCCACCATCCGCGCGTCGGCGGGCGGCGGCGGGGGCGCGGGCGGGGGCGGGGGCGGCGGGGGGGGCCGCGCCTCGCTGCCGCACTTCACCGTGTACGCAGAGATCGACTCTACCGTGTGCCCGCTCGACAAACCACTCACTGGAAAGGTATACCCCGAGATGATACGTTACTTACAACAAGGCATTCTCTTGCAACATAATGCCAAGACTAAGTCGTAAATTGATGTATGAAGTGCTGAATCCATGTATGTCCATGATGGAAGCGTCGATCGCTTGACCTGTCTGCCACGAGTGGGCCGTACCTTGTTTTGTCGTACCATTAAAAATCAGTAGTCTAGTTGTTTTGTGACGACTGTCAATACGTATATCAGCATGTGAGGAATCTTCTCTCCTAGAAAAGTTACACTTTGATGGACATATTAAACTGGGTGAATCCAAGTCATCATCATCATCATCATCTAATATAACAAATCAGAGACAGTAAATTTTTCAATTTGATTTTCTGCATGAGAAAATCCGTCGAGTTTAGTGTAGTTATTATTTCTATATGTATAGTCAGTCACGATATTGATTGACTCTCGGACACTATTCCGTACGATCCAACCCTCCACCTATGGCACGAATTTGTAACCGTAGAATATCAACATCGTATATATCTATATATGTAAATGTAATCGCCGTGTTATTACTAATTATAACTTAAAATGTCATATATAATCTGATACTGCAACGACACTGCGATTGTAAGGAGTAGTAGGGGGTGCGACAATAACGTCTCCGACGTGACCGTGGTTTAAAACGGACACTCGCGTTACTCCGCAAGTTACATACCGACTTACGGTATATTTGTGGCATTCAAAAGCGTTTTGTTTTATAGATATGGCTTTATTAGTCGTTATGTTTCTCGTATACTGTGGTTCTGTGGTGTAACGTGCATACATTATGTGACACAGATCCGAGTGGACGAGTGCTCGGTGCCCATCAAGTCCATCGAGCTGCAGCTGGTGCGCGTGGAGACGTGCGGCTGCGCCGAGGGCTACTCGCGGGACGGTGCGTCTCTTCACTCGGCACATACTACCATTCCAATATTCTGTTTCAAAACTTTCAAATAAATAAGAAAATAAGCGGGCTCCTATTCAATGGCAGGTTACCTCACTCTCTCTTATGAATACAATCCCAGTCACTTGAGTCCTTAAAACTTCAAATGGAAAAATGTTACGAGTCTGCCTCTGACATATATTCCTAGAATGTCTACAGTTATGTATTGTGTATCGGGCCGTGAGGTGTTATGCCTATCTCTATCACGCTCTAACATACGCATTTATTTTTTTATTCCTCTTTTATATAGCCAGCCTTATGGAGAGCAGCGTAGCGAATAATCCTACCAAATGTAGTATAAATATTGCGTGCAAAAAAGGGAAAACGATACGACAGATTGTAAGAAGCTTTTAAAAGCAAGCAAACTGTGTATACAAGAGTTCCAATTACTGAATTATACCATAAGATTTTGGTGTTTTCAAAATTATACTAATACATATAGTTAGAACTCGAGCAATAACGGTATTAGTGAATCGAGTCGGTCAGGGAAAACTTTGCGAACCGGGTTCATTCGGGTTTCGTATTATTTTGATTCGGTAATTAGTAGATAATATTAGCTAATTAATAATGATAGGTGAAAAGTAAGCGTTTGTTCCAGCGACCGAGATCCAGAACATCCAGGTCGGCGAGGGCGACGTGTGCCGCGGCCGCGACGTGCCGCTGCACATGGTGCTGCCGCGCCTCTTCACCTGCCCCACCACCACCACGCTCAACTTTAAAATTGGTTGGTTCGATCGATCTCCTCTATAATATTGTGATTAAGTGATTTATTGACCGATTGGTCCGGATGTAGAATAATATAACAATGATGGACAAAGTACACATCCGGCAATTTGATCTTCACTACTTACTTCCGCAAAATAACACCTGAATCAATTAACTATCTAAAGTATACATCGCCATCTAGTCCCAAACTAGTTACAGCTGTACTATGGCTATTGCCAACGTGACATTATACGCCGGGAGGGCCGCATGAGATGTGACATGAGTAAATAAAACGACTGATCTTCTAAGGAGCGTGTAAAATTGTTACCTATTTTGGTAGGGTCGGTACAGAACGATAAAAATTTAAGACCCATATTACATTTTGACTGTGATTTTTGGGTAAAATGGCCAATTTTGGCGTTCTTGATCTCGGAAACAAAAATACATTAACAATGTTGACTTATTGAATAGTACAGAATAGCTATTGGCATAGTACGTAGCGGCCTCGCTTTTTGTAAATTTTGCTTAACTTTTTATATAAACCCAAAATTGCAGAGAAAGATATTCATAAAATGGGCGCATTCACTATTTTGAGCTCCTGGATTGTACTACTGTTCCAAACAAATGAAATAAAAAAATAGAGTGTTATTTGTATCATTGATTTAATATAGAAAAAAAAACATTCTTTTAACCAAAAAAACTTCGAAAATCGCTTTAAGTAAACTGTAAATTTCTCGAATAAACGATACTATTATTGAGCAAAATTTATACGAGAATAATTGTTACTTCATGATGAATAAACTTTGTAGCATGGATTTATTATCTTATTTCAATAAAAACGATAAATATAACTTCAAAATTACTACAAAAAACGATGCACCGGCGGACCTTCGCGGGTTTAGTACTGCGCGAGAGCTCGTCAGCGTGCAAATGTAATAGGGCTCTTAATGAACATTTTAATTTTGTGCCTCTGATGTCGTAGAACTCTCAGATCAACACAAACTAACATGTTCATACGATTTCTTTTTGTTTTTCAGAATTCGAGTTGAACATTGCTGTAATTTTCGAGGACGACTACCTAGTGACTGAAAACTTTCCAATTTTATTATTGAGGAGCAAATAACTTATTGTATATATTATATTGTAAATATAATCTGTTAGTATTATTTGCCTGATTATTTATTACTTTTTTTCAGTAATATGAGTAGCGTTCAAAAATATATAGGGAGTCTGCTCCACATACACATACCTACATTATAAATTATTTAGATAAATTGAAACAGCAAATCTATTGAAGAATGTTAACACCCCCCCCCCCCCTGTCCCATGTAAAGCATTAAAACATTTCTGCTTGTATTATTTTATTTGATAAATTATATATACTGGTCGCACCATATTAAAAAGAACTCTGTAAAGAGGCGCGGTATGAGGATTATTGACGCTAAGTCTGAGGAGACTGAGACTGTTCTTGGTATTATATAATAAATAGTAATGGTTATTATATACGTGATTTTAATAACAATATTACAAACATAATATATGCAAAAAGAGTAGTACGAGTAGACTTTAACAAGATTCTATACATTTATTTAATGTAACCTTGTCGAAATAAAATGACGATTATGTATAGCGCTTATATTTGTTCAATCTTGATATGAATAGAGATTTTTGTTTCCTTTTAGGTGAACCTGAAAAATTTTGTTGGCGAATTATAGAAGAATATAATAAAATATTATATTTTAAAAAAGATGTTAATACTTAACCACGATAAAGCCATTTCAGAAAATATTTACACGATTATGATGAAACCTACTTACCTACCTACCTACCACGACAAATATTTTCTTCTTTGATAAAACAGTTGCTACAACAGTAGGTATGTACCTACTTAATCTTCACGTTTGTTTTTGTTTATCGAAATTCCGTCAATTGCTTTATTATTAATACAATAATACTTAATAACAAAGTAATACTTTCAATATGTAACTAAAATTCGGTTTATAATTTGTTAGGGTTAAACCAGAAACAATCACAATTTTAGGATATAAAAAAAAAGTAATATAAACTCCTATGAAATACCGAACTAAATAAATAATGGCCCAGTACATATCACACCCCGGCCATTCCATGAAAAACGACAACACAAACAGACCGCGTCTGTATACGTGTAAATGTGTGACTGTGTGTGTAGAATTGTAGATGCCTGCATTATGTGTGGTCTTATGGGTTGACTTATACTACGTTGGTACTATTGCTTATACTGTGCTTATACTTACTTTACTCTTTGGGTTTACTGCATAACGAAGTAGATACTCTGCCGTTATACTTTAAGTAATATTGCAATTAATAATAAATGTATATAAACGTTTATTTTGTATGATTGTGATTATGAGACCGCAATAAACCCAATTACGTTACCGTACTACACTAAGTGTCTCACAAAAGTATTAATTGGTTATTAAACAATCTAAAATCTCTCAAAGTCTTGTCTTGTCATATGGGAAGACATTATAATAACATTCAGCTTTAAGAAATTTGTCAATATTATATTTAAGGTTTTCTCAGGAGACTACACTACAGCATGGGGTTCTTCAAGAAGAGTGTGAAGAGGTTTTTACAGGATCGACAACGCGTGTGTGATGCTTATGGTGTTACAGGCGTTCATAGGCAACGGTAACTGCTTTCCATGAGCCGGGCCGTATGCTAATTTTCCACTTTAGTGGTTTAGGTAAAAAAATGTTTAATTAGCATTATGTGCTGTCATATATAATAATATATGTGGTGTCTGTATTTGTTCGTTAACAGATGGGAGTACGTAGTGGTTACATTTTTTTTTTTCCCTTATGGCTAGTGGTTACATTCTCTTTGTATTCTATTCAAAATAGGTACAGTGCCACAAACATAGCTGGGCGGGGGCGGTACGATCGGCTTAAGTGTTGCCATTAAACGAAATGCCGCCCGTTTTAGAGGAAACATTAAAATCAAAGAAATATATACACTGTTAAAATAATAGCATTGTTATACTGATTAATTGTGATGTGTGGTGTTTCAATTAAATATCAATTGCCTTCTATTTTTTGTTGATTAGTTTTAAAAATGAACCACGTTAAGTCGCGATCATAGCTATTATATAGTATTAGAGAGTTATAATATTGCACAGAAACAACTCGTTGACGATTTTTTTATTGTATGTATAGAAAAAGATATATATGTATTAAAAAAATACACCTCAATGGAATGTGTAAACGTGGTAAATAAATTAATTGTACCTGGCAATACTAACCTGTAGCTGACATTTCAAGATGGCGGCCTTAGTTCTAAATTTGGCCACCGGGTCAGATAAGTTTGTGGCATTATACCTATTAATTAAATACTGTAAATATTCAGGCCAGTTTGTCACAGAGTCACTAAGTGTAGTCTCATCACATACTTATATATCTATGCTAAAGCTAAAAAAGCATTGTCATTGGCGAGAACATCACGTTCGCCAAAAGAAGATATGAGTAGACATTGAAGAACTGCCAATTTGTGATAATTGTGATTCCGTTTGTTTCTGGACTATATGATTTCATTTCCCGGGATTCGGGAAAATATCGAACATAATATTATACGAAAGATCCCGATATCCAATTCAAATTGTCTTGTTATTTTATGCGGAGGACATATGCCGCAAAATAAATATGTGGTTGCCATGGAAAAGATAATGCAATATTTATTAAATGCGACTTTATTAAAATATCACTCTGTTATGCCATAATGTTCACTTCATTTAAACCTATCATATCCCAACATAATGATTTTAGACACCTCAAGTAAAGTTAGGGCCAAGCCAGTATGGGAAATGACCAATGTTCTTTGGGGAATTTGAGTTGAATTATTGGGGAATTTGATAAACTGGCATTGGCAACCCTAGTCAAATGACAATGACTGACACTGAAAGACAGTCAAAAAAATTCAAATAAATGAAGGTTTTGTATTTTGTAAACGTTTACATGTACTCCGGTAATCCGGTATTTAATTTATTTATTATTATTGGAAAAATTGGATATACAAATCAGTAGAAATTATGTAAGTCTATAATTTTATGATGTATCACTTCCAAGATCAACATGATATTTTATACAACGGTACGTATGACGGACAATATAATCACGAAACAATAACCAAAGATGCACCTAACCAGCACAGTCAAAACACTGATTATAAGCTCGCGCTCGCCACACAGCAAAATACAGTCGTCGATGTTGGAGAATTAGTTTTATTGTTTATGGTTTTATTGATGGCTGAAAAATATAGTGACATTGTAGGAATTTGAATTTAAAATAAGAGAATGTATTTTGTTTGGGGTTTGACAAAATTTAGTTGAAAAGAAGTTGTCAAGAAGTATAAGGAAAAATATGTGGTAGATTGTGGTTTTATTGTTTTAAGTTTTATTTTGATGAAATATATTTTATTATGAGAAGATAAAGTTTTTAATAACATTTTAGACAGTGTGTTCCCAAAAGGTGATAGTGAATCAACCCTGAAGGAAACCCCTCTCAACACGTTGTGATTCCGCAACATTGGGAACACACAATTTAAAATGTTATTAAAAACTTTATCTTCAAAGTAAACTGCAAAATAAAGTAACAAAAATTAGGAGCCTTGATTTTCAAATGGAAGACCAGCAAGTGATATCAAAAATATTAAGCTGTTTACCTACAAAATTTGACTACTTTCGAACGGCGTGGCAATCAACTGGAAAACAAGATAGGAATTTAGATAATTTGATTTCAAGAATATTAGTGGAGGTGAATCATCAAGACAGAAAGGAGAATGATGAAAGTGAAACAACTGCCAACACATTTTATATTAAAGACTGTTACAACTGTGGCAAGAAAGGACATGTTGCTAAATTTTGCAGAAACAGTATTTCTGTTATAACAGGTCATAACAGGATGGAATACAAGGGAAATGCACTACAATGTTTTAAATGTTTAAGAATTGGACATAAACATACAGCTTGCAAAGAAGAAAATAACTGCAGTATTTGTAAGAATGACTCACATTATACAAAATACTGCTTAGATAGAGGATCAAGTACTGTAAGTAATGTCAAATCTTTAACATTCAGTTCACATGAAATAGTTGAATTTATAATGGATTCTGGAGCAAGTAACCATATAATTAATAATGATAAATATTTACAAAATTTAAGCAATAAACAATATAGAATAGCAACAGCTGATGGTAACATACATACTGTTAATAAAGTAGGAAAACTGTACAGTAGAAATAACAATTGGACCTTCAGTGATGTTCTATATGTTCAAAAAATGATAAAAAATATTATTTCAATACCGAAGCTGACAGATTATAATTATGAAATAAAATTTTTCAGAAACCAATGTAAGGTCTACGATGATGGGGTCTGCTTTCTTACTGCGACCAGGGGCAGTGACGACCTGTACTACGTAAGAATTCCTATTGAGTATGTTAACCACATAGGAAATTCAAGGTCAGTCAACTTTTCTAGAATATCAAAAGAGGAATTTTGGCATAGAGCATTAGGACATTCCTCGATTAATAATACTAAAGGCTTAGTACGTGGTATTAATCTTGATATTAAAGATAGTTTGGACATCTGCGAAGTCTGCACGCAATCCAAGTTATATAGAAAACCTTTCAAAACAGAACGTCATAGGGCTACAAAGCCATTAGAAATTGTTCATAGCGACATCTGTGGGCCAATAGGGGTTCCAACTTTTGACGGATATAAATATTTTATCACATTTTTAGATGATTACACACACTTTATGAAAGTTTTTCTCATTAAAAGAAAAGATGAAGCATATTCTAAAATAATTAATTATATTAATGTGGCAGAAAATCATTTTAATACTAAACTTAAAACTTTTAGATGCGATAATGGGGGAGAATACTCTAGTAATAGATTAAAGAAATTTTTTGAAGAAAGGGGAATTAATATAGATTATAATATACCATATACACCCCAACTTAATGGGAAATCTGAGCGATTAAATAGAACAATTATGGAAAAGACTAGAGCGTTACTATTTGATATGAGTTTACCAAAACAATTATGGGGTGAAGCGGTACTTACTGCAGCATATTTAATTAATAGGTGCTCGAATAGAATTAATAGTAGAACGCCGGCTGAAATGTGGTTCAACAGAATTCCAAATTTAGAACATTTAAATATTTTCGGTTCTTTGGTTTATTTTAAAAATAATAAACCTAATGTTAGTAAATTAGATTCAAGGTGCAATAAGGGTTTATTAATTGGTTATACGAATAACGGTTATAAGATTTGGGATCCAATTAATTTAAAAATAGATTATTCTAGAGATGTTAAATTTGATAATAATAAAACAAAAGTTACTGAATTTTTAGAAGAATATAATTCGAGTGATAACATGATGGATTTATATAGAATTTTTTGTGATGAAAATGTTAATGAGTGTTCGGTGGATAGTGATTCTCACTTTGAGAGGGGAAATTATAGATATAGTCATGCAGGGTCGAATAGTGATGGGAATACACAAGTGATAGATATTGTCGATGATTATAATTTAGAAAATAGTGATGGAATTAGTGCGGTTAATAATGATGAAGAATTTTTAAATAATAATGAAGAAAGTTTAAAGAATAATGATGAGGTTTTAAATAATAATAATAGTGAAGATGATAATGGTGTTTGTGTAAATGAAATAGTGGAGCCAGAGATTTTAAATGAAAATGTTCAAGAAAATGAAGATGAAGATGATGAACTATTTGAAGATGCAAATGAAATAATTAATGAACAAATTCCTAGAAGAATTTTGCCTAAAAGAGAGAGAAGATTACCAGAGAGATTGAAAGATTATGATTTAGAATGTTCGTTTTTAACTTATGGTGAAGCAATTAAAGGTGATGAGAAGTTGTTATGGCAAAAGGCCATTGATGAAGAAAAAGATTCTTTGGAAAAGAATAAGACATGGGTTATTGTAAATAAGTCAGAAGCAGAAAATAGAAAAATAATTACAAGTAAATGGATTTTTACAATTAAACCAGGTGGAAAATATAAAGCTAGATTAGTAGCAAGAGGTTTCTTACAGAAATATAATATTGATTATAAAGAAACATATAGTCCAGTGGTTAATACTACAAGTATACGTTTACTGTTGGCAATTGCGGCTCAAAGAGGATACAAGATGAAGCAATTTGATGTGAAGACAGCATTTTTATATGGAGATTTGGAAGAAGAAATTTTTATGGAAATACCAACAGGCTATAATATTGAAAATAGTAAGAATAAAATTTGTAAATTAAAGAAGAGTTTGTATGGACTGAAACAAGCACCACTTATGTGGAACAAGAGGATAACCGAATATTTAAAAAAGTTAGGTTTTATACAATTAAAATTAGATCCTTGTTTGTTTTTCTGTAAAGAGAAAGAAATATATTTAGCAATATATGTTGATGACGGAGTTTTAATGGGAAATAATATTTTAGAATTAAATAATATAATAACAAAATTAGAAAAAGAATTTGAAATGAGAAAGTTTGATAAAGTTGAAAAGTTTCTTGGTATTGATATAGACGTTAGAGATAATTTTGTAAAAATATATCAAAAGACATATGTAGAATCATTAATTAATAAATATAATTATGAGAATTTGAAACCAAGTGTTTATCCGGATATTTTGATCGATACACATCAAGAGGGGAAAGGGAGTATTGATGATGTGCATCGTTATAGGACATTTATAGGTTCTTTATTATATTTAGTGAATAAAACTCGTTTAGATCTTGCTTTTCATGTTGGGTATTGTAGTCGATTTCAAGAGAATCCTAACTTAAATGATTTTCTAAATATCAAAAATTTGTTTAGGTATTTAAAAAGCTCTGTTTCGAATGGGATTACTTATTTGAGAGGGAACGATTTAACTTTGAGAGCGTATTGTGATGCAGACTTTGCCGGTGATCCTGATACTAGGAAAAGTACGACTGGCTTTGTCATCCTGTACAGTGGTGGACCTATTCATTGGTGTTCGCGTAAACAGTCCGTGACTGCTCTGTCCAGTACAGAGGCAGAATACATCTCAGCTGCCGAATGCATTAAAGATCTATTATACGTTCAAAGATTAATTCATGAAATAACTGGTAAAATACCAAAAACGGAACTATTTGTTGATAATCAGTCGGCTATTGTATTAATTAAAAATGGAATCTTGAATAGAAAAAGTAAACATATAGACGTTAGATTTAACTTTATTAAAGAAAAAATTCAAGAAAATAAAATTGAGATATTCTACTGTCCAACAAATTCAAATTATGCAGACATATTGACAAAAGGATTAGACAGAACAAAGTTTTTAAGATTAAGGAAATATATAGTTAGTGACACTTAATTAAAAATGAACATAGTGAAGTGATTTAATGTAATGTTATAGATATAATGATAGGTTAAGGTTGTTTGGCTGATTAATTGGAAATTTAGTTTTAAGGTTGTTTTGATTGATTAATTTGAAATTTATATATTAAGGTTGTTTAGGTAGAATTATTTTAAATTAATATTTATGGGGTTATATTTATTTAGATAGATTTGTTAAGTGGGGAATATGTGTATGGGATTTAATAAGTTAGGTAATATTAATTTAAGAGGGGATGTTGGAGAATTAGTTTTATTGTTTATGGTTTTATTGATGGCTGAAAAATATAGTGACATTGTAGGAATTTGAATTTAAAATAAGAGAATGTATTTTGTTTGGGGTTTGACAAAATTTAGTTGAAAAGAAGTTGTCAAGAAGTATAAGGAAAAATATGTGGTAGATTGTGGTTTTATTGTTTTAAGTTTTATTTTGATGAAATATATTTTATTATGAGAAGATAAAGTTTTTAATAACATTTTAGACAGTGTGTTCCCAAAAGGTGATAGTGAATCAACCCTGAAGGAAACCCCTCTCAACACGTTGTGATTCCGCAACAGTCGATACTAATGGGTCCTGGTGCTGGAGCTAGCAGCCCTCCAAGAAATGTTTTGGAAGCGAGGACGAAACTGAAACATGATAATAGACAGATTTCCAAGAATCAGTTAGATACTTCTACTTTCAGTATAGAAGAACGATTGATAGCAGCTGTATGGGTCCACGAGAGGAAGCGCACAAAGACGAGTATTAGTCAGGTACTGTTTATTGCAACTACAGCTGCAGATATCGGCTTCATCTGCAAAATTTACTATGACTATTATTATAAGTAATTAAACAGTACTGTGTGAATCGAGGCAATCTGAATGTATACCAAATGTGTTCAAATTTATTCAACTGTTTATGCAAAAGATTGACAAAAATCCAAACAAACATTCACATTTATAGTGTTTAGTTCTGTATGTAGGATAAAATGAATGCCATATATTATTTTAATAATTTTGTGAATGTGGGTTCACATTCACAAAATTATTTTAAACTTTTTATTATATTAGATTAAAATTTTAGATAAAAAATGATTTCCTTGCGAGGTTCGGACGTGAACCACCTGCCAAGAACACGCTATTGGTGTGGGAACGCAAGCTGTTTGCTTCAGGGAGTGTGCATGATGCTCCCAGAACTGGGAGACCCATTAACAGGTATTGAATTATGTATGTTTTGGATACATCCATATGTTTGTTCCTATATTAGGTATTTAAGTGAAACTGATAATTTACTTGTACTTTAGAAGAAATAAAGTTAATGAAGTGGCTGCATCACTAAGTTCTACACCATCACTATCGATGCGTGCACGAGCAGCTACCCTACGCATGCCGGTCACCACGCTGCGGACTATACTGTACAAAGACTTGCACCAGACACATGTGAAGAATAGAGACATAGTTAGCAATAAAGGTATGACATTCAGTATAATTTCTTACGTCAAGTAGCATACTACATGAAACCTGAGGCAATGAAGAATGTTAATTAATTTTGATTATTAGCATTTATTATAAATTTTATTTAAATTTCTTTTATTTAAAATTATTTTAAATTTTAATTACTATAATAATTAATTAAATACTATAATTAGAATGTCACATCCCTAATACTAAGCGAGCCGAGGCCCGCGCGACGCGTTGTGAAATGACGTCACAAGCGGTCACGTAACTGGGACTCGATATTTTTCGAAACTTTGAATGCCTATAAAATCGAAACTTTAGGTATTTTTGACTACAACAAAAACTAGTGTGTTTGTATACATACAGGCTTTACTGAGACAACATTTCAAGCGGTTTGGCATACCTAGTAACATTCTTCATTGCGCATTTGCTGAGTATTTTGGCAAAATTTAGTTTTTCAAAATCAATTTCTATTACACAACCCAAAAATCATTAAGCAATTAATGGGTTAACTGAAGCGTGCCTTATTTCGGCACAGCCCAGGTCTCAAACCTTGGTTTTAACTAGACAGAAAATTAGTCCAAATTTGTCGCCAAAAGGAAAGGCAAAGGCTTTTATTAGCTATTATTAGGACGTTAACAAAAAAATATTGTTATTGATTATTTTCATCAATGATGATATTTGGATATAGGCTCTCGGACTACAACGTGAATTATTAAAATGCGTGTAATTTTTTAAAATTTCTACAAATTCAAGGCAACATCTGAAACAACGGGTGAAAACAGATTTTCGCTAGGTGGTGTAGTTTTATGGGGCTGTGCCGAAACAAGGCTTATTTCGGCACTGCCACAAAAAAATACTTGTAACTTTTTAACGGGAGGTCGAGTAATTCTGATACTTGGTGTCTGAATTCGACAAATTGACGACTAATTCTGGGGGAAATCATATCTTCGCTATGTTATGTAGTTTAATAGATCCCGAGTGGGCTGTGCAGCACAAAAGACACCTTATAGCTTTTTGACGGGAGAGCGTCAAGTTTTCTACTTTAGTGACAAATTTGACAATTAACGACTAATTTTCTGTCTAGTTAAAATCAAGATCTGAGACCTGGGCTGTGCCGAAACAAGGCACGCTTAACTGAATACTTTTACTTGTTAGTTAAAAAATAATATACCATTTATTTTATAGGTAAACAGCCAGTGAAGTCAAAAAAAAATATCAAAAAAGTGCAGGCAGCTGCTCAATATGAGAATGTGCCCTTCACGCAACCGCTGCCTTCGGCCACCTACAGTCTTGTCACATATGGCAATCATACTTACACATAAGAGGATGTTGGTGTTGACTCATAATCATGGATCAACTTATATATAGCTTTGGTCTCTTGATCGTAACGCATGACGCTGCGGTATGCGACATGCGGCGTCGGACATATGATCATCATCCCACCCACTGCTGGATATCCCCAATGCTTTCCACCAGATACGATCCTCCGCCTTCCGCATTCAGCCGCTCCCAGCCGCTCTGAAGGCTATGTCGACAACTTTAGTTCTCCGTCGAATTTCTTCGTTCCGGATTCGATCCCGCAGAGAAACCCCGAGCATAGCCCTCTCCATCGTTCGCTGCGCGACCTTTAGCCTGTGGACCAGTTCGATGGTCAGTGTCCAAGTCTCTGCACCATATGTCATTACAGGGAGGACGCACTGGTTGAAGACTTTAGTCGCATTGGGGTATCTGTGCGGCGAAGATGTACCGAAGCTTTCCAAAAGCTGCCCAGCCCAGTCGGATACGTCTATCGATCTCTTTGTTGAAATTTGTCCCGGCCAAGCTGTATAGAATGTCCGAGGTAGACATAGTCTTTAACCACTTCAATAGCGGCATTCTCTACTATAACCGGGCTAGGGATGACAAAGTGGTTGTACATGACTTTCGCCTTGTCGAAATTCATCCCCAGCCCCACGCGTCGAGAAGCAGCATTGAGATCAACCAACATACGACCGAGATCCTCCAGCGATTCAGCCATTATGACCACGTCGTCGGCAAAACGAAGGTGTGAGATGTACTCGCCATTCACACTGACGCCCCGTTTTTTCCAGTCCAGCGTCTTGAATACGTCTTCCAGAGCAGCGGTGAATAGTTTTGGGGAAATGACATCTCCTTGACGTACTCTCCGCTGCAGCTAGACACATAATAGTATGAAAACGTCTAGAATGATCTCTTGTTCCGTCACACTATGCGTCAGCGTCGAAGAGTGTACGCGGTGAAGTGGGGAGCGGGTACACCACACTGCGCGGCGTCGTTCTCGTTCGTCGCTGCGGTCTGCGTCACGGGTTGACGAAGGATTTGTTCGAAGACAATTTAATAGAATTAATTCGCAATTATCCTTACGTATAAAAAAGTTGCTTTAAATTATTTTCGTCTACTTTGGTAGCTGCGGCAAAATCAAAAGACCACATCTCCGCAGGGACGGTGAATGCTACGTTGAGCCGCATACCGCAGCGATGTGCGGCACGTTCAAGAAACCAAAGCTTTAGACAAATATGTTTGTCTCAAAAGGAGTTATCTCAGTATACATACATACATTACATTCTATACTTGCAGTAATAATTTTTTGTGCAATGTATAGTAGGCCAAATAAGTTTTCTACCACCTTTAGATTAATATTAATTTATGTTACTGTATGTATTGATAATTTATTTAATGTAGGTGCAATAAATATGTTACAAACAAATATTTGTTTATTATCTAGGAACAAATATCATAATTTTATGTATAAATATGTCAAATATTGATTTTATCACATTTTTATGTGTGCCTTATTTCGGCACTGCCCAGGTCTCGGATCTTGATTTTAACTAGACAAAAAATTAGTCGTTAATTTGTCGAAATTTGTCGCCCAAAGGAAAAAATTTGTCGGTCGATGCGTAATTAAAAAGTTACACGCATTTTAATAATTCACGTTGTAGTCAGAGAGCCTAACGTAGGCAGAGTAGAATAAAACCACCCCATTCACATATGGCTATCATAAAAAGCAACTAATGTAGTGCTAAAGAACACCTAAAGCATTCGTAGATCACAAAACAGTTGCATGCATTGACAAACTTTGCTAGACTGAAAAGGAAGGAAATAAAACGTTTACTGTTGCATTTTGTGCATGATATAATTTTGATGCAAGATCTCGGACTATACTTATTATGAGAATTATTAAAATGTGTGTAACTTTTTAAGTACGCATCGACCAGTTGTGTTTTATATCCGACAAATTCAAGGCAACGTCTGGGTGAAATCAGATTTTCGCTAGATGGTGTAGTTTTTACTTACAACTTTTTAACGGGAGGTCGACTAATTCTGATACTTAGTGTCTGAATTCGACAAATTGACGACTAATTCTAGGGGAAATCATATATTCGCTATGTTGTGTAGTTTAATAGTTCCCGAGTGGGCTGTGCCGAAATAAGCTTATTTCGGCACTGCCACAAAAAAAACCTTATAGCTCTTTAACGGGAGAGCGACAAATTAACGACTAATTTTTTGTCTAGTAAAAATCAAGATCTGAGACCTGGGCAGTGCCGAAAAAAGGCACACCAGTTTTATGATGAAATATAACTGTCTTGAGCAGTCTTAAAGTGTCCAAAGAGTAGTAATCAGTCATCCTACTATTTAGAGTATACTAGATGAGTTTGGACAAACACAGATCTAGGATTCTTCACTACGTATGCTTAATTACGTCAGTCAACCACTGTCATCCAATGTCTATTTTAGAAATATCACAATTCCCTTGAGGGTTGTTGTGTTCCTGCGAGGGAGTGAGGTCACCAGAAAGAAAGGAAGGAGCTAGGCTGGCAACGTATCGGCGACCCCTTGGTGTTGCTGATCTCTATGATTGTTTTCCACCAGGTGACCCATATGTTCGTTTGCCCCCCTCTCATATAAAAAAAAAACCATTCATTTGGTTGGGATTAAGAAAATGAAACCAGTGTGTTGATATTGTATCAACAATAAAATTTATTTGCTTAATTTAAGGATTACACTAGCGGTACGCTGTGATAGCTGGTTTGACACGGTGCGACTGACGTGAAATAATATTTGATGAACATCTAAAAAACAGCAATTTCTTTCTTTAAATGCGGCTTCAGAGCGTGCCGCTGGTGCAGGTAACAGAAATGGTATGAAATATTTATTTACATTTTTCACAGTATTCTATTTTAATCATAGACTAGGCATCGCATCATTGCTCTCCGCGGGGCAGTGATGCGATGGACTCGTTGAGTTCAAGGACACCTTAAACTTTTCAATCTTTCAATTAAACTTACTTATATCTATATAACTCTTTTGAGCAGTAAATAAGATTTCAGTCTCAATGAGACCCGTAAAATTGTAACCGCACGATTTGTCAATAACTTATATAATCATTGTAAAAAAAATTGTTATATCATCATTTCACACATCTTCAATTGATTAAAAGTGATGTGAAAATGAGATCAAACTATTTTTTACAGTTTCGCATTCACCTAACACCCGCCCCTGTGTTCTCCCATGTGTTCTATGCAGAACGCGCTTCTGAAAAAAAAAAACTATACACTTATTTGTATATTTAACTATTAATTATGTCACATATTATAATACAAAGCAAAATACTAGCACAGTATATTTTTGCTCCGGGCCGCCAGCGAGCGCGGCGGCGGCGTGGCACTGTGGAAAATATTGGCCATGGGCTGATCAAAAATGGTATTTTAAAATGTTGTAAATAGTAAATGTTTACGGTTTTATTTTCTTTTTATAAAGTCGTACTTTTACATACAATATATATTTTATTACAGATAATTTGTGTGAAAATAACGTTAGTCTGGTACAATGGAAATTGTTTAGATTTTAGCGCACAAATAAGAGGTCGAATTTGAGTACTGTGAAAAGTAACCTTATTAAGTGATATATTATTAAAAATAAAATTTTATGCAGATTTAACAGTTTAAACAGTTATTAGAATTGTTTAATTATTTGCGTGGCAATAGCACTAAATACTTAAATGATTACTTGTAACACTTATTACTTGTAGCATAAATTAGATTTTAATTTTACGTCGAGATAAAAATATTCTATACCGTTAATAATTTAAAATATATATTCAATAATTTTTTTTTAAATAATATATATGAGTATGTGTATTTCACTGCGTATATTAATTGGAAATTAAAATTCATGTGTATGGATTTCAACCGAATAGCTAATTCCAACTCGAGTAAAATCGCGAGGAAACATTAGTTTAAAAAAAAAAGATATCGATTCATTAGTCATAGTTTCTAGTAAGTGTAAGCTAATTTTCAACTGGATATCTTACCATAAAACCAAGAAAGTTACAGACTTTTGATCAGCAAACGGCAAAATTTATCCGTAGCGCGCGGGCTCGGGCTCGGGCTCATCCGCGTCTGCGTCGGAGCGCGGCTGCACGTAGTTGCGGCACAGCCCGTAGAACCGCTGCGGCCGCAGGTTGCGCTTGATGGCGTCGAACCTGCGCCGGGAACAACGCGTTACACTCGCACGAGAGGGGGAGGGAAATATGTATTATACGGGAACAGTACCTCCAGCCGACGTGCGCCATGCAGCCGAGGCAGAGCGCGATGGTCCAGGTGTAGCCGGGGAACCACGAGTACTCCGCCGAGGGCGCGCCCGTCAGCTCCGTGTTCACGGCGCGCGACACCGTCACGATGTCGTGCATGTACCCGCCTGCTGACACACAGGGTTCGCGTCAACCGAGACGATACTAATACTATCGATGTGAAGGTGTGTCTGTTCGTTTGTTGCTCTTTCGCGTTGAAAGAACCGAAGAATCGACGTGATAATGTACGGACCCTAGCGCTATAACACAAAAGGCTAAATGATACTGTACAGTTTTTTTGACATTTCGTCGCGTTCCTCATAATTAAAATCTAAAAAGATGTGTGTGTGTGGGGTGCTCGTGCGTGTGTATGCGCGCGTGTCTCACCGAGGTTGGTGTAGTTGGAGTGCACGCCCTCGCTGGACATGGCGAAGATGTGTTCGCGGCGCGCGATCTCCCCGCGACACGCCGAACAACACAACACGCTTTTCTGGAATCATCGTCACCGACGCTCAAAGACTTACAAGGTAATTAATTAGTACATTGAAATTTGTGTTACGCGAGGCGGAAAATAAGTTATTGCGAAGGAGGTTACGGTTCCGAAACTTCCTAACGACGTGGAATGAATCGCCCGTAGAGGTTTTCTCAGGAAACTATAGAATGGGGTTCTTCAAAAAGGGCGTGAAGAGGTTTTTACAGGGTCGGCAACGCGCGGGTGTCGCCTCCGGTGTTACAGTCGTTCATAGGCTACGGTAACAGCTCTCCATCAGACGGGCCGTATGATCGTTTGCCACACTGGCGGTATAAAAAAAAAGCTCTATAATTTTTTACATGTAAGAATAGCGCACAGCCGAGAGTCGGAGATAAAAAACCATTAGTATATAGCAGAAGCCTCCCGTCCGCGGCGGCCGGGCGGCCGGGCGGCGCGCGCGCACCTTGCGGATGAAGTTGACCTCCATGTGCAGGCGCAGCAGCGCGCTGTCCACCACGAACAGCGCCAGCCGGTCGCGCGCGCTCAGCGCCAGGTTCGACGCCACCCAGAACGACAGCGACACCGCGTCGCCGGGCAGCTTCACTGTACAACAACGACGACACGGTTATTTCATGTTGCGAGATATGGCTACGGTGACCGCTTCACATCGGGCCGGCCGTACGGTCGTTCGCCACCCGACGTAGTATAAAATAATAATAACGATAGTTCACGGTTTCCTTTCCGACGCTGAAAGGTTCCCCGGAGGAGTACTGACCCAGCATGATGGTCTTGAAGTAGTCCTCGATGAGGCGCCGCATGCGGCCGTAGTCGAACATGTCGTACACGAACAGCGGCCACGGGGTCACCGCCGCCTCCATGGCGCGCAGCGACCGGCACACGCTGCACACACACACACACACACACCGTTATAGATTGATATATTTCGATTAATATTTATTGTCTCCACTAGAATAGGTATATAAAACAAAGTTGACCAAAAAACTTAAAGTTAATCTAACTTCAAGTCTTTTGTTCAACGTTGTTTTACCTTTCCGGAAGTAGCCATCTTACTATAAATTTCGGGTATTCCCCGTAAATATCCAAGTGAACGGTTATTTATTAAAATTTACCTAATAGTTTTTAAGTAATATCTATATATATAAAAGAAAGTCGTGTTTGTTACAACACTTATAACTCGAGAACGGCTGGACCGATTGCCATGGTTTTTGATTTGTTGGATTTGTTTCCGTCCCGAATAGCAGAATAACTCTTAAAAACATTGGAAAATTCTCGAAAAAATAAAATAAAAGAAAAAACATTTTCCCATACAAAATGTTCGTGGTTGTCGTAGCTGTCAAATGTGACGTTGTCGTACGTGCGTACGCCAAATGTATGCGTGCGTTCAGAAATGTATATTAAGCTCATTATAGAACAAATGTCATAGATTAAAAACAAATGTTAACTCTATTGGTCTCATTTTTACGTCTTGAAAGTTGGCTGTGATTTGTTTTGAAAACAGTTTTGTGGATTTAAATATTTATTGCAAAGAGAATGTAACCACTACGTTTTAAGAGACGGATGTGCCATACAAATAGCGTAATTCTAATATGTATGAAATGGAAGCGAAAACAATCAGAATTTGTACCAAATTCGCTTCCGATTCATAGAGTCGTTTTTTTACTTTGAGTTCCATAAATCTATATAATATATAAAATAATGTCGTGTCTTGGTCGGGAAAGTATTAAAAACATTGAAAAATTGACGAAAGAATTAAATAAAAGAAAAAACGTTTTCCCATACAAATAGTGCCAGTTAAAAAGGATTGGAATATTTATTGATTGTTATGTAAATGTCAAATCGATTGGTCTCACTTTTACGTCGCGAATGTTGTCTGTGATTTGTTTTGTGGATTGAAATATTTATTGTTGTCAATTGGTACTTTTATGTGACTTTGTAAAGTACTGAACTTATTATTTACCCACTGCTGGGATACGGGTCTTCCCTCAACCGAAGATGTTTAGAGCATACTCCAACACGCTGCTCAACTACGGGTTGGGCCACTAACTTGGCTTAAGGACTGCCATCTAATGATAAACACCAGGACCGACGGCTTAACGTGCCTTCCGAAGCACGGACGAGCTCGAGATAACATAAACTCATCCATGAACAGGCTACGGTTGACGTTGCTTAACTTGCGTGTACAATTAGACTGACACGTGCCTCACGCCATCGTGCTTCTCTATTATTTTCTATTATTCATTGTATTAATTTCAAGAAATCATAAATTTTGTTCATATATATGTATATGTACATCACGACATTCATTGACTGTTAGGCGGTACGAAGTTCGCCGGGACAGCTAGTAGTTTAATAAAGTAAACTCAGGTTTTATTTTACACATTTGACAGATCAAAATTATTTGTCAAATGTGTAAAATAAAACCTGATTAATTGGAATAATTCCACACGCGGACTAAAAACTGCTCGTTTTAAAAACTCTTCATACCTCGATATCAAATATATCTGATAAATATCAAATATCGGCTATTTCATATTTATTCTGTAAAATCTCTGATTTTTCCGTTACACCACTGTGTCGACATGCAATGGCTCCACGTCAATGGATTTCACACACCAAGCGGCGTTAGGTACAAATTATATTACGAATGAGCATTTCAAAATAGGCGAGACTTGTATACGTGCTCGAGAGATGTACACTTCTTTATACTACACTTGCAAAAAATATAAAAGAAAAGAATTGCACATACCGACGAGCATACAATTTGTTTCTTGACTTTTCAGCACTCTTAATAATTTCATGCCATCAGTGTCATTTACAATGAAATAAATTACTACTTATTGCAATTCATACGTTTCGTATTTTATAAATTGATCATATTGTACTTACAACGATTTCATTGATGTTTCTCGACATTTCAAAAGACATCGATATTTCACTATCAGAACTAGAACTTACCACTAAAACGACTTAAAATTAATAAATTATGAAAATGCCCGCTTTGAAATAATTTATATCACTTTTTTATATATCACTAAGGTGACAAACAAGCATACGGTCCGACTGATGGCATGCAGTTACCGCAGCCTATGGACGCCTGTAACACCAGTTTTTGTTTCCCACACCAAATCAATTCAGTAAAATCATCACATCATCAAATAAAAAAAAAATTAGGAAGATGAGAACTTTATATCCTGAAAAATTGAGAGGTATCGTCGTGTAGTTCTACAATATGAACAATTAGAAATTGTGACATTGTAAAACGGCGATATACGAAGCGTACGAATTGCAATAAAAGTAATCAATGTTATCGTAAACGATCATGACGATGTCAGTGATTTAAATAGGGACGCAAATTACTCTCAGAAAGAGTGTAAGAAATTATAGAGGAACTTGGAAAGTTAAGAAACAACAATATACGGTCGACAGTTTGTGGAATTGTTTTCTTTTAGTGTACATGACTCGAGGATGAGGTCAAACGACACTCGTGTCGTTTTGTCGTGAGGCCGAGGCTGGTCGCGAATCTGGTGTGGCGGGCCGCTCCCCGGTGACGTCACTCGTCACTAGTACGTACCTGCCGCGGGCCCGCAGCGGGTCGAGCCCGGCGAGGCGGGCCGCTCCCCGGTGACGTCACACCTCACTAGTACGTACTTGCCGCGGGCCCGCAGCGGGTCGAGCCCGGCGAGGCGGGCCGCTGCCCGGTGACGTCACACCTCACTAGTACGTACCTGCCGCGGGCCCGCAGCGGGTCGAGCCCGGCGAGGCGGGCCGCTCCCCGGTGACGTCGCTCGTCACTAGTACGTACCTGCCGCGGGCCCGCAGCGGGTCGAGCCCGGCGAGGCGGGCCGCTCCCCGGTGACGTCACTCGTCACTAGTACGTACCTGCCGCGGGCCCGCAGCGGGTCGAGCCCGGCGAGGCGGGCCGCTCCCCGGTGACGTCACTCGTCACTAGTACGTACCTGCCGCGGGCCCGCAGCGGGTCGAGCCCGGCGAGGCGGGCCGCTCCCCGGTGACGTCGCTCGTCACTAGTACGTACCTGCCGCGGGCCCGCAGCGGGTCGAGCCCGGCGAGGCGGGCCGCTCCCCGGTGACGTCACTCGTCACTAGTACGTACCTGCCGCGGGCCCGCAGCGGGTCGAGCCCGGCGAGGCGGGCCGCTCCCCGGTGACGTCGCTCGCCACTAGTACGTACCTGCCGCGGGCCCGCAGCGGGTCGAGCCCGGCGAGGCGGGCCGCTCCCCGGTGACGTCGCTCGCCACTAGTACGTACCTGCCGCGGGCCCGCAGCGGGTCGAGCCCGGCGAGGCGGGCCGCTCCCCGGTGACGTCGCTCGCCACTAGTACGTACCTGCCGCGGGCCCGCAGCGGGTCGAGCCCGGCCAGCCGCGCGGCCCGCAGCGGGTCGGCCGGCTGGTCGTCGGGCAGCACGCGCACCTCCACCGCCCGCACCCTGCGCAACATGCCCTAACGAAAGTTATTGGATTGGTTATTGCTTTTCCAACGTTAATATATTTTTTTTATAATTTAATTCTTTTGAAATGATTCTGACCAAAGTTGATCCACCATAAAATGCGTCGGACATAATTTACTATAATTTTAAGATTGCGATCTTAAAAGTATAGTAAATTATGTCCGACGCATTTTATGGTGATCGTTCTAATTATGTGTATTCTACGATACTGATATTTTTTTATAATTTGCCTGAGAGATAAAAAAAATCTTTGATTGAAGTCAATAGACGAAAGAAGAGCTCTATAGTGTAAATGAGGCTCGGTTCATCGCAATTCGAGCGACTTCGCATGGCTCGCGATTACAGTTGAGATACTTTTGTACTTCAGGCGGAATAAATATACTATTCACAATGATGCACTATTTCCTGCCGCTGAACCTGTGGCGTGACGGTCTTTCCCGGTTTTTGTTTTTCCCCTTCTGTCTCCCCAGGCAACTGTGTACTTCCGCGGGCGTAGAGTTCGCCGCCGACTCCGTCGGTCTCCACCCGATCCCCTTCGATCGTCTCCCCTACGAGATCAGCACACCCGGGCGGACCGTCGCCGCATTCACATGTTTAGTCGCCGCGAGTAAACGTACCTATGTGTGGTCGGACGAGATCCGTCCTTCGGGCACGTAATATAAGCAAATCGAGCATCTTCCGGCTATTGACTTCAATCGAAGGTTAGAGATCATTAATGTGAGTAGTTGAAGTAGACCTGGCGTAGAAGTGTATGGGCACGGCGTGCTTGGGCATGTCGACGAAGCGGAAGCGGTGCGTGGCGCGCGCCTTGAACGTGAGCGCGGCGGGGCGCTCGCCGCCGCCCGCCCCGCCCCCGCCCCCGCCGCCGCCCTCGGCCGGCGCCGCCTCGAACACCTCGCACAGCACGCCGTAGCCCGAGAGCAGCGTGCCCGCCTCGCTGGAACACAGCGCTCGTCAGCGAGACAGCCCGAACACGTCACAGTGGCCTATGTTCCTATGATCTGTCTCCGAGCCGAATTTCGTACGAAACGAACAGACATACTTTCGCATTTATAGACGAGATAGAGAAAGGAAGAAGTTGCTGCGTTGGCAGCGGGGGTGTTGTTTGCAGCGAGCGATATTTCATGTCGAGAGCGTTAATATGGCTACGGTAACCGCTTCCCATCAGGCGGACCGAATGCTTGTCTTCCACCCGACGTACAGTATAAAAAAATAGACAGAATGAATGGATTAAAATATCCGACTTACGATTACTGAATATAATAATATATGCATAATATAATGTGTGTGATGCCCGCCAGGACCCCTTGCCAGTTGAAGGTTTTTGAATTTGAACCGACGCAGACATTCTTTAATCTTTCGTAAAGCTTTTTCGGTGATATTGGTGATAATTGATGAACTACCGAAAAAGATCACTTTAATAATTTCAAAATATATATGTATTATCGCGATATAGATAGTATTTCGCGTTTTAATCAATTCTAATCTATATAAATAAAAATGAATGTAAACGCAAAACTCGAGAATGGCTCGACCAATACTGCTAGTTTTTGTTTAAATATTTTCGTTAAGGTCTATGGGACGTTCTTATGAGAGAAAAGATGATTGGGATAGAGAAAAAATTGTGAGGAAAATAAACACAGCGCCGGTAGCGCGAAGCCGGGCGGGCAGCTAGTGATGTAATAAGTGTGGAAGTTTGTAGATTTAATGTTTGTTACTGTTTCACGGGTAAACGGTTGAACGGATTTTGTGGAAATTTTCCGCAATGGTAATGTTCAGGCGGGACGAAACCGCGGGTACACTAGTGTTTTCTAAGGCAGCTGGCTTCGGTGCTGGTCAGTAGAAATAATGTAGCGACGTGCACGTAATTATAATTATATACTTATTAATGTAAGTAGGTAGTCGCATCGCTCGACATAGGCATCCTCACATATTGGAACCCAATTGGACGTGTACTGTACGGTTCCAGAGGAGTTTTCTACCTCGGACTCTTAAGTTGAACAATGAATTCCCTGTCAAGGTTTTCCCAGGCGACTACAGTATGAGGTTCTTCAAGAAAAGCGTGAAGGGTTTTTTACAGATTCCAAAACTGAATGTCGACATTTTGCTTCTCGACAATAAGTAACTTCGATACAGCTGTATTTCGACAATAGGTAATTTTAGATATTTTAAGTTCTATCACACCCCGGCCACTCCATACAAATATCGCGTCGTTTACAACTACATAAACAATGCCCTCTGTGCAGAGCGTGAATTAGCGTGTGCAAGTTCCAGCGCCATACAAACCGTTCCAGATTTGTCTCATAGGGAAAGGTGAAGTCGATACGAGATAGCGGTAGGGAGTGGCCATACTGTACGTAGTAAGTAGTATTACTTATACTGTGGTTTGATACTACTTGTGCGGACCGCGTTATCACAATTTTGAACAGCAACGCTCTATCCGTTGAGGTAATTTCGAATACGAACAAAGTGGCGAATTTATGTAATAGCCAGATGGCTATTAGATAATAAGCCACTTCATACAAAAAACGACAACACAAACAGACCGCGTCTGTATACGTGCAAAGCAAATGTGTGTGCACAAAATACAGAGAGTACAAAAGTAAGGCACCAAAACGCTATCCAAGAACATACACAATGCTCACGGACACGAATACCTACCAGGCTGTCGGACTAGTACGCGCGCGAGTCTCGCTCTAATGCTCTATGCTCAGGCATGGCGAACACGATCTAATCACCACTCACTACGTTACGCCCAAGAATGAAGATTGAAAGAACAAAAAAAAGTTATAAGTCAGCGGGTGCCGAAAATCAATTTTAAACAATGCATAAATACAATTTTTTTTAAGCTGCCAGTTGTTTTAGAAAGCTAAACAGAAAATACAATAATTGCATAGCGTCGTAGATAATTCGTCGAAAATATATTAATAATAATTATATAGTAGGTACGTATGTATATTCAAATTGGTAAGGAAGCTGGAAGGCTTTCATAATACTAGTAGTCGGTAACATTTAATATGTAAAATACTTGTTGTATTTGTGTTGTGACAGATTTTTTATTGTCACCATATAAGTGTAAGAATTTTTTCGTCTGGATCAAAAAGATATAAATAAAGATATTCTAAGTGTTATCATAAAGCCAGATTATATTGTGGTGGCAAAAAACCTATTGTGCAAGTCTGAGCGGGAGCCCTAGTTCAGCAGTGGACGTCCTTTGGCTGAAATAGTGATGATGAATTTTTAAAAATATTTATGGTTAAGTTTGTTGGACGAAAAGAAGGGAGTTGTTACGATGGCAGCGGGGATGATAGCGCGCGAGCGTAACTTATTAATAATATTGGAACTTTGCAAGCGTCTACAGGCTACGGTTTTATAAATCAGGCGAACCGTATACTTGTATATGTAATGAGCCATCCGAATCGATATAGTACCTATATGAAAAGATTAGCTAAGTATTTCTGAGTAACAAAAATAATACTGAACATAAATTTGTAACGGTTGAGAAATAAAGAAAAAGCGACTTTTCTTTTCTATGAACAAATGGATCGGACTCGCCTGGGGCGGAAAAACACACATTGAGAATATTATACCTACGTAGTACTGTGAAATGTATCTATACCTATGCACAAAATTACATTAAAATCGGATTAGCACTTTGCGAGTAAGTAGGTAATACCTAGCGACATACTTATTTGTTTTCACAAACACTACCAAACCAACTTCGCCGTTCACGAATTTAAAGATTGTGTTCACATTCTCTAATTTATGTTCGAAGTTTATAGAAACACATACGTACACACGCAAAATGTGTTTTTATTTTGCTCTATATTTTTAGAGGACTCACATACTAAAATTCTCAGTTCAATGACCGTATGAACGTGCGCGACAGTAAGTTGACAGCCCTAGCGCTCCGCGCGCGGCCAGGTATCGAGGATGAAGTACACGCATGAGGTTTACTTCTGTACTCTCTGTATTTAGTGGTAGAGGCCATGAGAGGGATCGCGGCACGGGAGGTGACTCACTTGGGGCAGAGCAGGCCGAAGAGCTTGTCCTGGGCGATGGCGCGCGTGAGCAGCGCGGCGTCGTGCGCGTCGGGCAGCAGCATGGGCACCGTCTCGCCCGGGAACACCGCGCCGTGGTGCGCCAGCGCCGGCACGCGCCCGCGCCAGCCCGCCTCCAGCACGGCGCGCCCGCCCACCGCCACCAGCCCCGGGCCCATGTACTGTAACACAGCACCACACACGTCACGTGCGCCCGCGCCAGCCCGCCTCCAGCACGGTGCGCCCGCCCACGGCCACCAGCCCCGGGCCCATGTACTGTAACACAGCACCACACACGTCACGTGCGCCCGCGCCAGCCCGCCTCCAGCACGGTGCGCCCGCCCACGGCCACCAGCCCCGGGCCCATGTACTGCAACACAGCACCGCTCACACTCGCACTCGCACCACACACGTCACGTGCGCCTGCCCAGCCCGCCTCCACTAGTTTTAGTGTAAAACGTAAACACGTGTACCAGACTACGAGGGGAGGTCAATAAGTTCGCGGAATGGAGGGGTTGATGGGGATAAATTTACCCGTCCAGGTAGGCACTAGTTAAGCACCTCATTAAGAGTATATATACCAAGTTTGAACCTAATCGTGTCATTAACTTTTGAGTTATCGACCTGCAAACAACTAAATCGGGAAGAAGTCAGCCAGTATGGAGAAAATTGAACACCGTGCCGTTATTAAGTTTCTTACCAAGCAAGGAAAATCCGCTCAGACGATTTTTCAAGAGCTGTTAGCGGTTTACGCGGACTCTGCCCCTGGTAAAACCATGGTTTACAAGTGGCATGGTCTTTTCAAACAAGGAAGGGAGTCCATTGAAGACGACCCCCGCTCCGGACGGCCAATTGAGGCCACCACACCGGAAATCGTCGAAAAAGTAGAAAAACTTGTATTGGAAGATGCCCGACTGAAGAAGAAGCAACTTGCAGCAATGGTTGGAGTATCCGAATCAAGTATTTTAAATATCCTACATCATCATCTTGGAATGACTAAAGTCAGTGCAAGATGGGTTCCGAGAATGCTCACGCCACTTCAAAAACGCGAGCGTGTCGAGTGCTCTCACCAGTTTCTGGAGCTCTGTGGAGAGAGAAAGGAAGAAGTTATGGCCCGGATTGTTACTGGAGATGAAACCTGGGTTCACCACTATGAACCTGAGTCGAAGCAAGAGTCGATGCAGTGGCATAAAAAAGGCACACCTCCTCCAAAGAAGTTCAAAGTGTCACAATCGGCCGGAAAGATCATGGCGACTATCTTTTGGGATACAGAAGGTATTTTACTGATCGATTATAAAGAACGTGGTGCGACTATAACGGGACAGTACTACGCTTCTTTACTGGAAAGATTGAAAGAAGCCATTAAGAAAAAAAGAAGAGGAAAACTGTCAAAAGGTGTGCTCCTTTTGCACGACAATGCACCCGTCCACACGTGCCATGTTGCGACGGCTGCCATTCACCGATGCGGCTTTGAACAATTAAACCACCCACCATACAGTCCAGACTTGGCCCCCAGTGACTATTATTTATTTCCAAAAATGAAGAAAGAGCTGCGTGGAAAGAAATTTGACGACGATGATGAAGTCAAGTCGGCAATTTCGGCCTATTTTGACACCAAAGACAAATCATTTTTTTCGATGGTATAAACAAGCTATTTGAGAGATCCGAAAAATGTATTAGGGTTAAAGGAGAATATATTGAAAAGGAAAAATAATTTGGTGTTTAATTTCAACCTCCTTCTCTCTCATTCCGCGAACTTATTGACCTCCCCTCGTAGCTAGTGCGATTCATTTTTGGTCTTATTCTAACATCTATTCTTCGATCGTACCCCAACTAGCAAAAAGTGGTTTTTAAACTATCCCAGGAGGATCATTTCTCTAGGACTATATGAGAATTATATCTGCATATAAGTCCGGAAAAGGGCCCACTTTATAAGTCTACTTTTGCTTATAACGTATTTATAATAGACCGCTTAAATGCCGTTTACGCCTATATAGCTCCTGTAATAGGATTACGTCAATGCAACTGCATTGACGTAATCCTATTACAGGAGCTTACTTATATTGAGATTTGCAGGAGTAACTACTCCTGCAAATCTCAATATAAGTAAGTTATAGAAGTGAGACTAATACGTGCCTCGCAATGCTTCTATAAACTCATATTTTGTGAACCTTCAAAGTGTATCTGCGTTGTGCTCTGTCAAGATTTTTTTAAACGTCCTGAATAAGGGCAAAGTACTATTTATCTTAATCAGAATTTATTATTGTCAACCATTAGTAGAAAATCAAAATCGTATTGTTGTTAGTCTTAATGTTACATTACATTGTTGTTATTCGTAGGGGAATGCGAATTTTCTGTGAATTTTATCATGGTTTTAAATAAAATTTTAAAGCGCCTCTTCAAATTGACTTATTTACTTTTAAGAATTTATTAATTTATCAAGAAAATACAATGAAGGGCTGCCATTTTTTCGGGGAGCATTTCCAAGTGTGACATAGTGCCATTATAAGTATAATTGGTTCTATATTGGCGAGTGTCAAAACCGAAGATTCGCCATATTGTTACTAATTAGGGTTACACATTTATATGTTGGCCGTGTGGTTTCCGGCAGACTAGAATAGAATCACTCCGTCTCTTCCCGTGGATGTCGTACAAGGCGACTAAGGGAAATGCATGATCAAATATCGATCAGGCCTCCCCAACCCGTTTGGCCAGCGTGGGGAGTGTAGGCCAAATCATCCTTCTGTCTGTGACGGACGAGAGAGGGTCGTGCTCCTGTAGTGGAGACTAAAATGACCTGATGATGATGATGATGATTTATATGTGGAAAAACGAAATCGATTGATGTTTCAAGTTGAAAACTAGTATATCCATCAATATTTTTATTTAGAGAAATGTCATTTGGTAGACCGGAAACATTTTCAAAAATTATTTTCAAACATTTTGATCAGACTATTGTGCCAATAGTGCGCTGGGGATGAAATAGTAATGAGTTCGTTTTCTCTATTTGTTTCTAGTAGTGTTCGTGCATCTTTAGTCAAAACATCGTTTAGTCTCATATTTATAATTTCAAGGAAGGAGTTCAATGCAGTATGAGAAAAATTTAAGTCTAAAGCCCAGTTTTCTAGACAATAACGCAGTTCTAAATTTTTGTTGTAATCTGAAAGTTCTTCCCCATCATCACTTAATGATTTTTCATTATTGCTTTACTAGTCCGGACCTCTTCCACCTTAAGTAGTACTACAGATCTTGTCCGGAACCCTCTCCAGAATTCGCTATGCGATCTTTACCAATTAAATTTCTGACAAATCCTATAATGGGATTTGCGACACTGTATAAAGCGTGTTTTGTCTATATTGGTCGTTTCAAGCAAAAGTGACCTTTTAAGAGATTTAACCAGGATTGTTTGAGACTACTTATACAATAACACTACAGTGGAATGCTAATATAAATATGTCTAGGCTTATAATGGCATACGATAAATCTATGTAGAGAACATTTTATCCTACTGAGTGCTGTTATAATCTTAGTGATCTAATATTTTTGAAACGCGGATATGAAATCTGCTTAATCCATAATTTTAGGCTAATATAAAACCAGACAAGAAATATAAAAACTATTTAGTAATTTAACTGGAATTTACTTATATTAGCCATAAATTATTAGCTTATATTAGGTTATAAGTAAAAATAACTAGAGTGATTGGTCCTCAGTGTATCCTATCCTGGTAAATGCTCCTAGAGGAGTCTTAAGATTTAAATGCCCTTAAGATGTTATCTTATAGGCGCATATAAGCCTGGGTAACCGGAGTAATTACTCCTGAAAGCAATTACTCTTGTTCCATGCTTTTAGAGGAGTCTTAATCTAGTAATAGCCACGAAATATGATCCTATATACCGATATAAGTCCAAATTATAGGATTAAACGTACTTAAGTAAAAACAGCACTCATTTTGCTGTTAAAAGCGCTGTAGCAAATACCAAAACCATTATCGGAGCTTTATAAGTGCATACAGCATTAAAAAATTGCGTTCCAGGATTATTTTGCTAGTTGGGACAGAAGTACATCAAGCAACTCACAGAGTGTGAAGCCGGGAGCGATATGTCGAACTGCTGTTCTTCCTCTTCTGAGTCTTCGTCGTCGGCGGCGTCGTCCCCCGCGCCGCCGCCGCCGCCTCCGCCCGGCTCGTGGTGGTCGTCATCGCTATCACCTGCCCACCACATCACATACAGTAAACTCAACATAGAGGACTTAAATTGTTGCTACATATAAAATGATAGTGATACGTATATGCTTTAGTCAATACCCGAATCTATACTAGTTCCTAGGTTTGACTAGTTAAAGCTAAGGTATCTCACCTCCCTCTCCAAAAGCAAGTCGAGCCTCGCTCATTTCGCTCGCTCGGCTTTTGTTGATCACAAGCCAAACCTAACCTGACCTCGACTTGCTTTTAGGTTTAACTAGTCAAAGCTAGGAGCGCCCAGAATTCGAGTATTTACTATACCATCTATCTATAAATATAAAATTCAAAGTCCTGACTGACTGACTGACTGATATATCAACGTACAGCCCAAACGGCTGGGTCTAGAGATTCCAAATTTGGCACGTAGATTCCTTATGATGTCTAGGGGTACACTAAGAAAGGATTTTTCAAAATTCATCCCTTAAGGGGGTGAAACGGGGGTACAAAGTTTGTATGGGGAAACAAGATTAGTTGGACTATTTTATCCGAAACTTTACATGAGTACTTCTATAGAGAAATGAGTAAACGCGTGTTTCAGGATTTTTCAAAATTCAACCCCTAAAGGCGTAAAATGGGGCGATTAAGTCTGAAAATCGTCATGGGTATTGTTTTTATGGTTTATCGGGTCGCTGATTACGAAAACAACAACTATTTTATGATCTATCATAGCCGACGTGACTTAAACAGACAACAGACGTTACAGACTTCACTGCACGACTACGCTCATTGATGGAAAAACTTCAACCAACGCCGGCGAGTCGCCATGGTAACAAGAGCACGTTCATATTCAAAGACCTTAGCACAGCCACACGTTTTTCAGCGAGAAGATGCTGTTCGTGGTCCACTACAGTCTGCATATACAGGCCCGCATGCTATCGTGGAACGCGGTGACAAGGTCATGAAAATACTAAAGAACGGGAAAGAAACTACCGTGAGTATAGATCGTCTAAAGCCTGCGTACATCCTGCTTGATGACGATTGCAATAGTCATAGCCAACGAACGGAACCAAAAAGCGTCCCCGTGACTACAGAAAAAAGGACTCGCTCGGGCAGGAAGGTCAACCTTCCTCGTTATTATCGCCCGTAACCCGGTCTCTGGAAGGGAGTGATGTGGCGGAACCTCCGTCATACAAAAAGTTTGTACATATTCATAGATCTCATCGCGTTCTTTTTTCTATTTGACTTGTCATACATTTTCACTGTCATTACTCATTGTAAAATATTTCTTAGCGAATTATAATTATCATATACAAGGAGAACATTGTGTTGTTAATCTTCAAACAACCATTCATCGGCTCCTCAACCACGCTAAAAATTCAACATAGCCGACATGACATAAAATCACTCCTGTGGGGGTGCGGTGGGGTTAAAATGTCATAATATCAATATGAGTGTTGATTCTATGGTTTTCTAGGACGTCAGTTATAAAAATGGCATCGATTTGAAAATATCACCCCCTAAAAGAGTAAAATGGGGTCAAAAAGTCTGGAAATCGACATGGGTATTGCTTTTATGGTTTATCTGGTCGCTGATTACGAAAACAACAACGATTTTAAAATTCAACGTGGCTCAATCATCCTCTATTGAGGTGCGATCAGGTTGAAATGTCTATATATCAATATATGTGTCGTTTTTACGGGTTTTCGGAACGCCAATCCATACTAATATTATAAATGCAACAGAATGTCTGTTACCTCTTCACGCTTACATCGCTGGACCGATTTAGATGACATTTTGTTGTGAGATATCTTGAGTCCTAGGAAAGGACATACCTAAGATAGTTTATATCCCAGAAATTACCTATTATTGTTATTTATTGTACCCGTAGGGCGGTAACGTGACCATCATCCCCTATTGGGGTGCGATGGCATTGAAATGTCTAAAATGTGGTGAAAAAGTCTGAAAATCGTCATAGGTATTGTTTTTATGGTATATCGGGTCGCTGATTACGAAAAAAAATAACTATTTAATAATCCAACATAGCCGACGTTACAACTCTGTAGGGGTGCAATGGGGTTGAAATGTCATAATATCAATATGGGTGTTGATTCTATGGTTTTCTGGGACGTTAATTACGACAATGGCATCGATTTGAAAATATAACGTGGGCACGAATTAATTAAAACGATTTTTCAAATTTTACCTCTAAGAGGGTGAAACGGAGGTCCAAAGTTTGTATGGGAAAACGAGATTTGTTGGACTATTTTATCCTAAGTTTTACACGAGTACTTCTATTGATTAATGAGTAAACACGTGTTTGCCCCGAATGTCACGCGAGCGAAGCCGCGGGCGAAAGCTAGTCTATATATATAAAAATCAATGCCACTTTTCGTTGTAATTTTATAACTCAAGAACGGGCTCACCTATCCAAACCAAATGTTTAGGGTTTATTCGGACTATTTAGTAGATGGTTTAGGTGAAGTTTGCACAAAATCGGTGGAGCAGTTCTTCATTTATCACATTTTTTGTAACAATTGAATTCAATAAATGGCAGATCATTTTGTTAATGGGGATTTTGCAGTCAAATTGAAACTTTTTTCAGATGGGGATTGTGCTGTCAAATTGAAACTTTTTTCAGTGTTGACAGTACAGGCATGTTGTTATGTCATTCATGCGGTCATTTCATTTTGGACGTGCTTCGACTTTATGTTGGCTGTTCCAGAGTCGGTACCGCCCAGCCGTTTGTTTATTCATGCTCAAAATGGAAAAACAAAAAATATTGTTTATCCAAATGTTTTGGATTAAGTTTTAAAATAGCTAGCAATTAATAAGATATTTTTTTTGTTTGAATAAATGAATTTGGTGTTCCAATTTTTTTTTTTTTATTATTTTACTTTATACGTAGCGAAGCACGTACCGGGCCGCTAGTAATATATAAAGTGTACATTATTACTTATATGCCAGTAGTTTCAGTTAAAAAATCATTAAATTAGTAATATAATTAGTATTAATAATAGTAGTAATATTTCTTATATTAGAATCCCATCAATTTTAGTTAGTTTCGATTTTAGGGCCAAAGCCAAATTCATGGCAGCAGACCTCTCGGCGCACATGCCAAGAACACGGGCTCTGAGGTGATCCCGTACTTAATGTATAATTATAATAAATACAATTTTACGATGTTTGTACATAGGAGACATTTAATAAAACATAATTTAACGAGCCCGGTGGTCGAATGGTTAGCAATGGCCACTTTGACTCCGAGGTCGCGGGTTCGATCCCCGCACAAGACAAATATTTGTGTGCATGAACATGTCTGTTTGTCTTGGTCTGGGTATTTTCTATGTATTATATCTATGTATTTACAAAAAATAATGTATTTAAGAATTATACTTCGGGTGTCGACCGAAGACGATTACATATTTACTTGCAGCAGCTCGTGAGTAGGTGCCATCTTTGTCACACATTTAGAGTATTTTATTCAAATAACAATCTGTAAAAAAGAAACCTATCTCCCGTCCCACTCCCTCAACTGTGACTAGTCGCGCGGGTGGTTACTTCATTACGTGTTTTTGTGTCATCGAGATCACACACAAAAATCTATCGGAAGTTATTTTATTTTTTCTTTTGCGTTAACTATGCCTAAGAGGAAAAGATCTAGGTAGAAAGACGATGATTATGATAGAATTATTAAGAGAGTGAAGAAGTTACAACGTAGATTAAAGAAAAAACAACGAAAACGTTCAGTGTCAATTAGTTCATATTTATCGAGGTCGGATTATAGATCGGAATATGAACCGAACTTTCCAGGTGAGTAATATTACTTTTTCTACGAAATAGGTTAACATTTACGTACATTGTTTCATTATAATTTGGTAACTAAGTTCATCATATCTTTAAAAATTACCAATCTGAATCTGAACTACCTACCTACAAAAAATAAAAAATAAAATAATTATTTGCACGGGTACCTATCTTGGGCCTACTAAGTGTATGGGTACCTACCTTGGGCCCACTTTAAATGAGTACCTATCTTGGACTTACGTTTTCGAAACTGGGTACCTACTTCGGACTCACCCCTCTCTGATTTTACCGGATTCTATCTTGAATCTCACGTACTTTGTGATGATGATATATCGAACTCATTGAACCTGGATGGTAAAATGAGCTATGAGGAACAGCAGATCCCCGTTACACCGCCGCCGTTACCGCCGCTGCCGACGCCTGCACCTGAGGCCACGCCTGAGCCGCCACCAGCGTCGTCGGCGGCGGCGCCTGAAGCGACCCCCGCATTGGGCCCATCATCTACCCTGCCTGAAGTGCAGGAGGTCGATGCCACGGCCAGTTTATATCCTGATATCCTAAATCTTTTAGGAGAAGACCCTTCTATACAGAAGAGTACCGGTGCGAGTTTATATAAAGATATTGCCCCAAGATGGACGCATATCCTCACCAATGGTTTAGCGAAAGACGTTCAAGCTGACCTTATAAAACAATATTTGCTGCCAGAAAATTGTACCAACTTGTCGGCACCAAAATTGAATCCTAAAATCAAAGCGGCTTTTTCAGACTTAAATATTAAACAGGACGAATATAGTAAAACAAAACAAAACCAACTCGGAAGCGGCCTCCCGGCTCTAGGACAAGTACTAAATTGGGCCTTGGTATCAAAGAATATCGTCCCTCTTGATGTAACTAAAGCCTTTAGCGATGCTGGAAGGCTTTTTTGTGACAACCATTTTAGAGAATCTCTGTCACGTAGATATGCTGCTTTGAACGCCCTTAACAAAAGCATACGAGACAAAAATTTAAACGAATCTTTTTGGATCCAACATAGCTGACCACATAAAATCATCTAAAGCGATAACGAAGACCGCCTCAGAAATGAAGACATTCCGTACACCATACCAGTCTAGTATGGCGTCAGTTTTCCATTCGCAAAGAGGAGCTTTAAACTCGAGGGGGAATCCGCGCGCAGCGGCGATCGAGCCGCGGATCGCCCCGGTGGTACGTCGATCGCCGCCACCTCCGCCGCCGTGGGATCGCCGGCAAGTGGCTGCCACGCGGGGCCGTCAACGCGCCATGGGCTACTCGAGGCAACCGAAGAGACGATAGAGGAACCACAGGTACCTATTGCTGGACGTTTAAAATATTTTTACCATAGATGGGTTGAACTTACCAACGATTACACTATCTTGAATTGGGTAAAGTGATACAAAGTACCGAAAGCTACCCACTGACCTACCTTTAAAAAAAAAAAAAAAAAAAAAAAAAAGAAAAAAAAAAAAAAAAAAAACAGCCTGTTCAAACAGTGCAACCTAAAAATAGTGCATGCAATTCTCAGTCAAAAATTTACATTATTGACGACTGTATTGCTGATCTACTATCATCAGAATTTATCTCACCTTGCACATATTGTGAAGGTCAATTTATTTCACCCATTTTTTCAGTACATATGCCGAACGGAAAACACAGATTTATATTAAATTCAAATTTTATTAATTTCAAATAAATTGCTTAATAAATTTATTTACGTTGAACACTTCAAAATGGAAGACTACCATCGATCTACAGGATCTTATTTTTTAATTTCAACGAACCAAAATGATAGAAAGATGACACGCTTTGAATGGAAATCACAAATGGAAATGAAAATTATATGAGTTTAATGTTCTTCCGTTCGGCCTATGTACTGCACTAGTCGTTTTTACCAAATTATTGAAGCCCGTCTTACATTACTTACGTGTATTCGGACTACTGTCAGTAGCTTATCTTGATGATTTTTTATGCATATGTGTATCGTACGATGACTGTTTAAAAAATATCACTACAACAAAGAAATGTGTAGAGGAATTGGGTTTTGTAATAAACATTCAGAAAATTCGTTTTGATACCAAGTAAAACCTGTAAGTTTTTGGGCTTTATTTTGGATACTAAACACATTATAATTACCCTACCAGAAGAGAAGAAAATGCGTATCAAGAATAAAGCCTCAGATTTATTGAGAAAAAGAAGCTGTTCTATTTACAATTTGTTGAATTTATAGGTTTGTTGACCTCCGCTAGCCCGGCCGTTAGCTATGGCTGGATGTACACCAAGCTATTTGAAAGAGAAATTTTTTAGCACTGAACTATAGTGATGATTATAATAAACAGATGGCAATAAAATCCCTTTTAAAAGACGATTTCTTATGGTGGATAGAAAAAATCGAATCATCTTTTTGCCCTATTCGAAAAAATAATTACCGTATGGAAATATTTAGTGATTCCTCTAATACTGATTGGGGCGTGGCATGCGGGGATCAACGCGCAAATGGTAACTGGACTGAAACAGAATTACAACTTCACATAAACAATCTTGAATTGAAGGATGTTTACTATAAACTTAAGATATTTACTGAAAACCAGAGTGACTGCGAAATTTTACTACGGATTGATAACACCACTGCCATCAGTTATATAAATAGAATGGGGGGCGTGCAACACGCCCATTTAAATGATTTAACTCGTTTACCTTTAATTGGCATAACATATATGTATTTTTATGCGTTTCCTCCTTTCAGTCTAATTCCTAGGTTCTTAAAAAAATATATATATATATATTACTAATAAAGCAAAGGATATTTTAATCGTACCTATCTGGCCTTCGCAGCCATGGTATCTGTGTGGTCACGACTTGTTATATCGGAAAAATATTTTTTCGGACCTGACAGATCCTTATTGTATTCCCCTTACAGAACCTGTCACCCACTTCACGCGGACCTTGTTCTGGTGGCAGCCAAGTTATCAGGGACTCCATGAAAACAAGATGTACCACTAGACACTCTAGATTTAATTATGGCATCTTTTACACCCAACACTTTAAAATAGTATAACAGTTCATTCTATTTTTGGATATCTTTTTGTACAAAAAATAACTTGGATATTTTGAAAGCTGACAGTAATACAGTGATATCTTTTCTAACAAAACAAATTTAAAGAGGGTGCTAGTTATAGTTCTTTGACTACACACAGGTCAGCCTTGTCAATTATCTTAGGTACTAGCATCAATTTAAACGATCGCGTCAATCGGCTTATGAAAGGCATATATAGGCTAAATCCAACCCAGCCTAAGTATAACTCAACATGGGTCACCAACATTGTGTTAAATTATCTATCAAATATGTACCAATATGAGGAGATTTCGCTACCTAACCTGTCATATAAAATTGTACCTCCCATGTATAGCATCTGCTCAACAAATGCAGACAATTAACTTAATTAAATTAAAGAACATAATTTTTCAAGATGATGCGATTGTCATAAAAATTACAGACTTGATTAAAACGTCAAGACCTGGAGTGAAAATCCTAATATTTGTCCGGCGTTAGCACTAAAAACTTATATAGAAAGAACTCGACAATTAAGACAAAATCGTAGTGATGACCACTTATTCTTAGCAATAAACATATACCATAACAAGGTCGGAACGAAGACTATCGCGATGGGTAAAAAAGGTTCTACAGGATAATGGTATCGACATATCTATATTTGGTGCTCATAGTGCCAGGTTGGCATCAACATCTGCCGCACGTAAATCAGGGGTGAACCTGGAGGTGGTTCGCAAGGCCGCAGGTTGGAGTGACACTTCAAATGTTTTCGTTAAGTACTATTGCAGAGAGAAGTTGTAAAAAGTAATCAAGACGATTTTTTCAATGCTATATTCAATTAAGGCACTCAACATTCAATAATTAACGCAAAAAGGTTATGCTATTTACATTTTTAAATTAACATAACGTTAAGCGAACGATAAATGTGCAATTGGTATCTAGTTAATAGCTATCGCCTATTAGTTTATGTTCTAGTGTCTTCGAAATTTCTTTACTGATTTTACAATAATTAAAGAAAACTTGTTGATTTGAACATTTTATCTATTTATCAGCCTGTCTTTTGAAACTCTAAACATCTACAAGTAAATATGTAATCGTCTTCGGTCGACACCCGAAGTATAATTAAGAATCAAACGAACTTACCTTGGTGAAGTTTGATTCCAATTATGCGAGGGTGTCGACCGAAGACGATTACATCGACCCAATCCCCCCCAAAAAAACCCAAAAACTAACAAATTACAATAAAATGTTCATAATCGTGATCCTCTGAAATAATGAAGTAACCACCCGCGCGACTAGTCACAGTTGAGGGAGTGGGACGGGAGATAGGTTTCTTTTTTACAGATTGTTATTTGAATAAAATACTCTAAATGTGTGACAAAGATGGCACCTACTCACGAGCTGCTGCAAGTAAATATGTAATCGTCTTCGGTCGACACCCTCGCATAATTGGAATCAAACTTCACCAAGGTAAGTTCGTTTGATTCTTAATTATATCAGTTATCTAGTACCCATAGTACAAGCTTTGCTTAGTTTGGGACTAGATGGCCGTGTGTAATTTGTCCAGGAATATTTATTTATAATTTGAGGGGCATAAAACAACTTTTAGAATTTTTGTCTGTCTCTGTGTCTGTATATTTGTATATGCATCACGCAAAAACAACTGCATGAAATTGGATGCGGTTTTCATAGTTGTATTGCTGACGGCCTTAATTAAAATATGCTGTTTTGTCTTCATACTAATTTTACATTCTTTATTCATACGCAAGCATATGGCCCGCCTGATGTGAAGCGGTTACCGAAGCCATATTAACGCTCGCAACATGAGAGGGAAATATCTATCTATATATATAAGATCATGGTGAGCCACAGAAATGATCTTTGATCTCAACTTGTTATATAGAATATTATAAAGGCGAAAATTTGGATGAATGGATTTTTGTTTCACGCCAGGATGCTTTATATTTTGGAATAGCACAGAGGCTACTTAACCCAGAAAATGTATGATTCCCGTGGGATACATTTGTTTTTGTTTTTAATAGCATTTTACTGTTTTATAAGTTAAAAGGTAAGGTTGGAATCCTTCCTCCTTCAAAATATGCCACACTGATGTCTTCGAAATCAAGCCGTCTAACACTGGTTGTTGGATCAGCAAATACGTCATTTAGAACAGCTTCTTCAATCACAATATCAAATATAAAATAAAATGTGGCATTAAAAAAATGTTCGTTAATGGCAAATGTTTCCAGAGGTTGCTAGACAGGTAATAAGACTAGGATTAAAATATAAAGACAAAAAAAATAGTAGAAAATAGTCAAGATTTTATAAAAAAAAAACCGGACAAGTGCGAGTCGGACTCGCCCACCGAGGGTTCCGTAGGTACATAGTATCATTATTAAATTTGATATTTTTCATTATAAATAAGAAATAATGCGTCGAAAAAAATAAATAAAATATATTTTGCAATGTGTACATCAAGCCCTTTCATATGATACCCCATTTGAACTAGTAGTTTCAATTTGAAATTTCGACACCCTATAAACAATATAGACCCCCTATTTTTTAAGATCTATTTACAAATGTATAGTTTTGAGATTTATTCCTGTACTTGTAGTCTATAACGATGTTACTTGCCAAATTTCATAGTTCTAGGTCAACGGGAAGTACCCTATAGGTTTTGATTCCCTTGAGTGTGTCGAAATATGCGTTTTTTGCTGAATAAACGGCCGTAACTTTTTTCTACGTAAACTTAGCAGTTTGTTTTTTTTTTAACTTCATGGGACCGTAGACCTGAGTATACAGTTCAAATTTCAGCTTGATACCTCCACGCATTCTCGACATAGAAATTCTTGACAGACAGACAATTGTTGTTATTTTTTTTTTTTTTATACTATGTCGGGTGGCAGACAAGCATACGGCCCGCCTGATGTGAAGTGGTTACCGTAGCCATATTAACGCTGGCAACATAAAATATCGCTCGCGCGCCGCCACCCCCGCTGCCATCGCAGCATCTCCTTCCTTTCTGGTGACCTCTCACTCGCAGGAACACAACAGCCCTCAAGGGAACCGTTATTTGGCTGCGGTATTCTGTGAGGTGAAGGTACATTCCCCAGTCGGGTAGCTTACAATTACGCTCCCTACCTCTCTTTTCGCCAGAGCTTCGTTTGTCAGTCAGCAGGGTGCACCGCGTGCAGGTGAAGTTGGCTTTGGTTCAAAGATGTTGATGAACCACTTACACCCCGAATATGTTTGTTATAGACAAATACTAAAAAACCGAATAAAATTAATAATTAAATTAATTAAAATTATTATTAATTATAAATAGGCAATAGAAATACATCATCTGTGAAAATTTCAACTGTCTAACTATCACAGTTCATGAGATCTGTACCTGGTGACAGACGGACGGACCAACGGACGGGCGGACGGACAGATGGACAGACAGCGGAGCCTTAGTAATAGGGTTCCTTTTTACCCTTTGGGCACGGAACCCTAAAAAAGATCTGTTGTAGTTAATAAAAAAATTAATTCTTCAATATTCATTAATGAAAGTATTTTTTAAAATTTAGTTCTAGTTTATCCCATCTTCGTTTGTGCACATTATCCAGAGACACAATGTCTAGCGATTCACACAAGACACCAGGTGTGATCATAGTTTCGTGAATAATCATCATGCTTTTAAAATAATAATAATAAGCCTTTCAATTACCGGCTGGGTACTCTGTATATTATCTTTGAATATGTATTCTTTTTTTTTGTTATAGAATGTCCCGCAGCTCGGTGTGCCTCTTGGCATAGGCCTCCTCCAACTCTCTCCACTGAGTTCTATCCTCAGCTACCCGTGTCCAGTAAGGCCCCAAAGTTAGGTAAATATCATCTGCCCATCTGGTTTTCGGGCGTCCCTGAGGGGCAATTCTCGTAATTAAAATGTAGTCAAAATTCAGTTTCAATACAGTCTCGATCTCACAAATGTCACATTTGCTATTCTCGTAACACAATATGTAACTTCAAAATTAAATTTATGTGGGATTATATCAAAATATGAGTGAAAATTAAACAAACTAAGAATGTTACTTTGCCAACAACAAGAATTGATAATAATTAATTCATGAAATCAAGTATATAATTTCAGTCAATTCACAATTCAACTTTCAATCTGCGTTCATAGAAAAATTACGAGAATTGGCCTTCAGTTTTCTATTACCGTTTCTGGGGTACCATCCAGTCACTTGTTTGCTCCATTTGTTTTTGTCACATCTCAGCATGAGTCCTGTCCACACTGTGCTGTGCTGTGCCTGTGCTTTTAAAATAGTACACATATATAAAGTAACTAGCTGATGCCTGCGACTTCGTTCGCGTGGACTTAATGATTCCGGCGTATTAATAAAAATACGAACTAATGTAGATATATAACATAAGAAAATACTTGTTATACGTTAAAAGACTTTTTTTCTATTTAACATTGTAACCATAGTTTAAAAAAATAAAAAAATAAATTAAGGGAGTCTTTCCTTCGGGAGCTAATATAAAAAGAGCTGAAGCGTTACAACTCTCGAGAAAGCCACGTAAAGTTGGCCATGGGAAAAACAACCAGTCCTAAGCTTGACCAGCGAATTTTAGTGATTTCTTTATTGTCATAGCAAAGCAAGTGGTCACAGAGAACTGTGTACGTTTAAAATTAAAATGGATTTTTTTTAGAAGAGTGGTATACGCGGAATTAATACGGTTTCACCGGCACCACTCCCAGTGAGAATCTCAGCTTCAATTATATTTCGCTGCCAAGCATTGACTTTACTTCAGGAAGGAGATCTTCCCCAAATTTATTAATATTCTTGAAAACTCTTGGGCACGTAAAGTTCTATATACAGCTTCTAGTGCCTTACTGTTGGCCATTTCGCATTCATCTCAAACGATTAGACAGCAATCCTGAAACACCTTCGCTTTATCACAGTTTCGTGTCACAGATCATGTCGGTGTTTCAATTCTGTTTAAATCGAGTAGGATAATGAACATTGTATTTGCGTCCTTCCGCCTAGTAGTAATGTGGCTGCAATACCTGGCGATGCTGCTGCGAGATCTTATTTTGGCGCCTGATTTCAGCGAGGATTGCTCTCGTCAGGTATGTTTTTCCAGTCCTTCCTGGAGTATCTAAGGTTTTTCTTAGTTTCTTTCTTCTTTCCTGGAGTTTCCCCTCGTTGCTTAAAACACTTTCCACCACCAAATCAAATAAACTCTGATCTTGCTACATAGCGACCCGCAAATCACATATTCTTCTGGTTTGTGCGAATAATATACCAATCTTTCCATTTCAATTTTAGCGTACACGTCTATAATAAACTGACTAAATAGACCATGTTATCTTTGTAAATAAAATAAAACGATTGCGTCTCACTTGTAGCAGGTAAGAATAAGTAGTGTTTTTTTACTTTTTTTTTAAACTATAATTTATTGTAAACACATGTTGTTTATGCAAATAAATTTAACTTTGTTGTGCATCAGGTGTTCCAAATCTTGGATTTTTATACCTCATCAAAAAATGCTCATCAGGCTGAACAACTTTTGCTAAGGAGTCATTTTTTTATTTCTTATAGTTTACCTGAACCATTATGGTTCTGCATCAGGTGTTCCAATTCTTGGATTTTTATACCTCAACAAAAAAAGTCAAAGTCAAAGTCAAAATTCTTTATTCTGTGGGCCCTCGCGGGCACTTAGACACGTCTTTTACAATTAGGTATATTTTTTTATCTACCAGCATTTCGGAATGACCATTGACGAGAAGAAATGCCGAAAGAAACTCTGTCAATATAGGTCTTTTTTTTTAAATAGCCATACAATATTATCATAATACAATAAAAAGAAAAATGGTATTCGACCAAAATAAGAGAAAAAAATTAAAATAAAATAAAATAGTAAAAAAAATAAAAATATAAAAAATCATAGTATAGAGTGTATATACATATTGTATAAAGTCTAAATATCCACAATACTACTTGTAAAGATAAGACGCCTGTGCTTCACGTCCTGTGCCGAGAATTTGCCATACATTTTTATCATTAAGGTAATCGTCGGTCCTGTAGTAAGCCTTTTTACATAAGGTGGTCTTAATAAGCTGTTTGAATTTAGTGTCGGGTAAAATCAGGACCGACTCCGGCAACTTATTGTAGTAGCGGATGCAATTTACGACAAACGAATTATTGACCTTCCTCAGTCTATGTTTTGGAATAACCAATTTGTTTTTGTTCCGCAAGTTGACATTAGTTATATCACAAACTTTTGTAAAATTCGAAATATTTTTACGGACGTACATAATATTTACATAAATATATTGAGAAGCGACAGTGAGGATGTTTATCTCCTTATATAACTCACGGAGTGAATCCCTAGAACCCAAATTGTAAATTGATCTAATGGCTCTCTTTTGTAATACAAAAATTTTATCAATGTCAGCTGCTTTACAAAATTCAAAAAATTCAAAATTCAAAATATCTTTATTCCTTGGACTTTATAAAGCACTTCGAAACGTCATACAAATTAAATATAAGAATATGTATAAATCATTACTACTCTAAATCCGCATAGATTCACTTTCATCACACTATCTTGAATATGAAAGTGAATTTAAGTGCCAGTTCCGGCGACGGGGCTTCTTGAGAAGAACTGGCAAGAAACTCAAGGCCGACTCTTTTAATTACCAATATCGTTACATTAAATACAAATACAATCATTAACATAACATAACAAGAGCAATTCATTTCCAAATACTTTTATCATTTATGTAATCCGAGATACAATAGTAAGCCTTTTGACATAGTCTAGTTTTGATATATTTCTTAAATTTACCCATCGATAATTTAAACGCGTCTTGTGGAAGTTTATTGTAGAAGCGTTATACATTGACCTGGGAACGAGTTAGAGATTTTATGGAGCCTAGTAATATGCATAGCGAGTTTGTTTTTATTTCTTAAATTTAATTGATGGAGATCACTGTTTTTCCTAAATTTGGTTTGATTTTTATGAACGTAAATAAGATTTTCATAAATATATTGAGAATGTAATGTCATAATATTTATCTCTTTCAAAGTCAAAGTCAAAGTCAAAATATCTTTATTCCTTGGACTTTATAAAGCACTTAGAAACGTCATACAAACTAAATATAAGAAACATGTGTAAATCATTACTACTCTAAATCCGCAGAGCTTAGATTCACTTTCATCACACTATCTTGAATGTGAAAGTGAATTTAAGTGCCAGTTCCGGCGACGGGGCTTCTTGAGAAGAACTGGCAAGAAACTCAAGGCCGACTCTTTTAATTGCCAATATCGTTACATTAAATACAAATACAATCATTAATATAACATAACAAGAGCAATTCATTTCCAAATACTTTTATCATTTATGTAATCTGAGATACAATAGTAAGCCTTTTGTTCTCTATTTTTGATAAATCTTTTAAATTTACCCATGGATAATTTAAACGCGTCATTTGGAAGTTTATTGTAGAAGCGTATACATTGACCTGGGAACGAGTTAGAGATTTTATGGAGCCTAGTAATATGCATAGCGAGTTTGTTTTTATTTCTTAAATTTAATTGATGGAGATCACTGTTTTTCCTAAATTTAGTTTGATTTTTATGAACGTAAATAAGATTTTCATAAATATATTGAGAATGTAATGTCATAATATTTATCTCTTTAAATTTATTTCTCAGTGTCTCCCTGGGACTCATCATATAAATAGCACGGATAGCTCGCTTCTGGAGCACAAAAATTGAGTCTACATCCGCAGCACTACCCCAAAGCAATAAACCATATGACATAATGCTGTGAAAATAGCTAAAATAAACTAAACGCGCAGTGTCAACATCAGTCAGTTGACGTATTTTCCTTACGGCGTAAGCTGCTGAGCTGAGTCTACCTGATAACGTTTCTATATGTGGGCCCCATTGTAATTTAGAGTCTAAAGTTATCCCAAGGAAGACAACCTTATTGGCCAATTCCAATCTCTCATTGTCCATCACCACACTGGTTTTTACTTGTTTCACATTTTTTGTAAAAAATCTAACATATTTGGTTTTACTACCATTTAAAAGTAGGTTATTAGCACTAAACCAGTTTACTATTTTTGAAAGAGCATTGTTTACATCGTCAATTTCTGATTGTTGTCTATTTACCTTAAAAATTAAAAAAGTGTCATCTGCAAACAATACTATTTCGTGATTATTAAATTTATTTCTCAGTGTCTCCCTGAGAAAATTGAGTCTACATCCGCAGCACTACCCCAAAGCAATAAACCATATGAAAACCAAAGCAATATGCCATATGACATAATGCTATGGAAATAACTAAAATAAACGAGCCTAGCAGTTGTCTCGTCCGCTATCTGTCTTATTCTCCTAACCGCATAAGCTGCGGACCTGAGTCTGCGAGCTAGTTTCATTATATGAGGGCCCCATTGCAACTTTGAATCAATGGTAATACCAAGAAAAACAGTATCATTGTCATAAACTAGGGTGGTGTCCTTTATGACTACATCAGCATGGACTTGCCTGACATTGGGTAACGTGAATTTAATACATTTAGTTTTGTATGAGTTAAGAAGGAGATTATTTGTAGTAAACCAGTTCAAAATTGCAGAAAGAGCATTATTAACATCATCAATTTTGTCTTTATACCTAGCAACTTTAAAAATAAGTGGGGTATCATCGGCAAACAGTACTACGTTGGCAAATTTTTCTACCAAATCAGGCAAATCATTGATGTATACCAAGAATAGGAGAGGACCCAAAATTGAACCCTGGGGCACGCCCATTGCAAAAATGGTCATCAGATTGAACAACTTTTGCTAAGGCGTCATTTTTATATGTCTTATTGTTTACCTGAACCATTATGGTTCTGCATCAGGTGTTCCAAATCTTAGATTTTTATACCTCAACAGAAAATGCTCATCAGGTTGAACAACTTTTGCTAAGGAGTCATTTTTGTATTTCTTATAGTTTACCTGAACCATTAAGGTTCTGCATCAGGTATTTCAAATCTTAGATTTTTATACCTCAACAGAAAATGCTCATCAGGCTGAACAACTTTTGCTAAGGCGTCATTTTTATATTTCTTATAGTTTACCTGAACCATTATAGTGCTGCATCAGGTGTTCCACTTTCCAAAATCAATTATACCCTATATGTTGCCCAGGCTTAACAGCTATATAATAAAAAAAGTTTCATTCGAATCCGTCCAGTACTTCCAGAGATTAGCGTGTACAACAGACAAACAGACAGACATTTTTTTTTAAATTCTTACTCTATTACTATATCTCCATCGCCTAAAATTGTTTTATTATTTTTACATTATTTTTACTGTTTTATTATATGTACTAGCTGCCCGCCCCGGCTTCGCACGGGTAGAAAGTGTTGTTTTCTTTTCCTCGCAATTTTTATGTACATAAGAACCTGCCTTATACCTTAACGAAAATATTAAAATAAAAATTAGCAGAATTGGTCGAGCCGTTCTCGAGTTTTGCGCTTAGCAACATTCATTTTAATATGGGACCACCTGGAGAGTGTACCCTCTCAAACGAATAAGAATTATTATAATTGCTGTACAATTGACGGAGAAATCATTGAATTTAAAAAAATACATAAAGTCGAACATAGAACCGCCCTACAGGTACAATAAACAACAATAATAGGTAATTTCTGGGACAAAAACTATTCCCATAGTCGCCTTGTACGACATCCACGGGAAGAGACGGAGTGATTCTATTCTAGTCTGCCGGAAACCACACGGCCGTAAGAAGGAAGAGTGGTATACGCGGAATAAATACAGTTTTCGCTGCTAAACATTGACTTTACTTCAGGAAGGAGATCTTCCCCAAATTTTAATAATATTTTTGAAAACTCTTGGGCACGTAAAGTTCTATCTACAGCTTCTACTGTCTTATTGTTTTTTTTTTCGCATTCATCTGAAACGATTAGACAGCAATCCTGAAACATTTTCGCTTTATCACAGTTTCGTGTCACAAAGCATGTCGGTGTTTCCGTTCTGTGTAAATCGAGTATAATATTGAACATTGTATTTGCGTCATTCCGCCTAGAAGTAATATATGGCTGCCATACCTGGCGATGCTGCTGTGAGATATTATTTTGGCGCCTGATTTCAGCGATGATTGCTATCGTCTGGTATGTTTTTCCAGTCCTTCCTAAAGCATCTAAGAAAAACAGTTTCCCCTCGTTGTTTAAAAGACTTTGCATCACAAAATCTTGCTACATAGCGTCCCACAAATGCACGCATTCTTCTGGTTTGTGCGAATATATACCAATCGTTCCATTTCAATTTTAGCGTACACGTCTATAATAAACTGACTAAATAGACCACGTTATCTTTGTAAATAAATAAAACGATTGCGTCTAACTTGTAGCAGGTAAGCATAAAAGTAGCACTGCGCGGTTATTTTTTTACAATACAATCAATATTTTGTTAAACTATTTATTCTTTTTTTAAGTAGCTTTTTTAGTTCTATTTGCTATTATAGCGTGTTTTTTAGTTATTTTTAGGGTTCCGAACCTCAAAAGGAAAAACGGAACCCTTATAAGATCACTTTGTTGTCCGTCTGTCTGTCTGTCTGTCTGTCTGTCTGTCTGTCTGTCTGTCTGTCTGTCTGTCTGTCTGTCAAACATTTCTATGTCGAGAATGCGTGGAGGTATCAAGCTGAAATTTGAACTGTATACACAGGTCTACGGTCCCATGAAGTTAAAAAAAAATCAAACTGCTAAGTTTACGTAGAAAAAAGTTACAGCCGTTTATTCAGCAAAAAACGCATATTTCGACACACTCAAAGGAATCAAAACCTATAGGGTACTTCCCGTTGACCTAGAACTATGAAATTTGGCAAGTAACATCGTTATAGACTACAATTACAGGAATAAATCTCAAAACTATACATTTGTAAATAGATCTAAAAAAATAGGGGGTCTATATTTTTTACAGGGTGTCGAAATTTCAAATTGAAACTACTAGTTCAAATGGGGTATCATATGAAAGGGCTTGATGTACACATTGCAAAATATATTTTATTTATTTTTTTCGACGCATTATTTCTTATTTATAATGAAAAATATCAAATTTAATAATGATACTACGTACCTACGGAACCCTCGGTGGGCGAGTCCGACTCGCACTTGTCCGGTTTTTTTTTTTAAACTATAATTTATTGTATACACCATATTGTTTATGCAAATAAATTTAGCTTTGTTCTGCATCAGGTGTTCCAAATATTGGATTTTTGTACCTCAATAAAAAATACTCACCAGGCTGAACAACTTTTGCTAAGGCGTCATTTTTATATTTCTTATAGTTTAGCTGAACCATTATGGTTCTGCATCAGGTGTTCCAAATCTAGGATTTTTATACCTCAACAAAAAATACTCATCAAGTTGAACAACTTTTGCTAAGGCGTCAATTTTATATTTCTTATAGTTTACCGTAACCATTATGGTCCTGCATCAGGTGTTCCAAATCTTGGATTTATATACCTCACCAAAAAATGCTCATCAGGCTGAACAACTTTTGCTAAGGCGTCATTTTTATATTTTTTATAGTTTAGCTGAACCATTATGATTTTGCATCACGTGTTCCAAATCTTGGATTTTTATACCTCAACAAAAAATACTCATCAGGCTGAACAACTTTTGCTAAGGCGTCATTTTTATATTTCTTATAGTTTAGCTGAACCATTGTGATTCTGCATCACGTGTTCCAAATCTTGGATTTTTATACCTCAACAAAAAATACTCATCAGGCTGAATAACTTTTGCTAAAGCGTCATTTTTATATTTCTTATAGTTTAGAACCTTTATGGTTCTGCATCAGGTGTTCCAAATCTTGGATTTTTATACCTCAACAAAAAATGCTGATCAAGTTGAACAACTTTTGCTAAGGCGTCAATTTTATATTTCCTATAGTTTACCGGAACCATTATGGATCTGCATCAGATGTTCTAAATCTTGGATTTTTATACCTCAACAAAAAATACTCATCAGGCTGATCAACTTTTGCTAAGGCGTCATTTTTATATTTCTTATAGTTTAGCTGAACCATTATGGATCTGCATCAGGTGTTCCAAATATTGGATTTTTATACCTCAATAAAAAATACTCATCAGGCTGAACAACTTTTGCTAAGGCGTCATTTTTATATTTCTTATAGTTTAGCTGAACCTTTATGGTTCTGCACCAGGGTGTTCCAAATCTTGGATTTTTATATCGAGATGGCAAAGTCGTGTCAACGTTTTCAAATGGATGCCATTTTCGTAATTGACGTCTCAGAAAACCATAGAATCAACACCCATATTGATATTATGACATTTCAACCCCATTGCACCCCCACAGGAGTGCTCTTGTGTCACGTCGGTTATGTTAGATTATAAAATAGCTGTTGTTTTCGGAATCAGCGACCCGATAAACCTTAAAAACTGATTTGACTTGACTTGACCCATAACGATTTCCAGACGTTTGCACCTCATTTCGCCCCTTTAGGGGTTGAATTTTGAAAAATCCTGAAACACGTGTTTACTCATATATCTACAGAAGTGCTCATGTAAAGTTTCGTATAAAATAGTCCGACTAATCTTGGTTCCCCATACAAACTTTGGGCCCCCGTTTCACCCCCTTAGGGGTTGAATTTTCCAAATTCCCGTCTTAGTGAGCACCTACGTCCTAAAAGGAACCCCCTTGAAAAATTTGACACTCCTAGCACTTGTAGTTTCTGAGATTTCGTGATGAGTGAGTGATTTACTCTTTTATATATATAGATAGATAATATTTTGAACTTAGTATCTGCTCGGCTGATAAATAAGTTGATATAGAAATTTTTAGGTATTCTAAAATTATTTCAACTTGAGAGAGACGTCGACCACTTTTGTTCTCCATGCTACAAATTTCTTCTGATTGAATTGGTTGTGTTTAAAGGGAGCTGTAGTTTTACACCCAGGACTCCAAAGGAGTTCATTGGCTCTTTGGTGGCCGCTGCTGTTAATCCTGGCTACACAGGAGACACAGTGACGGGAATGTGTGGACCCGACTCATTATATATACTTAGGCCACTTCTTGGGTCCGTAAAGATGCCGGATCCTTGGCTGACGGACGCAGTAGACAAACGCGCATAAACGGACAGTCAGAGGGACGCCATACGGGACGGGATGGACGAAATTATCAACATAATAACATAAAAACGAAAAATAAACAAACAAAGCGCAGTTGTCACAGGCGTGAATGTAACGCAGTTTTGGTGAAATCACTTCACTTACCATTATCTTCCATGATCCTTCTAAGCAATTCTCGCAAGAGCGAAATTTTGAAACTTCAGAAGATCAAAACTATAATAAAAAACGACAGTGTTAATTACAATAATTCATTCATCGGCGAGACGACGATGTTAATGATGATAATGATAGGATTGTTGTTGACAGTTGGTATGATGACAAATAAACAGTGTTGCCAACTCCTAGAAGTTCAAGTCGCTAGACTCAAAATCAAAAGTCGCTAGAAACAGTGGCGTAACTACAGGGTGGCAGAGCTGGCAAAATGCCACGGGCCCCTGAACCAAAGGGGCCCCAAGCTCGAAGCTTACTACAAAAATAGTATTTTATAAGTTAGGCTATAAATATACAGCATACAAAATTAGGTAGGTACACTATGTATCCTATTTCTTACAAATAAAATTATAGATTACTAGCTGTTGCCCGCGACTTCTTCCGCGTGAATATCAGTTATCGTGGTAAGACCATAGGAAAGGTAAGGAATAAGGTAAGGAAATCAAGTAAGCTTAGCATAACCGTATATGTAAGAAAAAAAAAATACTTATGGTGAAAAAATTTTATGTAGGTATACCTACTAATTTTATACCTGCTTTCAAATTTGTTTTAAATTTAATTCATAATTATGTACTTGTGATTACTGATTAATAACATATTTTTTGGATTACTCCTTCGCAAATATTGCATTAATTGGAAACAAATTTGATTAGCACCAATGAAAAATGGGAATAAAATATTCCTTTTGAGGGCTTACGTTGCATGCGCTGCGTAAACGGTAGAAGTTGCGGAAAAATCATGTATGATGGAATTGTTCCTCTTTAAAAGTTCTAAAAAAAAGTCCGCGAAAGCCTAGGTCTATCTTGTAAGATTAACTCGCTATAACCTTTTTTTTACTTACTTTCTCCTATTGATTACCATAAAAAAAGGTTAGCTTTCGTCCGCGGCTTCGCTCTCGCGTGAAATTCGGGGCAAACACGTGTTTATACATTTATTTATAAACACGTGTTTGCCCCGAATTGTGATATAAGTACTCGTGTAAGTTTAGGATAAAACAGCCCAACTAATCTCGTTTTCCCATGCAAACTTTGGAGCTCCGTTTCACCCTCTTAGAGGTAAAATTTAAGAAATAATTTTAAGTAGTTTCGTGTCCACTATGCTATATTTCCAAATCTATGCCATTTTCGTAATTGATATCGCAAAAAACCATAGAATCAACACCCATATTTATATTATTATTATGACATGTCAATCCCATCGCACCCCCACAGGCGTAAATTTATGTCACGTCCGCTACGTTTGATTATAATATAGTTGTTTTTTCGTAATCAGCGACCCGATAACCATAAAGACAGTACCCATGACAATTTTCAGATTTTTTTCAACCTTTTTTACCATTAGACATTTCAACCCCATCAGACTCCCATACCCTTATGGGAGTCTGATGGGGTTGAAATGTCTAATGATTGTTAAAACCTTCGTTAAATTTTAAAATCGTTGTTGTTGTTTTCATTATCAGCGACCCGATAAACTATAAAAACAATACCCATGACGATGTTTTCACCCCATTTTACCCCTTTAAGGATTGAATATTGAAAAATCCTGAAACACGTGTTTACTTATTTATCTATAGAAGTACTCATGTAAAGTTTTGGATAAAATAGTCTAACTTATTTTGTTTCCCCATACAAACTTTGGACCCCCGTTTCACCATCTAAGGGGATGAATTTGGAAAAATCCTTTCTTAGTGTACCCCTATACGTCATAAGGAACCTACGTGCCAAATTTGGAATCTTTAGACTCAGCGGTTTGGGCTGTGCGTTGAGATATCAGTCACTCAGTCAGGACTTTGAATTTTATATATTTTATAGATTATATAATACTTGTGATTACTGAGATTAGCGCGTTCAATCAAACACACTCTTAGCTTTATAATATTAGTATCAGTATAGATTAATTGTATATATATATATATATATATATATATATATATATATATATATATATATATATATCCAACTGTCTGTCTGTCCACAACAACGGTCAATACTTCTCTTCGCGAAGATCTTGTTGTCCGTTGGCTAATAAAGGGTTGCGAAATAAAGAAAAAAAACCTCATTAAAAATTACTGAGGAGGAGAGAGGTGAAACTGAGGCCGGGAATGTCCGCTGACGCCCGGAGAGCCGGTTTCATCGGCCCCAAGTAGTCGAGTAAGAAAAAAAATACCCTTACGCGGCGTGCCGTATGTCTACCGGTGCACTACTAGTCGAGAAGGGGGAGAAACACGGATTCCCCAGAAGTAGGGTTCTCACACAACAAGTGCCGGCGGGTTGCGAATGTTATGCTTTCGCAATTCCCGTGGCCTGGGCAATCGACATAGAGAAGGAGATCGTGGGGTTTTAGTCCGTATGGCAGCCACTTCCATAGGGCAGCAGACTGCGACATAGCCACGCTGCAGCGATGAGCGGCGTGGAATCCTTAACGGATTTCCCCACTTAAAAAAAGTTCCCCACTTAAAAATACATAATGGATGGTTTATCGACATAATTGGATTACGTTAGGTTATTCTTGACTTGTTTTTGGAGAAAGAGAGGTGAGGTACCCACATCAACACCTTTGAACCAAAGCCAACTTCACCTGCACGCGGTGCACCCTGCTGGCTGACAAACGAAGCTCTGGCGAAAAGAGAGGTAGGGAGCGTAATTGTAAGCTTCCCGACTGGGGAATGTACCTCCACCTTACAGAATACCGCAGCCAAATAACAATTCCCTTGAGGGTTGTTGTGTTCCTGCGAGTGAGTGAGGTCACCAGGAAGGAAGGAAATGCTGCGTTGGCAGCGGGGGTGGCTACGCGCGAGCGATATTTTATGTTTCGAGCGTTAATATGGCTACGGCAACCGCTTCACATCAGGCGGGCCGTATGCTTGTGTGATCGCAAGCATAACCTATTTAACAAAAAATATAGCGACAAACCGTCAAATTATGTTGCTTTTATATTTGTAATCAAGGGGCTGCGACTAAACTTTCACGTTTAGTCAGCTAGACATAAGCTTATATTCGCACCTATCTTTACCCGTAACACGTAGATTATGAATGGGAAAGCTTGTAATTATGTTTTTCAACACCTTTGCTCGTAAAGCTGATGTAATTCCACCGGTTTTAAATATGTAAAGCGGGTCATAAAAAACGCGTGTGTTACCAAAGCAAATAGTTAAGTTAAAGTCCATACAAATTCCCAGTATTATTTGCCATTTCGCGAGCTGTTGCTATTCAAATTTCGAACTAATCGCCGCACGGCGCCAATCAGTAGGCAGCGCTAGCGCGCTGTTAAAATGGCGGGAAAGCAACAGTGTGCATTCACAGATTGAGTTTATTTAAAATAAAAAAAATCTGTTTATTCGGTAATTTAAAAACTTGGCTGCATGCTCTAAAGTCTTTGCCAACATTTTCACGCAGCTACGGCAGAAAATAATCCTCGCGCCATTTTTCTCAAATTTTCTTTTCTTTGTACTTGTATTGTGAATATCTAAAAATGACAACTTTCAATAATGAGGAAGAGCAATATATTACTTCAACTCCACCGGATATACTAACAGAATCGCGAACCGCATGCGACAGCTTGCTGCCGTCAATATCCAAGTATCCAACATAATTAAAAAACCAACTACAACTACGTATCATTTTAATAATTGTAATTTCACTAACTGTTTCAATAATTAAAAATGAACAAAATATATTTTTTTTTTGTTTCCTCGCAAATGTGTTAAAAAATGTCGTACGATATACGTGCGTATTGGTTACTAGCAAAGTACCCGTGCTTCGCTACGGGAACACTCCTGATTTGCGTTTATTTTTGTTAAGATTCCAGATATTTAATTTTTTCCTTAAATAAGTCTGTTTCGCATTGACCATTATTACAAACATACACCATTTAGGTTAAGACGTCCCGGTAAACAATATTTTTGGCATTCGCACTGGAGCCAAAATTGCAAGGCTTCCATGAGAACTTACTCGTGAGCAAGCTACATACAACTGATCAAGAGAGAAGCAGTCCTATCTCAAGTCAACCCCAACGACCTTTAGTGACTGCCTCTGAGCTTTTTTAATGGTCATAGCGAAACACCTTTATGGTAAATTTAAGTTTCTTAAATTGAACGGGGTGGTCTGATGGAATGATGGGAATGCGAGGTTTAAAAAGAGATTCCTCAAGAGCGCATCCCTTACTGTCCTCACTCAACAACTGAAACTCATGGTTCCAGTTTAATACGTGAACAATGGTGGAACTTCAGGAGGTTCCTTCCGCTCCATCAGTTCCGCTCCATCTCCTATACCTATACCACTTGCATGGAACGGAGGTGTATCATATATAGGTATAGGAGATGGAGCGGAATAGGCCAGCACCATCACCTTCCACAGCTATAATGGTATGGGGCATCATCACACCAACAGCCAATATGTAATTCGACCAAAAATTTTTTTCTAAATATTTCGATATTAACTAAAATACATATTTATGTTATGCTCTTACAAATTACTATGGTTAATTAAATTAAGTCAGAATCAAATTACTTGTTGAAAATACGAATTTCCACATTTTTTTCAGTTACAATGGAAGCGTTTGAATATTTCTAAGTAAATGAGGTTCCCGCTCGTCATTTGGGATTTGTATTGATTGTGTATTTATCAATGGCGAAAGAAAAAAGTATTTAATAATCATAGAAGAATAATATACATTTCTATCCGTTGCCCTAAAATCATTAAAAAATCTTGCCAATGGCAGGCGTCAGTACCATGGCAGCATTGACAGCGTTTGTCATCAAGCTGTCAACTATAATAATTTTTGCGACATTCAGTTCAGTTCAGTCATAGTACAAATATAGTAAGACAACTCAAGCCCCGAGCGGAGGATAATAGCCTAAACACGTAGGGCTGTCGTTTAATAGTTTATTCAACCGTCAAAAATACTTAGTCAATCTCTATATAAAAAAATAAGTACGAGTAAGGTAGAAAATACAAAATTAAGTAGAGTAAGTATTAGGGATCTGTAACAAGAAACCGGCCAAATGCGAGTCGGACTCGGTCACGAAGGGTTCCGTGCCAAAAACGACAAACAATCATGTTTGTTGTATGGGAGCCCCCCTTAAATAATTGTTTTATTTTTAACGTGAATCTATAACTAAATATTATGTAAGTATTTCAAGCGTCTACCTATTGCCATTATAAATTGGGAGCAAAAACGAGCAAAAAGAAATACGTTTGTTGTATGGGAGCCCCCTTAAATATTTATTTTCTTCAGTTTTTTTAGTATTTGTTGTTATAGCGGCAAAAGAAATACATCACCTGTGAAAATTTTAACTGTCTAACTTTCGCGGTTTATGAGATACAGCCTGGTGACAGACGGACCGACGGACGGACGGACGGACGGACAGCGGAGCCTTAGTGATAGGGTTCTTTTTTACCCTTTGGGTACGGAACGCCAAAAAACACCTACATATAGAACATCAACATCACCAGAATGATAATAATAAATAAATAAATATTGTCAGACAAATTACACAGCGCCATCTAGCCCCAAAGTAAGCGAAGCTTGTGTTATGGGTACTAGACCACTGATAAACATACGTAAATACATTTTTTTAGGGTTCCGAACCTCAAAAGGAAAAACGGAACCCTTATAAGATCACTTTGTTGTCCGTCTGTCTGTCTGTCTGTCTGTCTGTCTGTCTGTCTGTCTGTCTGTCTGTCCGTCAGTCCGTCTGTCTGTCTGTCTGTCTGTCTGTCTGTCAAGAATTTCTATGTCGAGAATGCGTGGAGGTATCAAGCTGAAATTTGAACTGTATACTCAGGTCTACGGTCCCATGAAGTTAAAAAAAAATCAAACTGCTAAGTTTACGTAGCAAAAAGTTACGGCCGTTTATTCAGCAAAAAACGCATATTTCGACACACTCAAGGGAATCAAAACCTATAGGGTACTTCCCGTTGACCTAGAACTATGAAATTTGTCAAGTAACATCGTTATAGACTACAAACAAGTACAGGAATAAATCTCAAAACTATATATTTGTAAATAGATCTTAAAAAATAGGGGGTCTATATTTTTTATAGTGTGTCGAAATTTCAAATTGAACCTACTAGTTCAAATGGACAAATATGAAAGGGCTTGATGTACACATCGCAAAATATATTTTATTTATTGTTTTCGACGCATTATTTCTTATTTATAATGAAAAATATCAAATTTAATAATGATACTACGTACCTACGGAACCCTCGGTGGGCGAGTCCGACTCGCACTTGTCCCGTTTTTTTTTGTAAATACATACTTATGATACATAGAAAACACCCAGACTAAGACAAACAGACATGTTCATACACACAAATGTTTGTCCTATGTGGGAATCGAACCCACGAGCGTTGGTGTCGAAGCCGCGTCATTGACCGCTACGCCACCAAGCTCGTCAATGATGTTTTTTTATTTATCTAATTGGGTGACTGAGTTCCCAAAGATTCATCGTCATCGAGTGTAACGAATGGGTCTCGTCAGGAAGATCATATGAGTTCAAACAGAATATTTTTCCTATCAGTAATGCAGGAGTTCCACTGTTTTCCGTCCTGCTCCATCATCAGACCCTCGTTACCAAGTGTAATGAAAAGGCTTCATCAAGAGCAATCTAATGAGCCCAAACTCGAGGGGTTAACTATTAGCCACTGAAGAGTTCCAGTAGCGAGCTCATGGCTCCTACTGGCTCAAATTACGTTAACATAAACATGTACACAGCGGCTCACTATCGGCACTGAAACCTAACACCTCCTGGTTGCTAAGCTTGAAAGTTCTCACTCAATACATTAATGAGCCGTGGGGCCAGGACAAAGCAAGCAAATCGTTGTACACATAGAAACACAAATTACGATTTTATTTATAAATCTTATCTTTGTTAACAAAAGTCTGGCTCCCGGTGTATATAGGTAAGTACGTTTTATTTTTTCAACGGTCGTTACGATGTTACTACCTAATTTATAAATTTAAACCTACGTTTATTCCTGTGCCTACGTTATACATAATCAAATGAAATCAAGGATTCAAGTGATCTACATAAATAGGTAGGAATGAGATAACTTTACATCAAATCTGGACCAGAACTATTTCCCAACTAAGCAATTTCGATAGGTACTGGTAAATAGCTAACATAAAATTATGTATGTAGGTAGCTACGTATGATATAGGTAGTAATAGATCACATAGGTACTCACCGTTCTTGTTCGGTAGGTAGTGTGAAGAAAGATAATTTTGGATTTGACAAATTGCTGTTGAGACATCCATGAACACTGCAATATGTTTTATGGCTAGTCGACTTTGTAGCCATCTTTTACGTGCAGTTATATACGACGTAGATAGGTACCTCTATGTTAAAATTGTTAACGAACGTCAGCGCAGCAGGCGCGAATCTTGTGTGAGAGCGGGCGGTTTTGCGTACGGCGCAGCCTTGACTGGCGGTCCATTTAACCTCCCTAAATGTTGTCAGTATGTGCGTGCGACGGCCATACGTACGGGCGCGCTCACATACAAACCACGCTCGGTGCGTTTGTATGAAGTTACCTTACTTATATATTCAGTTCAGAATTTCCGAACGCATCCTTTGCTGGACTGTCTTGTGAGTGAGTGCAGTATTGACTGCAATTTGATTAAAAATATCAAGTGGTGTTTTTTAATATGATTGAAAAATGTGTTACTAAGTTTATCTGACCAAAATGTATCTGAAAATGGTGTGGTGTTATGTTTTTGTACTGACTTTATTGGATTTATCGCTGAACACGAAGCTGACAGCCCAGGGAAAGAGTCATGGTAAAATCGATTTTATTATATTTATGCATGCTTGTCCCTTTTGTCTCCCAACATTTTGTGGTCGGACTAATTATTTAATTTCATATTCATATTGACGTATACACGTAGAAATAGAAAATTCAAGATGAGCATAATCTCAAATTTTTTGGCAGTTGTTGATCGGACGGTAGTACGCACAGCGCGCCTCATGTTATTTTAGATCGGGGCCGCGGCGGCTTGTTGGTCGTGTTCCTTTACTGTGTATCAGCATAGTATTTTAGTCCTACTGGAAACATACGTAAAACATTTTTCAATAGAAACACTGACGAAAAGTGCCATGCAAGCCATGCCGAAATTTTGCTTCACATGTGCACCATCCATGAGATGCAAGCGCATCACTTGCCTTCGCAACAATTTGGGGTTGGCTTTAGAATTGTGTGTGAAGACAATTTATTGGTTAAAGTTTAAATTTTTAAACTGATTGGTTTTGGGACAATACAGTTTATTGGTAAAGGTTTAGGTCCCAATTACTGTAATATCTGCCTAAGGTAATTTTAACCTTAGGAAAGAAAAGGGCAAAACCAAACACATTATTTCTGTATCTAGTTTTTTGAGATATATGTATTCTTACTTCATCACAAGAATATCATTCAATAATTTCATATAATAAACAACTGCATTTGGGGTGTACGTGGCTTACTGTCTATTATATGTAAGTAGATTGTATGATAATGTTAAAGACCATAAATCAACAAAACTGGGCAGAAATTGAGCATATAGCGAGTGCGGAGGGGCTGGGGATGCAATTCTATGTCAAGTAAATACTACAGGCCCTTCAAATATGCCTACAAATCGCTGGATGTGAAGGGCTGATGGTATATTGTACATGCTTGCAACATAAAATATTGCTCGCTCGTGCACCGCCACCTCCCACTGCTATTGCAGCAACTCCATCCTTTTTAGTAACCTCTATCACTCACAGAAACGTAACCCCACTAGGACATTGTTATTTGGCTGGTGTCTTCTGCACGATGAAGGTACGTTGGGCAGCTAAACATTAAGCTCTACACTTTTTTTATATGAGTGGGAGGCAAATGAGCATGTGGGTCACCCGGTGGAAAGCAATCACCACCGACCATGGAGATCAGCGACACCAAGGGGTTGCCGATCCATTGCCAGCCTATACTCCTTCCTTTCTTCTTTGGTGATGTCACTCAATCGCAGGAACACAACAACCCTCGAGGGAAGGGGATATAACTGGAGTCTTTTGTTTACTTTTGAATTGATTTACCCTGGTGAACAGTGGCAACCTTATTCTTAGTCTTTTGGACTTTTAGTACCCATATAAAGCATGCTAAAAACTGAAAAATTAACAGCCATGTTAATATTTAACATAGAACTCTTAGACTACAAGCCCATGGAAATGAGCAAAAGAGAGGTAGGGTACAGCTTGTTTGTAAATTGTCTGACTGGGGAAGTACCTCCACCTCACAGAATACCACAGCTAAATAACAATTCCCTTGAGGGTTGTTGTATTCCTGTGAATGAGTGAGGTCACCAAAGAAAGGAATTTATATATTGGCAGCGAGGAAGGCGGCACGCAAGCGACATACGACATACAACATAGTATAAAAAAAAGATTATTATCAAAGGTTATGGTAAAAATCTATTATGCAAAGATTATAAGAAAAAGATATCTGGTTTCAAGAAAGAAGAAATCTGGTGGCATTTGGTGGAGATGTTGTGCCCATGGCCTGTCATAGTGGACAGGCCATTGGCACAACAGGTTATCCAGGTTAAATACCAAATATTTGTTTTTATTTACTATGTATGATGAAACATAATGTAAATTGTGAAATCAACATTAAACTGGGTCAGTGGGTAGCTTTCGGGGCGGGTTGTTGGAGTTGGGGTATACTCTTCGGGGCACTATGAAACGAGCAGAAAACAAAAAAAAAAAATTAAAAAAAAAATTTTTGTGTTTTATCAGGGACTTTTTTTTATTTTTTTTTTATTACCATATTTTTATATGCGCACATCAAAGATCACAACAGATAGATCATTTCTTGTCATGTACAACTTTTTCGTACAACGCGCCGTTTTCGAGAAAAATAGACTTTAACAATGTATGAATCAGGACTTAGCCAATTTTTAGAAGATATTTTTTTCTTTTTAAATCTCACATTTTTATATACGCACATCAAAGATCACATCAAAGAGATAATTTCTTGTCATGTATTATCAAATATTAACCCTCGGGTTTTAGCCTGGTGAGCACTCGCGGGGTGTTGTGGCCACCCCACATATTTAATAGTAGATTATTGCATCGAGCACAAAGTAATTTATTATTGCACCGAGTGCCTGATTTAGAGCCCGAGCGTTAGCGAGGGGTCTAATCTAACAGGCACGAGGGCAATATAAATTACTTAAGGCCAGGTGCATAATCTGCTTTTCTTTCAACTAATACCTATAGGAATAGTAGATAAAAGAAACTCATATCAAACAGTTAAAATAAAAGTTTCTATAACACTGTCGGCTTCATTTAGAATGTTTTCCGGAGTTAATGTGTCGCTTGATGATTCCATTTTAATTCGAAGCCGAAGCACTCAAAATCAGCTAGTATCACACTTTTATCGTTTCCAAAAATATTGTCAAGCAAAATTAACAAAGTTCCCGCCAAATCACTTTTTTAAATTTCTTTCATTTTTAACTCTGAGTTAGCAGCAATCATTTTTTAAATTTGGAACAAGTAGGATAGAAACGAATAATACGTACGAAAAAGAAGTATTGATATCGGCTGGCTGAATAGAGCTAATCCGTTGAGATTGGCACCTTTTGGTGCGATTAAAGAAACTGTGCAATAATGAAATTTCATACATTTTTATTGCTCTTGAGCATTAAAGACTCGTTTTGTACTGAGTTTTTAGTGTGATTGTGATGAAATTAAAGCATAGTTGGAAGAAAAGTACATTTTTATACATATACCATCAGTTAATGAAATTATACCAGCATTTTGTTATTTTGTGTTGTATGACGTATGTAAATAAAAAAACGTAAATTTTATTATCAACTTTATTACTGATCTACAGAACATTATAATAATCAGCCTTTTTAGTCATAATATTGAGATCTTTCCTCAAAGAACTAAAAGAAAAAAAACTTCTTAGTTTTTAACATAAACTTTCTCATTGAAAAACATAAATATAAGGATTAATTATCAAAATCAAATAAAATTTTCTTATTTTTCTTAACAAAAAAGTGGCTATGTAGTTAATCTATACGCTGTAGAAGTAGGAGCGAGAGGTATACCAGCAAAATCTCTATAACCTGCTGAAAGACCTTGGCTTGTCCAGAAGTGCAGTAAGTTCTATACTAGAATGAGTATCTAAAGCTGCATTAGCAGGTTCATACTGGGTTTGGCTGGGTAGGGAGAGAAACACAAGTAGTGAAGGTGAGTGTTGATGTACGTCGGAAAGGAGCGCCTTAAACCTACACCCGTGTCACAAGTCTCGGGATCTGCTTGGGGTTTCTCTCTCTACCACATATAGGACCCGGCACCCGCACGGTGAATCCATGGAAGCTAAGAAGTTCGTCTCATAAGAACAAAGCAAAGTAAATAAAAAGTTTGTAAAAACAAAAACCATTGAATATATGCTAAGAAATGCACCATTATTTATACTATAGTAAATAACGGCACAATAAGATAATTTACTTTTACAAAACAATTGAAAACACACACCTTGCTGATAAAGTAACTTCCTAAAAAGTATACCACGAGCGCTCGCGGGGTGTCATGCAAACTTTGGCACGTCCTCAAGCTGCGAGCGCTCGCGCCTTGTGTCGACGCGTTTAAAGGTCACTTGAAGGTACTGAGAAGCACGGATTCGTAACTAGAGAAATTATTATTCATTTTTACGTTCAAAAATGCGTGGGGTTAAGTTATCTGTTATTTTGAGAGTTTCGAGCAGGCAGCTGGCTGTTATTGCTTAGGTGAGGTGGGTCCAAATTGATACGAAGACACGAAATAATAATCCACAACAACCATATATGGGTCAATCAACTTTTTTACCTCCGATGAGGTCCGCACGCTGTCCCTGTTCGATAACATAATTTATAATAATAATGACGTATTTTATTTGTATACGTTGTTTTTCTATTATTATTTAGAAACTAATCCCTATAAAACATTTTAATTTTTTTTGCAATTTATCCGTATTTCAATGGTTGTCCAAAAGACAAAAGTTCGTTTTCAGTACTATCGGAGAATGTCCCTAAGTATTATATCACCACAAAACTTTGCAGCCTGAAAAAAATCACTATTATAAAATTAATACCAATTACACAAATACATTTAAAACGATATGTATAGTGAAGAAAACGTGCCTGTTGCATATTTCACTTTAAATAATTTAAGATTTTTTTCTTTTTACTTTTGTCCCCATAATCATCATATAAGACGTCGGTCTTTCGGACAACCATAAATTAATTGTGTAATCAAAGTATAGATGGCGTTGTAAGCAAGTAGATATCAAATGTAAATTTCTAGTAAACAGATAGGCGTAACCGCGATTTTGAATTCACAAAAACCGCCGCGTCAGTCGGCCGCGTTCTGCTTGTAAGAGTGGGTGGCTTTATTGTCCGTCCATCGGATAACCGGAAAAAATACGTAAGTACTTAATATATTACAACAAATTCTAGTGCACCAAATACTATTTCATATGTATATTTCTGTAAATGTCAAACTAAACAAAAAAAGACATTTGTATTTATTTGACAGCTCAATATTTCAGAAATGTCCTATGGATAACCAGTCACTTGGACAACGAAGTGGTTGTCCCTAGGACAATTTTGGTTGTCCCTAGGACAACAATATTGCAATTTGCAATTTTGAAACAGATTTAAATCATAACTTCACATCTTGACCCCAGGCGCTACCCCTTGGGGTCAAGATGCGAAGTTTTGATTTAAACCTGAGAAACTAAATAACACTGCTTAGCACAATCTTACAAATATGACATACAAGTGCTGTATTCCATGAGTCATTATTTTAATCCTATTTTTTTAGTAGCATCTGTTGCTTAATTTACATTTAGCTCTTGAAATTGCATTTCAGCCTTATATTTTTGACGTGACAACGTCTTATAAATTGGTTAGCCGGGTGACACTTCAAGAAACTGGCTCACGTTATGCGCTTACAATGAGAGCGAGTGAAAGGCACGCGTCCCTTCTAAGAGCGAGAGAGACAGACATAAAAAGTGAAAGGCATGCGTCCCTTCCACTCGAAAACATTTTACCACTCAAAGTCGTTGTCACGTAAAACTTTCGCCCGTATACCGACTTTACAGGCAACCAATTTTTATTAGCCTTCCATCTTCAATTTGAATAAATTTTCCGACATTCCCAAGCCCAACAAATATACCTTTCTTCATTTCGTCCCTTCATATTATTCTTAATAAAAGCATGTAATGATCCACTACAGGATCCAAACCCAAGTAATGAAAGAATACATTAGTGGGGGCTTAGGTCCTGCAGTGGATCTGCAGTTCTGCGACAATCACCACAAACACTTTTACTCAATTGTTGCACCCAGCTCATGGCTTTTCATCTTTCAAATCATCTTATAGCTTTACACACTTCCATGCATTCACAGTATCGAATGCAGTATATTCAATACTTTCTGTTTTTATTTTTAGAATGGAATTATAGGAAAAAGAAGAAAAATATATCAGGACGCTATAGAGAAAGACTTAAATAAAAAAGAGAGAAAGCTATCACAAAAATAAAAAGTTGATTTCAAGTATACAGCGAGAGGAACAAAAACACTGCAGAGCTATTTAGAAATTACGTAAACAGGAACAAAGAAGACGAATAAAAGCGGTTCATAATATGCTTAACGCCACACCTCCAAGTTCTCCGTCGTTTTGCAGGAAATCAATATACCTCAAGATCAACATGAAATTATTCCACCTGCTTCATCTATAGTAGCTGGATATAAAATAAGAGGAAAGGGATAGAACTAAAATGTATAAAGAAAATATTAAACTACAAAGCGAGGTCAGGATGTGGAAGAAAAAATATGAAAAATATAAGAAGAGAGCTATCGCAAGGAAAAATCGATTCTTCTTCATTCGTCTTAAGTATTTCACTTAAGACGAATAAAGAAGAATCGAAGACAGAAAGTAAATTCCACATTAAAAACAAAAGTTTTAGCAATGCTGTCAAAGAAAATTACTACAAAATAAAGGCTCGATACGGAAAAAACATGTTGAAAAATATATTTGAGAACATAGACGCATCCCAAAAGAAAGAAATCATCAAGGATAGTTTAGATATAAAAGGAAGAATCAGTGCAAGAATAGGTTCCCACTGTGGTGATACAGAGCTTACAAAAAATATATTTTTCTTAAGAGACGATGAGGTTATTCTTGACACATCATCTCTTAACAAAAATATTTTTAACACGGCCGGTAAAAAAGAAACCGTAAGTAAAGGCTTTGCCTTTACTACTACAAAAAGTGCAATAAGGGTTTCTTATATAAACTCAATGAAAAATTTGTTTAAAGCTGATTGTCTGAGAATCCGGGTACAAAATATTCTTATTTCAATTTTACCAAACATGGTATCGACCATGTTTGGACTTTTACATTCTCAAACCAACAGTAGATGGAAGAGATATGTATCTGTGTAAAATAGATACAAATGCTGAAGATAAGATAGAAGAAGAAGGCTTTATTCTTAATGCGATGGATATAAGTACATTGATTCTGGAAACAGTCTGTGATACTAATAAAATGGATTGTATGTTTGGGGCTTGTGTCCAATGTCAGGATGAAGAAATCTAAATTAAGAGAGACCAATCATACGTAAAATACAATGGTTTGAATGCGTAAGAGAAGAGGAAATCTATCTGAAAGAAGGAAAGAAAATGAAAGAAGGAAAGAAAATAAAGAATGTAAAAAAACTGAAAGAAGATACAGTACAAAACATGACTGAGAATTTTAAACGAGAACTGAGAATGTTGACAACTATTGACAATTGTTTTTGGCATGCAAAGCCTTTAAAATATACATTCTGAAACTTTCTTATTCATATTTTTTATTCGGTACTCTATTTAGATGTAAAAGTAACACTATACACAAAATAATGTAATAACTTTAACGTTCTAGTACTTCCTATGGACAACCATAATGTCCACTGTACAACTAAATTGTCCCCAGATTAAGAAACGTACAAGGATAAATATTTCTTTTTAAATTTAATTTAAATTCATAAAAAAATATAAGATCAGTAATACAATATAAAGAAAATTTTCACGAGGTTTTTTTTTATTGTAATTACAATATTTTCCATAATTATGAAAAGTTTAGGTTGTGTGAAGTTACAATCGTTGTCCATAGGACAGCATTAGTGCATATATTTCTGAAATTATAAGAAATTTCATGGAATCAAAGACGAGGAATTAAAATGTCTGCATTAATTAATTCAGCAAAGATTTATTTTTTATTATAATTAAAATTGATACTACTTAAAAATCGTATAGAGTTTAGTCGTCCAGGGGACAGATATACCTTTGGTTGTCAGAGGTTTCGTATAAAATTTAGTCAATTACATAAGAAAACAGTTCTGCTCTCTCTGGAATCACAAAAAATAGATAATTGTCTTTTAAATAAAATATTTAAAAGTGAACATTGAAACAACAAAATAAAAATCTAAATATTCATGATTGGGATATTTAAAAATTGATTGACCCATATATATTTTTTTTTTGCTGTGGTAAAAGGTCTTTTTCAGGCTGGCAGTTTAACTCTATGCTGTACACTACCTCTTTGTTGATTAAGAGTTTTTTTGTGATTGATGAACTGGATGCTTGTGGTCTACTGCTACTAATTAGATGCTCCTCTTATTTTCGCTACGATTGGTAATCGGCAAGGCGTGTCGCATGAGGTCGAATGTGGCCTCAAAGATTCTAGTGAAATCCCTTACACCCCAAAAAAAATCTGCAACTGCATGCATAGATTATTTTAATAGTAATATAATAAAACTTTTATATTGTTGACCAGTTATTATATTATACATACTTATAAATATTCTTTTTTTTTTGTTTTCAGGAGTCACAGTGCAAGATCCCTTAAGATTCATAGAACGCATCCCATTCCAGGTAATTTACAAAACGGTTTGTGCGGCAGGTACATTTGACTGGCAGATAGAGCACCTTTAACTTTACAATGTTCTTACATACTTAAGTTTGAATTTATTTTTATGTAACTGAAATCTAGAAAATAAATGTAGGGAGTGTTGGCCAAGATAGGGTTCATTGCCAAGGCCGCGCGGCTGGCCCCCCGTGTGTGTGTGTAGTGTGTGGTGACGAGGCGCGTGTGTTGCAGGAGGCGGGCTACGGGCGCGGGCCCGCGGCGCCGCCGGAGGCCGCGCGGCTGGCCCCGCCGCGGCTGTCGTTCGGCCGCCGGCCGCTGGCCGCGCCGCACGCTCTCACCGTGACGCTGACCAACGCGGCCAACGCCACCATGCACCTCGCCTCCGTGGCCGGCACCACGCCCGACTTCCACGCTTCCTTCTTCGAATCTAAGGTGAGTACAGTCCGCTCGACACGGCGGAACTACACGAACTAAACTGGCGAGCTACTGAACCGATGCGATCTTATAGAAGTGCGTACGGGGCGAACGTACCGTTGAGACGGTCTCTGCACAGAACAGAAAAAAATAGCTTTTTCTGTTCTGCGGGTCGCTGTGTACGCATACCTATAAAATGTGATTTGACCCTAACCGACGGCGATCTGTTGAAAATGTTATATCATAGCTTAGTAGTTATTTTTTCAAAATGTTAAATCAATATGCAGTTGTGACATTTACGAATTATCGACGGAGCATATGTAACTATTTCCGTGGCTAAAAGACGAGTTGACTCGGGGAATAAATAATGGTTCCTGATTTTTCCACGGAGCCTGTAAATAGACAAAGATAAATAGCGCAACGTCGTGAACCTTCGTTATCGCCGCCGGCCGCTCCGCCCGCTGGTGTAATAATGTTCCATGCAGTATGTCAATTCAATGGCTACTCTATGTTCTGTAATGCTACGGCCACACTATCGTGATATGCCAATAATTATTGCCATAACTTCAACAACGCCTAGGTGTAACCACGATTTATGGCCATAATTTTACAATGCCAATCAATATGGCAAATGGCGGTAGACAATAGCTCCGGCGGCGGTCTTTTTTCGCACATCAAAGAGAATTACCGCAGTAATTAATGCGTCTGTGGCCACACTACGGTTTGTCCAGTGTGCAACATGAGCTCAACGGCGGCGCACGTATCGATCGACCGACATGGAGTGGTCAAATGAAAAAAGCTTGAGTTTTGGAATTATTCCAATGCGAACCGTATCTTTTTGTGAGCTTTCTGTCGGGTATCCCCCGATAAAAATCGCGGTGTACAATAGATGATTTGAAGAAGAAAAAAGATCGAAACCATCTAAATAAATATAACAGCTGAAGCTTCAACCTCCATTTTGTAAAATGATATTTTTACCGCCTAATTTATTGACATATCTAGGTAAACTCTAGTGTAACCAGACCACTTCACGCAGTAATTTAAACGGTAATTTAATGCCATAATTATTGCGGTAACAGCCCAGTAGACTGTAAGGTAGTGTAACCGCAGCATTAGGACGTCACAATAATATTGTCGGCCCCTACGTAAAAACATTAAAAATATTTTTTAGCTATTTTACAGTATAACGTTTCAGAGTTAGTTACATTATTATTTAAATGCGAAATATTAGATGTAACAGGATTACTGTTACATCTAATAATAATAATAATTTAAGCACTTTTATTACGTCATCCACATTTACATGCATATATAGAAGTTTTCGGTAATTACATTTTGTGTTTTGATTATTTTCGTCGATTTAACTATGGATGAAAGAATTACTTCGATAATAAATACTTCCCGGGACATGATAACATGAAAATTACAATTTTGTACTTCTCCGAAAACGTTCTATACAATAAGCTAGTTGATTATGATATCACACGTTCCAGTTTTGTATGCATTCATCATATTTTTTTACGACAGTTAAATATTGTCACTTATTTAACTTTATCATTATTAATGATTACAATGTATTTTTGACACAATATTGTATTGTTCTGAAATAAATGTACCATTAGAAATATGTAAGTTATTAGGGTGCTCGTTTCTAGGAGCTTGCTTATACATTATTATATGGATCTTTTATTTAACAGTATTTTTTTTTGCTTAGATGGAAATAAAATTATGTCTCACGCATTTTTAATTTAATTGTTATTTTAGGACAGTACTTCATCTACTTAAGAAACAATAATAATATTCGTATTGTACGCTGCTGATAAGTACTTTTTTATAATATTAGAACATGGTCACCTAGTCTATTCAATTCATTTATTCCATTATCTACACGATATTGTATGTCGAGCTGCTTCTAATTGATAGTACCTATATTCCGGCGGAGCCGCTTTTCATAATCGGAAATGCTGGTGCATTTCCGTCAAGGCTCGTCCAGCCTGCGGAGGCCATGTTCGTTGTAATATTTGGCCGCAGTCGCAGGGCACGTGGTCCATCGTGGCCCGCGACCGCCACACACAGCAGCTGTTGTGTTAAGCGGTTTAGCCATAATACGATGTCACAGTCGTCGTTTATTAAAATAACTAAAAGCCTTGCGTGTTGTTGTATATTGATAATTATTGTCATTGACATATACAAGTCATTACCAATTTTAAGTATGAATTGTAAGGAAAAATATACCGATTATTATGAAATAAGGAAAATCATTGTAGAATATGAGGAGCACTCAAACGAAATTATAAATAAATGTGGTGGGTACAAAAGACGAGTGGCGCGGAGTGCGCTCGTTGGCGAGTTTTTATGTACCCTTTATTGTACTGAAGTTTATTTGTACAGCTGGTTTATACACATTATATTTTAAATGTTAGCATCACTGTTTATATGTGGGTCACCTGCTAAGCAATCACTACCACCCATGGAGATCAGCAACACCATTGGTTCGCCGATCCGTTTCCAACCTTTTAAGGGAAATATAGACTGTTTTGGAAGGAACGTCGTAATTGTTCGGAAAAACAGCTTTTTAACAGAATGGACCTGCGTAGTACAATTTCTTATTTCTTAATATAATTGACGTATTGTAAGTTTAAGTGTTAGTACATTGTATTTGCGTAAAATCAAACCGAGATGAGCCGTCGTCGCGACGTGTAAATAAACGCGACGTCACGCCGCGAGCGAGGCCCCCAGTGTGCTCGTGAGTCAGCTGACTACCGCAATAACATATGTCCACTTTTGTTATTAATGTGCAATGGCTTACGGTATCTTAATAAAATTAATTCCCTTCGGTTATTTCATTTGTATGTGATGGTTTTACTAATATTAGGTGGAAGGGAATAAACAACGAATAGTTAAACACTTTTTCCAATGGCAATGGGAGCGCTATGTGTGGAAAATCCGTTATTGTATAAATTGCACTGTGAAACCTCGTTGCCGACGGTACAACCGAGCCCGGTAACGTTTTAAACATCAACGAGTTTGCGCCGACCGATTGACGTGAGCGTGTCACAAGATGTTTTTCACATGTTTTTTTTTATATTAGCTCAGCATATTGACTCCGTTTCGCCTGATGGTAAGCGAAAAGAGGAGCCTTAATCACATCGGCAACGGACAAGAGACCTTCTGGTCAGTTGACGCTGCCATGCTTGCTTACAACATGTATAACTAATATCAATAATTTGTATAATAATAGATGTATAGTAGTCGTTGAAATAGTTGTTCGCGTCTGTTTTATTAGTTGGATGTTTTTACAACACAAATAAATTACAAATTAAACGTAACATATTTTTATGAAGCGTTAGTAGAAATTTATATTTTTAATCACAAGACTTGCTACCGGAGATTAATTTAAATTGGAGCACAGCAAGTAAACTGGCAGGCATGAACGGGCTCCGAATGTCATGCTTACATCGAACACCATTGATACCTGATCTATATTAACTCTCTACTTCATGATTCGGTGCCAATGGAAAGAAGAGAGAAGCTCGTAGAAGAGAGAAGATGACCGGATGGATTGAGAAAGACGTATCTGGGGTGCGGGAAAAGTTCGCATTTTGACGTAGACCGTTGTGGAGTCAAGCTCGAATTTTTCCTGCGTCGCAGGTAGCGTCGACGACGATACCGCCGCCCACGACAGGACTGCAACGTGACAGGGAGTGGACTGCCTGTCCTGATCAAATTAATTGGAGACTGTCTCGAGCACAAAACACACAGTAGACATTGGAAAGGCAATCGTTGCTGTAGTCTAGGCCCCTTTTATACTAGTACACATGTAGAGTAATATACACGAGCGCATGCACTGACGCGCGACGTCAAATATACTACTGTGATTGGCCTCCGACTACTCTTACAGACGATGCATGCACAGACAAATATACGAGCATCCGCGCATACTTGTGAATCGCTCGCCACACATACATGCCCCTATTACTCTCTTTAGTGTTCTGTGGTCTGCAACAAATATATATCCATCGGTTGATTTTAAATTGGCGACTCTTACTGTGACAGTCTTGTGTTGTTTTGTGTACGAGCTGTTTATTTGTGTACAACGTTATGGTACCGAGTGCGGGCGATATAAATCTCTGTTTATTATTACTTATGGTTTCAGGGATTATTTTCCTCAGGGAAATGGAAACCCTGAAATCCAAATAATATAAAAATATATAGTGTTATTATTGACTGGCTAAACTTCTATGTGAACCATAATAAAATTATTCATTATGGAGTAACAACAAGCTATTGTTGTATCCGTTTATATTTAAATCATATTTTACAGAACCATATTCTGTAAAATATGATTTAAATATAAACGGATTGCGTCATGTTTCGGTTTCATTGTAAGTTTTATGACGTGCGTCGAGACAATATATATATATCAGGTCGTTAATAAATAGCATCAATTCACATACTTTTATTTTGCAATATGACGAATACTTGAGCTCAAGGCCCTTGTCCCACCGTCCGCGATGAACGAGAAAAGAGCAGAGCTACCGACTATGAAGTATATGTAAAAGTTGCGTCGGCAGTGCGAATAGACAGCGATCAGTTATTCATATTATATGTATCACTTTAAATACACACCCGATCTGCATCTATTGTACGTTTCTTGAGTGAAAAAATAGTACATATTTGCAAATTTTAGGCGGCGGCAGATATTTTTGAGTATTGTGTAGGCATTATAGAAATTAAAGTTATATTTTACTTAAAGAACCGTACCGTCGTCGTCATGGTCAGTAATCGCGATGCGGTAAAGGGAAGTTGGACGTGAGTGTAAGCGTTGTGTCGGTGCGATGTGCAGACGCTGCCGCCGGGCGCCAACACGTCGTTCAGCGTGGTGTTCCTCGGGCGGCAGGAGGGCGCCGTGCACGCGCAGCTCTACATCCACACGTCGCTCGGCGTGCTCGCGTACCCGGTGAGTGGCGCAGCTCCCCGGCCGCGGGGCTCCGCGCCGTACCGTACTGACGCTCTCGTCGCCCGCAGGTGTCGGCGGAGGGCGTGGCCAGCGAGTGGGACGTGTGGCCGCTGGTGGACATCCGCGTGCCGCACAACGCCACCGTGGAGCACCTGCTCACCATGCACAACCCCACCGACCGCACGATACAGGCACGGTACCCCCGCGACCCGACCTCTCGCGCCGGGCCGGCCGCGACGCGATGTAACGCGCTGTGTCCGCACGTCCGCAGGTGAGCGAGGTGTACTCGTCGGGCGCGTGGCTGGCGCTGGCGCTGCCGGCGGGCGCGGCGGCGGCGCCCCGCGAGCTGTGGGCGCTGCCGCCGCACACCACGCGCGCGCTCGTGGCGCTGCGCCCGCTGCTGCCGCCGCCCGCGCACGCCGCCGACGTCGCCGCCGCGCCGCTCACCGCCTACATCAGGTACTCGGGGCTTACACCTAGTTGACATTATAGTCCGTGAGCCTGATAGCATATTTTGTCAGTCATTTCCTCTCAAGCGATAACTCGTGAAATACTTCAGAAAGTTATATTATGCCGTATGGTAAACGTCAGCTGCCACCCCGTGGGGGGTTGGGCAGCGGCAGCATCTTAATCACGTAAAAAAAAAAATTGTTTTCAGTCATTTCCTCCCGATTGAAACTTTGTTAAATGATAGTTAACGCAATTATTCGAAGAAAAAAAAAGTCAGCTGGCCGTACCGCGGTGGATTATACGTCTGCTAGTCACACGAACATGCAAAAAAAAAAAATCATTCAGTGATTTACTCCCACTTGAAAATTTGTCAGATGATAGCTTACATGCAACTTTGAATAAATAAAAACGTCAGCTGCATCTATGTTGGTGGAAAGGTCGTCAGCTGATGTATTTAAATAAGCGATCGGCGCTCGAGCCTGGGCTATGCCCCACCTTTCACTGCATCAGCTGACGCTCTTTCCACCAACATAGAGGCAGCTGACGTTTTTATTTATTCAAAGTTGCATATAAGCTATCATCTGACAAATTTTCAAGTGAGAGGAAATCACTGAACAATAATTTTTTTTGCATGTTCGTGGGACCAGCTGACGTGTAATCCACCACGGTACGGCCAGTTGACTTTTTTTATCTTCGGATAATTGCGTTAACTATTATTTAACAAATTTTCAGTCGGGAGGAAATGACTGAAAACAATAATTTTTTTTACGGGATTAAGATTATTTTCTTTTTCATGAGGCCCGTCTCCTATTTAGATACCACATCCAACCATAACATCGTCGTCGTCCATTGCACACGAAAATCGACTCGCAACTGCTCTGTGACGAGCCGGGTGACGGTAAAATTAACGACGCGGTGACGTTCAAATTAGGTCGGATCGGCAACTTGTAGGGTGAACAGCGAGACCCGACAGCCGACCACCTGTAAAACTGTCGGACCCACCTAATGTGGACTAGCTCAAGGCATATTTTTAGTTTAATTTTCTAGTCGTAGAGACTCCGCATCAACCCATAATCATCCCACTGTTGGGATATGGGTCTCCCCTCAATCGAAGGGGTTTAGAACATACTCCACCACGCTGCTCAACTGCGGGCTGGCGGAGGCCGATGTTTTCAAGTCACCCTAAACTCACTGACTTGGCTTAACGACTGTCATCTTATGACAACAACCTGGACCGATGGTTTAACGTGCCCTTCGAAGCACGGAGGAGGTCGAGATAAATAAACCCATCCATAGACAGGCTACGGTCGACGTTGCTTAACTTGCGTGTTCGATTAGACTGACACGCGCAACGACGCCATCGTGCTCCTCTCGCACGCGGGGACTCGTAGTAGTGTAATTGTGAGTCTCCTTTTTAAATTTAAATAATGAAATATGAACATTTTGTTCATACTACCGCGTGAGAGCGGTGGTGTGTGGAGTGTTTGAGTGGAGCGAGTGTCGCAGGATCAAGGCGGCGGTGCCGGGCGGCGCGCTGGTGGTGCCGGTGGAGGCGCGGCCGGCGCCGGCGGGCGAGTTCCTGCTGCCGCTGCAGCTGCGCCTGCGGCCAGCGGGCGCCGCCGACCCGCCGCACACGGTCAGTGTTTGAGTGGAGCGAGGGTCGCAGGATCGAGGCGGCGGTGCCGGGCGGCGCGCTGGTGGTGCCGGTGGAGGCGCGGCCGGCGCCGGCGGGCGAGTTCCTGCTGCCGCTGCAGCTGCGCCTGCGGCCAGCGGGCGCCGCCGACCCGCCGCACACGGTCAGTGTTTGAGTGGAGCGAGGGTCGCAGGATCGAGGCGGCGGTGCCGGGCGGCGCGCTGGTGGTGCCGGTGGAGGCGCGGCCGGCGCCGGCGGGCGAGTTCCTGCTGCCGCTGCAGCTGCGCCTGCGGCCAGCGGGCGCCGCCGACCCGCCGCACACGGTCAGTGTTTGAGTGGAGCGAGGGTCGCAGGATCGAGGCGGCGGTGCCGGGCGGCGCGCTGGTGGTGCCGGTGGAGGCGCGGCCGGCGCCGGCGGGCGAGTTCCTGCTGCCGCTGCAGCTGCGCCTGCGGCCAGCGGGCGCCGCCGACCCGCCGCACACGGTCAGTGTTTGAGTGGAGCGAGGGTCGCAGGATCGAGGCGGCGGTGCCGGGCGGCGCGCTGGTGGTGCCGGTGGAGGCGCGGCCGGCGCCGGCGGGCGAGTTCCTGCTGCCGCTGCAGCTGCGCCTGCGGCCAGCGGGCGCCGCCGACCCGCCGCACACGGTCAGTGTTTGAGTGGAGCGAGGGTCGCAGGATCGAGGCGGCGGTGCCGGGCGGCGCGCTGGTGGTGCCGGTGGAGGCGCGGCCGGCGCCGGCGGGCGAGTTCCTGCTGCCGCTGCAGCTGCGCCTGCGGCCAGCGGGCGCCGCCGACCCGCCGCACACGGTCAGTGTTTGAGTGGAGCGAGGGTCGCAGGATCGAGGCGGCGGTGCCGGGCGGCGCGCTGGTGGTGCCGGTGGAGGCGCGGCCGGCGCCGGCGGGCGAGTTCCTGCTGCCGCTGCAGCTGCGCCTGCGGCCAGCGGGCGCCGCCGACCCGCCGCACACGGTCAGTGTTTGAGTGGAGCGAGGGTCGCAGGATCGAGGCGGCGGTGCCGGGCGGCGCGCTGGTGGTGCCGGTGGAGGCGCGGCCGGCGCCGGCGGGCGAGTTCCTGCTGCCGCTGCAGCTGCGCCTGCGGCCAGCGGGCGCCGCCGACCCGCCGCACACGGTCAGTGTTTGAGTGGAGCGAGGGTCGCAGGATCGAGGCGGCGGTGCCGGGCGGCGCGCTGGTGGTGCCGGTGGAGGCGCGGCCGGCGCCGGCGGGCGAGTTCCTGCTGCCGCTGCAGCTGCGCCTGCGGCCAGCGGGCGCCGCCGACCCGCCGCACACGGTCAGTGTTTGAGTGGAGCGAGGGTCGCAGGATCGAGGCGGCGGTGCCGGGCGGCGCGCTGGTGGTGCCGGTGGAGGCGCGGCCGGCGCCGGCGGGCGAGTTCCTGCTGCCGCTGCAGCTGCGCCTGCGGCCAGCGGGCGCCGCCGACCCGCCGCACACGGTCAGGCCCGCCGCCTCGCCGCGAACTAACCCACCGGCGCACCGGCTGATTCAAAGATGATATGATACTATGTACAGTACCTTAATATGGTATAGATTAATAAACAAAATTATCATAAGGACGGCTGATTCCAGTATTCCGTTTGTGCGATTCACGTATCTAATATACACGCTATTGATACAAAATCGGCCATCATGAATACAATTTAGAAAAAATCGTTGTCACCTTTGAAAGGCACTTTGGAGTTTTTGGTAGATATATTTATTAAACGCACCAACGTAATTTTTTATAATGTGCGTATGGTATCATGTTATCCTTGAATCGGCCGATGCGCTGATTTTTTACAATTATTTAATTAACAAGGTATTCAGACAAGTGACAAGTAATTCCCCCACTCACTTCTGAGCGAGTACCATTATTTGTGGGAGTTCCCGACATGTGTGTTTTGTTTTCGAGCATAGACAATTTGTGGGTTGCCATTTGTATCAAAAAATAAATAATAACTGCTGATATGTCATCAAAAATAAGCAAAGCAAAGACACCCCCTCCCCCTCCCCCCGTCCTCAAGCGTTTACGTAATGTTTGAATATCCCCTCACGAGCCGCCGCAAAGTAATAACAACATTTATAATAATTGTCATACGACGTGTTCTCGCTGCTCATAATATAATTTAGTGAGACATAATACAGATATGTTAGTAACGCGGCGTCCCCCCCCGCAGTGGTCGGTGCGCGCGGGCAACAGCGCGGCGCGGGCGGGCGGCGCGCGCGCGGCGCTGTGGGCGGCGCGCTGCGGCCCGCGCCCGCACCAGCCGGGCCCGCCGCCGCCGCCGCCGCCGGCCGGGCCCGACCCCGACACCGCCAACGGTAACAAGCGCGCGCCGCTCGCAACTGTACATTAAATAACTCGAAAAAAATATTGTATCATGTAGAGCGTGTGCGTGTGTGCGTAGGCGTGAAGTCGAGCGGCGTGCACGTGGAGTCGCTGCTGTCGCGCCTGGAGCCGCACCAGCCGCCGGCCGCCGCCGCAGACGTCACCTTCGACTGTGAGTCCGGCCTCGCCCGCCGCTACACACCGCTTTATATATGAATTTAACATGCATATCACTAATTTTTTTTTTACTTGTACTTACTTGTGCAGTCGCTAAGATGTGGGAGACGTACGTGTCCGAGCTGGAGGCGGAGGGCGGGGCGGAGGCGGCGGCGGAGGCGTGGTGCGCGGGCTGGCTGCGCCTGGGCCGCGCCGCGCTGCCGTACAGCGTGCGGCTGCGGCCCGGCACGCTGCGGCTGCTGCCCGCAGACATGCAGTCAGTACACACACACACACACACATACACACACACACACACATACACACACACACACACACACACACACATACACACACACATACATACACACACACACACACACACACACACACACACACACACACACACACACACACACACACACACATATACACCACACCTAATCTTACATTTATCGAATTTTAGAATTATTGTATTATTGTAAGGTATTGTTTTGTGCAGTTTTGTAACCGCCAACATGGAGGAGGCGATGAGGGAGCGAGAGCTGCGCGTCCACAACGAGTTCTCGTCGCCGGTGAGACTGCTGGGCCTGCAGCGGGGGCCCGACATCGACCAGTATTTTGAGGTCAGTCTCACGCTTTGTCACATTAAATTTATTTGTTTGAAATTGGCCGCGACGAGGAAACGACCGGTGAGCGCTCCGCCCGGGCGCGGCGACCGTACTTCAATCACAAACTACAGGGACTCGCCGACTCGAAATAAAAATTCCAGAGACTCCAGACGAACCGTGTATTAAAGTATACACAAACATACAAGGTCCAGCGCGGTTCCAGAAGTTATGACGCGAACTCCAGGTCTCGAAAATTCCCGTATGTGCGTGTAAGCTACACGCTAATCCGGAGGCTATCACAGCAACAAAAACCGGCGTCCAAGAAGCGCACCGCGCGCCGCCATGTTTTTAGATTTTTAATATTTGTCACCGCCGTATGGGCGTAATATGTAATATATATATAATGAATATTACTCCTTTTAGCAAGGTTCTTGAGAAAAGTAATAAAGACTCAATTGCGTTTCTGTGAAAGAACAAGTATTTTTATTTACCATACTGAACGACATTATGCTATTAAACAAAAGATGCGGTCAGAGTTTAAAACTTATGCACTCACCTGTGAAAGAACAAGAAACAACATTTAAAGTCCTTATTTCAGGGTTTATAAATAACTAGAACAAAATAGATTAACCACAACACCACGCACTTAACTCCTTTTTTACCACACGTCACAACTGTCAACAGAGACCTCTCTCAGTTCCGACAACAACGCGGCAAATTCAAATTTAAATAAAACTATGGAACTGTAGAACTAGTGTCGTGGTTTTCTTTACAATAAAATTATAGAAACAAACAAGCAGACACGCATATGCTACAATATTTTACCCTGGATCTTTTTAAAACAGTATTCGTGCACTATGTGACTATAAGAAAACATGATCGGCGGCACGAGGCGCAAGGGGGGGGGGCAGTATAAGAGAGTGTGCGGGCAGGTGTCGGAGACGGGCACGGCGTCGGTGGCCCCCGGGCAGACGGCGACGGTGGCCCGCGTGAAGCTGGCGAGGCGGCCCGGCGCCGGCGCGCAGCTCGACTCGTGGCTGCGGCTGCGCACCGACGGCGCGGAGTACGCGCTGCCCGTGCGCCTGCACGCCGGCCGGCTCGAGCTGCGCGCGCCCGCCGCCGACGCCGCCGGCGAGCTGCAGCTGGGCGTGCTGGCCGCGTCGTCCACGCACCGCGTGCGCCTCGCCGTGCACAACCCCACGCCGGCCGAGCTGTGCGTGCTGGCGCTCACCGCGCGCCTGCCCGGCGCCAGCGCGCAGCTCGCCCTCGACGGCTGCGCGCCCGCCGACGCCGGCTGCGTGAGTGTCTCCCGTACGCCGCGCGTGCACCGCCCGGTGGCCGGCGTCCGGTGTACTGTACTCGGTGCGGTCGTGTTGCAGCGCTGCGTGCCGGCGGGCGGCGCGCTGGGCGCCGAGCTGTCGCTGGTGGCGCCGGCGCGCGAGGGCGCGGTGCGCGGCGCGCTGACCGTGCGCAGCCAGCACGCCTCCAGCGAGCTGCCCGTGGCGCTGCTGGCCGCCGCCGGCCGCCTGCTCGCGCACCGCCTGCACATGCACCGCGCCGCACCGGTATGACCGCACACGCATCGCATACATACCACACACACACACCGATTATACAAGTACGATGTAACCGGAGTCTTAAAAATTACTAAACGTACCCAGAACATAATCCTAACGGACGACATTAGATTGGTGAGAATCCTGAGTGCGCCATCATCAGACACTAGGTGCATTTACATGTAAATGTACCCGGTGTCTGTAAGGTAGTCACAATAATATTTTTATTCGAGCCAATAAATGTGCCGCGTCCGTCCCCGGCAGCCCGCCGGCCGGCGCCGCGGTGTATATTTATCAAAATAATAAATCGCCAGATGCGGCATTTTAATCCGAGTTCCATTAAACCATTTGTATTTTCACTACAAAATCGATTTATTTTTTCCAACTTTAACAGTGAATTTTACATATAGTACCGTCGAAAAATCAGTTCGACGTTTTTTAAATTTTTGTAACTTAATATTTATTCCACATTTTCAATAGACAACCTCGACATTAGATGTGACCGATTACAACCCGCGTGAAACATTTAGTGTAGCACGGTAACGCGACTGGATTTAATGTAGTCTCATGATGACGGCAGTCTGTCTTCACGGTGCCCTCCCGTTTGACACACAACGTTTGACAACATTTAGTTTTTGATTTTGAAAAGCGGCGTTAGAGCCGCGAGGCCGTGTCCGAGACCGACTCGGTACAGGCGCGCGGCCGGGGCCAGCAGTGAGCGTGTGTGATGTCCGCAGTACTCGTGCGCGCCGGCGCCGCTGGTGGTGGAGAGCACCATGCCGCTGGCCATGCGCGCGCTGGCGCTGCACGCGCCCGACCAGCGCGCGCTGCACCACGCGCTCTCCTTCCTGTGAGTACTGCTGCCGTCTACTGCTGCCCGCACGCGCTGACGACGGCGCGGGCTGGCCGCGGCCCACTACACCGACTGCTTGCGGTCGCTTGTCTACTTTGAGTTACACTGTGTATAAAAGGCGAGCGTTACCGTCTCATCTGTCGACGTATAGTTCAAACCGCTCGACGGATCGAGTTGAAATCTAGCATACAGGCAGCTATTCGGTTAAGAAAGGTTATTGGAAAATTCCCAGAGGATACCGAAATACGTGTCTACGAAGTCACGGGCGCAAGCTAGTTAAATTAATTGCAGATTTTGGACAAATCGTCCGGCTAACGCTTCCACTGACATTGCGACCTTTGTACCGTTCTTATGCCATACGTAATAAGAGTTACATATTACGGCTGTCGTGTATTCTTAGCAGTACAGCCGGCAGAACGAGGTCCGGACTCCACTAAAGCCGAAATATGCTCTCCGCTTAACGACGAAAACACATTTCCTCTCAGCTCATCTTCGCTTCGACGGTATCCGAACCTAAAATGAAAAATTAAAAGTTTACGTTAATCGTTATTTTCCCGTTGGCGCCCGTTTCGTACCCGTCCCGGCGTCCGATGGGGACGGTGCATCGTGTGAATGCGACGTGTTGATATGCGTGTGCGTGTCCGCAGCGCGGAGGGCGAGGCGGCCATCGGGCCGGGCCAGCAGACGGTGGGCGCGGTGGTGCTGGCGGCCGAGAAGCTGTGCCAGCCGCACTGCTACACCGGCCTCGACCTGCACTCGCCGGAGGGCGAGGCGTGGTTGCGGCGGGGGGCGGGGGCGGGGGCGGAGGCCGACGAGGCGCTGGCGGGCGACCTGGCGCTGCTGGCGGCGCGGCGCGCGCTGTTCGCGGCGGCGCGCGGGCTGGAGCACACGCTGCAGCTGCGCACGACGCACGTGCTGCAGCTGCCCGTGCCGCTGTCGGTGCGGCTGCACTGGCCGGCGCTGGCCGAGGCGGGCGCGGGGCCCGAGCCGGCGCTGGCGGGCGTGGGCGGCGCCGCGGCGCTGACCGTGCGCGTGGCCAACCCGTCCGCCTCGCACAGCCTCGTGCTGCAGCCCGTGCTGGCGCACCGCACGCACCGCACGGACCGCGCCCAACACACGTCAGTCTCACCATATTATTATACATCTTTCATATGCCGCATGCCGACTTATCTATATGTTTTGCACTGTATCAGATTAACGTTTACGTACATTATTTTTAAAATTAGTTTTGATTATATTATTTAGTTGCTTCATTTAATGAGCTAGTAGGCGACGACGCTCTCCGATGATAATGCTGGTTTCGCCGTTTTACAAATTAAATATCCGTTATGTAACGCGATTCTGTGAATTGTCTGCGACATATACGTTACGTACATATATACAATGAAACGCACTATACAGAGTAAATAATAATGTTATTTTTAAAAAATTTTAGCTTACATTCGTGTCGTCTCGGTGAATAGAGTATTGGTGTAAAAAGTAGTATCTGGCCTTTTCACCGAAAACTGTTTGGCCGATTATCACTCGCTAATCAACGTTTGACCTGTTTTTCACTTGGACAACTAACTATTATCATTTTTTTATAAGACCATGTTTCATTTACTAATATAATAATAGTTTAACTATTATTATATAAACACAAAACGTTTGGAGCATTTATCATTTGTCAAATCTTTCACTAGGCTAAACAACCATTAGACGAATTACATTTCGTCAGTGTAACAGTTTCCTTTTCGTATATTCGATATAAGTTTTAAAAAAATTACGTGCAATTGTTTTATATAAAATAACTTTAAACCTTTAAATTAACTTTAAATTTATAATAAGAATAACAACAGGAATTTAAGTAGGTTAGGTTAGAGTATGACAAACAGCGCACGAGCCGAGCGAGCGTGCGGCGGCGGCGGCGGAGTGCCAGAAGTAAATCGCTTTTTGGAAACAGTTAGCTTAGGTCACATTAAAGTTCAGGTGTGGAACTCTACTTAATACAACATTTGGTAACTAATAAACAACTAAATGAATATTACGCTTCCTAAAACATTCGCTACTTGAAAGTTGGCATTTTGAAAGGCGTCATTACAAACATACAGTTGAGAACTGTGAGGTTGGGAAATATGACAAAATTATAAGAAAAATTGCCAAATGATTATTCTGTAAATTAAAATTCTGCGAAACGTTAGTTGGCACTTGATAATCGACTGAAAATTTTTCAGCGAAAAGGCAGAGATACGTAAATAGTATACTATCTGTTAGTTAATTCAGAATATATTTTATGTGAATGCCGGATTTGTTTCAAAATCGTTCAGCCGTGTTCTCGTCAAAGCATCATAACAGACATCTATACGTCTATTGAATTTTTATAGGATAAAATAAATAGATTAGATGAACTAAAATGTAAATAGAGTAAAAATAGTATATATACTATGTTGCTCGATATCAATTATAACCGGTAAAGAAATCCTAAAAATAGGTATGTAATCATAAAAACGATAATGACGACGGAAAGGTGGTCTGTTTTTTATATTACGCCGGGTGGCAATCGAGCTTCCGGGCCGACCGATGCGAAGCGGTCATCGTAGCCACCGCGGACGAGAACGCATCAAGTGTTAACCTGGCGGTATCTATGTCCAGCGGGCCGCCGGCGGAGTGCGGCGCGGGCTGCGTGTGGGACAGCGGCGTGTTCGCGCTCAGCGGCTGGCGGGCCGCGGCCGGCGAGGCCTCGCTGTACGCCGGCCCCCCCGCCGCTCCCGCCGCCGCCGACCCCCCCGCCGCGCCCGCCGCCGCCGCGCGCGCGCTGCCGCCGCTGCTGCTGGCGCCGCGCGCAGAGATCTTCGTCGACCTCACCTTCTCGCCCACCGAGCCCGCGCTCGCCGCCGCCTACTTGTACCTCAGGTAGCCGCACGCGACACACCACACGCGACAATTAAACTAATTTATTACACACAACATAGCATTCGGGTGACACCTGTGAGGAGACGACGAGAATTCGGGAAAAAAAATATTCTGCAAAGAAGGCAGACATTTTTTTTTTTGACCTGCCGAACCAGAATAAATTTAACATTATTTTATCTATTTAAATATTACCCAAGAACGGTCCCATTAAATATATGTTGAAATACAAATTTTTGATACGCGGACTTGTAACCTCCTTTAATTTTACATTTTATTGCGTACGGACACCTAGCGAGTGAAACGTTAACAAATGTGATAGCTTGAATATAACACAAACCAGAATATAATGACATGCTCATGTATTGAGGTCTTCGATCATTAATACTAGAACTAGATGCATAATGACTTAAAGAAACTTCACGGTACATAGAAGATGACATATATCTTACTTATTTATAACCAATATTATAATATATATAAGGTGCTTTTTTCGTTACAGCCAGGATTTTAATGGGTGATAGTATTAAGCCTACTTGTTACGTTAGTGAAAAAATATAGTGTCCCAATATCATTATTAAAGTTTGAAAAATTAATAACCAAGTCAATGAACTGGTTTCATAGCGCATAACACATTCCGCGCTATCAGATGAAGTCGATAGTAACAATAACAGCTGTACTGTACTGTGTGTAGGTAGCGTCGTCCCAATTGCATATTTTCTTAAAATGCGTTGTAATCAAAATAGGATAGCTAAAAAAATGTAATCAAATGTAAAACTGATAGGTAATAAATAACATACACTTACAGGAGAGCAGATGATTGGCCTTATCAAGGTCATTGAACTTTCATCACACTTATTATCACACTGTCTGGACTGTCAAAATAATGTAATAATGTATGTGTTTGTTTATGGAAACATCATAAAAATACCTAGTTACGAAGTTAGTTTTTTAAAATAACGCAGTAACATAACATGTTCTACAATAACTTGGCGACGTTTAAAAGGTCATTGAAACTATTTACACAAAATCACAATTGGCCACTAATTTACACCTTGGCATTCTATGCACAAGTATCCACGTCTACGTACATGTATTACCACTTTTTTGCCATGGAATGTATGCGGAAAAAGTCCATTACCGCTTTCTTGAACTGATCGAGATCTATCTGTACGAATTTCGTACAGATGTTCTGCGTGCGCATTTACACTCGCGACAAGAAAGTACCATTTCGACAACGCAATTTAATTACCAATTGTACATTTCGTAAAACTGCGGCGTATAGACATGATTACGTCAACACACGGACGAATCACGGTTAACACTGTTTTCGTTTCCTTGAATCCTTTCTTCCTTCTTTATCGCGACGCGACCGCTGTTGCCGCGCCGTCCGTGCGGGGGCGGGCGGCAGGAGATCAAGCGACAGACATCGCTGCGAAGCGGCGTTTTACAAAGGGCGGCACCAGCGTTTGAGTAAACTTTGACTTTACCGCGGTTATCACGGTGTTCGGAAAGCGTTTGGCAGCTCGCGACGTAGCCTTTCGGCACGGGTCATACCCGAGCGCATTGACCGCGCCGTCTAGACGCGACGCGGTGTTATTATCACAGGGATGGTTCATACAAAGTAAACTAATCTTTTCATGATGCGATTTTATTTTCTAAGAGAAAAAAAATAACACGTGGGGCACAAATTTCATTTACCATCGAAATCAGCATATGTAATACTACTACCCTTTTAAATCCTGGCAGATAACTCCAAAGCTCCCTGTATATATACATACATAACATACATTGTAAATTTACATTTATGCTTTCGGTTTAAAAGTTACAATTCACACTAGTTCTTACGTCTACGTATTTATATAAAAAAGAGGTTCATGAAATATGGAATACGAATGACACGACGTCTTCTGACTACATACTACCTGCCTGCAAATGTCAGCTTCACAAGTCAAGTAATTTTCGAAATTTCTTGTTAAAACAGAGAGGGAGTGAACCTTTCAATTTTATACATATTGTATAATTATAGATTATAAATGGAAAAGTTGGTAATGTTGTTAGGATATTTGTATTTTTTTTGTATATTAACCAATATACAAAAAAAATACATACTAGGTGTTTACGCCTTATTTAGTATTATTTGTTTCACCACCGAAATAACAGATGGCGCTGTTCGAAAGCTGCATCGCGTTATGGTTTGTTTCGCAGTGGTTTAAGTACTGTTTTGTTATGTTAAATTTATTTGTCAATGAAAGTCAACGAAAGTAAATCAAACGCTTGATATTCGCCTTGAGTTTTCATTTGCACCGTACAACGCTCCCTAGGACCTTTACATTGGTCCTTAACGAGTCGGACTAGAAGCTATTTTCGTGTGGCAAGTGGGAAGTTCCTACTGCACAGGCGCCGACACAGTGGTGGATTGCCGCTGATGGTACCTTGACCGGCCGCCGCAAGAGGGCGCTAGCTGTCAAGGAAGTATTCATCGGGTCTGAAGCAAGTGTATGTATAGTGTGAGTGCAGTGTATACATGAGTGGCAAACAAACTGTAAGTACTTTCAACTTGTAAAATTTTCAAGATTTAACTAACAAGTAGAAGCAACTAGGACTTAGAATAATCCAAGAAAAAGTGAACTAACGGGGAACCTATGCCCGATTTTGGTCAGAATTTTCTAAGTCAAAAACACTTAGAAAAATTTCGCATTAAAAATCTTGGACTTGTAAAATTTTACGCATCTACATCTATTGGACTTATAAAATTCACACATCGGTTCTGCAACACATTGGAATTTGAAACTTTAAAAAATTTACAATCTTTCTCCTGGATTTGTGCATCAGTCTTCAGTATCCAAACAAAATTTAATGAACTTTAAAATATTTTAATATGTGTTAATTGGATTTGTTGGTTATTCGAGTATTGTGTACCTAACTAAAAATAAATAATTATTGATATACTTACCTGTGTCATACTGCAACATTATTGTTGTACCTACTTGTATTTTTTGTGTTTGTTTGAGAATCGGTAAATAACTTCATACACTACAATGGAATCATTAATTAGTGTACAGGATGATCTTAAATCTAAAATATCAAAGGCTAGATTAAACTTTAAAAAATCGCCAAAAGAGCGAATTACAATTTCTTATATAGAAGCGAGGCTAGAAAATTTAGAAAAGGCTTGGCTACAATTTACCGACACTCATGCAAAAATTGTAAAGGGAACAAATAAAGCTGAACTGTTGAAATCCACATATGTAACTACTGATATGTACGATGTAACAGAAGAAAGTTATATTGATTATAAGACCGAGTTAAAGGATATGTTGCGGGATTTAAACGGCAATAGTAGCGCATCTACATGTAACTCTAAAACGGATAGTCAATCTTTCCAGGTCAAACTTCCGAAGATTTCTGTACCTGTATTTTCTGGATCATATTCTGAATGGATAAGTTTTAGGGATTTATTCATGTCACTAGTGCATAACAACAAGGCTCTAGACGATGTCCAACGTCTACACTATTTAAAAAGTCACCTTACTGGCGAACCTGAGCAGTTGTTACGTCACGTCCCTATTACTCATGACAATTATACGGTATGTTGGGAACAATTGGAAAGACGCTACAATAACAAAAGGTATCTTGCTAATTCCATTTTAAAAAGATTTATGAGTCAGAAATCATTGTTTTCGGAATCGTCACATGCAATTAAAGAACTTTTGGATACAACAAGTGAGTGTTTACATGCATTAGAAAATTTGAGAATTAATATAGAGTCTTGGGATGTAATTGTTATATATATCATTTGCCTAAAATTGGATACAGAAAGTAGAAAATTATGGGAGGTTAAAATTAGCGAGACTTTTGATGAATTACCCACATTAACAGAATTTAAAGAATTTCTTGAAACACGTTTTAGATCTTTAGAATTTTTAGATAATAAAGTAAATAAACCCACTAGTACAAATCGCACTCAGAAATTCAATCCAAAATCATTGCATGTATCTACTGTATTTTCATGTGTTTACTGTTCCGAAAACCATAAATTGTATAATTGTAAAAAGTTTGCCAAGGAAGACATAGACACGCGACGTAATTTTGTTCAAACAAGTAGTCTTTGTTTTAATTGTTTAGGTCCCAATCACTCTGCAATCTCATGCCACCAAATCACACGTTGTAAGATATGCAAAAAACGACATCATTCATTATTACACCTTAGGAAAGTTGTACATTCAGTCGATTCTCATGTTGGTAGTAATCAATCGGCTAGTGTAAATGTTGTACCGACGACGATGTCGTCTTCACCTCAAGGCGAAACCGGAAATGTTGTAACATGTTTTTCTAAAGTACACAGTCAAGTGTTATTGGCCACAGCCTTAGTTAAGGTTAAATCAAGGACTGGTACGGATATCACTCTAAGGTCATTGCTAGACCAGGGTTCGCAGGCTTCATTTATCACTGAAGCTTCGGTTCAGCTTCTTGGTTTAAGAAAGTATTCAAGCAAGAGTCAAATTTCAGGGCTGGGAAGTGATCAGACGGGTTCTGTGCCCTCTAAGTATGTAGTATTCTTAAAAGTTCAATCACTTCACGACCCCAACTTTGTTGTTGATGTAAAGGCTCATGTTTTAAAGAAGCTAACTACGTTTATGCCGGAAAGAAAATTCATCCTACCAGCTTCAATAGAACTCTCAACATTAGAGTTAGCAGACCCTACTTACACGGTACCCAATAAAATTGATCTATTATTGGGTGCTGAAATATATGCGCAGATCCTTCAAGAGGGTCTGATAAGAGGGTCATCTGAGTCAGTAGTTGCTCAAAAAACAAAATTAGGCTGGATCATATCTGGTCAAATCAACTCCTCTAGTAACAATGAAACAAAATCTTGTTACTCTATTGTCAGTTTACATTCCCAGTGTAACGAAAACGAACTTCTTCGCAAGTTCTGGGAATTGGAGTCCGACAGCTACAACTCAGACTCCAGGAAGCACCTCACTCCTGAGGAACAGAGATGTGAGGAGCTATTTAAGTCTACTACCGTACGTGACGCGTCCGGTAGATATGTTGTCAAATTACCATTCCGTGAGGAGAAGCCATGCAGATATGGTAATTCCCGAGATATTGTAGCTCGCAGATTTCACTTACTTGAGAAACGATTACTAAAAGATCCCAATCTTAAGCTTCAATATTCTAATGTAATTCAGGAATATTTAGATTTGGGACACATGGAGGCGGTACCTGAAAAAGAACGTGATAATCCAAATGCAATATACTTACCACACCATCCCGTCATCAGGGAAGATAAATCGACAACCCAAATCCGCGTCGTATTTGATGCTTCTTGTAGGGATTCAAATGGTGTATCCTTGAACAGTCAACTAATGATAGGTCCAACTCTTCAGTCCGATCTCAGACATCTTATTATACGCTGGCGTTTACATCCAATCTGCCTCGTGGCCGACGTTACGAAGATGTATCGACAAGTGAGGGTATTTCCTGAAGACGCTGACTATCAACGCATCTTGTGGCGTAATCTAGATCATCCTGAATGCGACTTACAGCACTATAGATTGCTGACAGTAACATTCGGGACAGCCTCGGCGCCTTACCTCGCGGTGAAAGCGCTTCAGCAAGCAGCCATAGACGATGGCGTTCATTATCCTTTGGCATCTGAAAGAATTTTAAACGATTTTTATATAGACGATCTACTAACTGGTTGTCAAAATGTCGAAGAAGGGATAAAGGTTTACAAGGAAATCAAGGAATTACTGGGAAGGGCTGGATTTGAACTGAGAAAATGGTCTAGTAATAGTAAGGACTTAATAGAAAAAATAAAGGAAGGAAGTAAGGAAGAAATTGGAAGTCTAGAGCTAAAAATAGATTCGGTCATGAAAATTCTGGGACTTACCTGGAATCGTCGCACTGATTTCTTCGAATATTCCGTTCAACTGCCGCCGCCAGGTGAACCTATAACTAAAAGAAAAGTTTTATCAGATGTGGCAAGGTTGTTCGATCCTCTTGGGTGGATCGCACCTACCATTATCACAGCAAAGGTCTTCATCCAGAAATTGTGGATTTCTGGAATTGACTGGGATGATAAACTTCCACCCCAGTTGTTAAAAGAGTGGCTCACTTTCAGGAACGAGTTGTCATTACTTACCACTGTCCGAATTCCTAGATGGATTAATTCAAGAGCAGACGATCAGCTCATGGAGTTGCATGGTTTCAGCGATGCCTCAACTATCGCATACGCTGCCGTGGTATATGCTCGAATAATTAGTGGAAATGGTGAACGGCATGTACATTTACTTACCGCAAAAACGAAGGTCGCGCCTGTGAAACAAGTGTCGATTCCCAGGCTCGAGTTGTGTGGTGCCGTCTTGTTATCAAAACTGCTCCTGGAAGTATCTTCTGTTCTTCAAATATCCAAAGAAAACATCCACGCTTGGACTGATTCTTCGGTTGTACTCGCTTGGCTGAGGAGTCATCCAAGTCGGTGGAAAACCTTCATTGCCAACAGAGTTTCAGAAATATTAACGGTTTTAGACAGCACGCAGTGGTCACACGTCCAATCAAAAAACAACCCTGCGGACTGCGCCTCTAGAGGGCTCAGACGGCATGAGTATCCAAATGACTTGTGGAATACGGGACCACATTGGCTGAAGCATGAGAAAATTATTTACAACAGGCAGAAGGTAGATGAAACAAATTTGGAGGAAAGGACGACGAAGAAGGTATGTTATGCTACTACAAATGAAGAATTCGGTTTGTGGGAAAGATACTCATCTTTGCGAAAACTAGTAAGAGTAGTCGCTTTTTGCAGGAAATTTCTTCAAACACGTTCAGCTCACCAACCTGAAAATAAAAAAATATTTATTACTGGTCAAGAATATACAGAAGCTTTAAACACATGCATTCGACAATGTCAAGTTTTAAATTTTCAAGACGATTTAGATAATCTAGCTAAAAACGGTAAAGTAAACAAGAAAAGCAAGCTTACCTCTCTCAATCCATTCATGGATGAAGTTGGTATTATGCGAGTTGACGGGCGATTACATAGGTCACAAATGAGTGAAGAGACAAAACATCCTGTTCTGATTCCAAGAAAATCACACTTCACTAATTTGTTAATAGCTGAAGCTCATGAGAGAACACTTCATGGCGGACCGCAGCTTATGATCAATTATTTGAGAAGTAAATACTGGATTGTTGACGTCAAGAATCTGGCAAAGTTTTATGTTCGCAAATGTATTAGCTGCATTCGTTATGGATCTCGCATAAAACATCAACTGATGGGCCAACTTCCATCCGCAAGAGTCACTGCTTGCCGACCTTTCTTCGCAGCGGTGTTGACTTTGCGGGTCCCATCAGCCTTCGTACTACCAAAGGCAGAGGTCATCACTCATATAAAGGCTACATCTGTTTGTTCGTCTGTATGGTTACCAGAGCAGTTCACCTCGAAGCCGTAAGTGATTTGACTACTCATGGCTTCTTGGCTGCTTTTAAACGCTTCGTGGCCAGACGGGGACATTGTGCCGATATATGGAGTGATAATGGTACGAATTTCACGGGTGCTGCTAGGGAGCTAAAGTCACTTTTTTCCGCGGAAAGGTCTGGCATAGCAACAGACATCGCTGATTCACTTGCCAACAACGGCACAGTCTGGCATTTTATCCCACCCAGAAGTCCAAATTTTGGTGGACTTTGGGAGGCAGGGATCAAGTCGACAAAGCACCATCTGCAACGTGTAATCGGTAACGCGACTCTGACTTACGAGGAAATAGCTACGGTCTTGACACAAATCGAGGCTTGTTTGAATTCTCGTCCACTCTCTCAAATGAGTAACAATCCTGGTGATCCAGCTCCTCTTACACCAGGACATTTTTTAGTCGGAGAACCCTTAGTGTTAGCTCCTGACGTGAATTATGAAGTTTGTAAACTTAGTAACTTAAAGCTTTGGCAATTGTCACAAAGGATGTTGCAACATTTCTGGCGACGTTGGTCTCAGGACTACCTCACGCAATTTTTTCATCGTCGGAAATGGCAAGAACAAATACCTGGGCCAGAAATTGGTGACGTGGTATTAGTCAAGGAGGACGATCTACCTCCAGCAAATTGGCTTTTTGGTATTGTCGTACACAAACATGAAGGTTTGGACAAGATTGCACGCGTCGTCAGTCTCAAATGTAATGGCAAGGTAATTAAGAGACCTGTATCAAAGGTTTGTGTGTTACCAGTTACAGAATAAAATTTACGTATGTTTTGTAGATATGTCTCAATTTTTGTTTGAAAATATCAGAATAACATTTTGTATTCTTTAAGTTATACGAGTATTTATACAGTCCATTGCTAATCATTGAGATGTATTCATTAAGTTGTTTTGCATTGCAATAGTTTTTGCAAATGTTTCATGTTTTAGTTTGTTATGTTTCATGTTCTGATTGCTATTTGAAGTAACCTGTTAAGAATGTCATAGTTAAATTACACAGTTAGTTTTTAACTATTGTGATGGACAAGTTGTCCATGGCGGGCGGTATGTTTACGCCTTATTTAGTATTATTTGTTTCACCACCGAAATAACAGATGGCGCTGTTCGAAAGCTGCATCGCGTTATGGTTTGTTTCGCAGTGGTTTAAGTACTGTTTTGTTATGTTAAATTTATTTGTCAATGAAAGTCAACGAAAGTAAATCAAACGCTTGATATTCGCCTTGAGTTTTCATTTGCACCGTACAACGCTCCCTAGGACCTTTACACTAGGTATATTATTGTTATATTACTAATAATATACTAGGTATATTATTGTTTGCGCTTCGACACGAAGAAGAGGTGTTGGGTGAATAATAAAAATGATGCTTTAGTACTATTACTTATAATTATTGAAAAAGGTACAGCCGTTAGCAACTTATTTTTGCACAAGCGATTTTGCGTGTCATCGGAAACGGATATAGCGAGTGTTGTCATCTATAAAATTTTATAGTATAGAAGAAGTTTGTCGATGCCCAAACATGCCCCCGGCCTTGGAAGCACCAGCTTTCAATATATGAAGCTATCTCGTAGAAACGGAGCTAGTCTTCGAGTAGTGGACAGATTTTGCTGTAGGCCCGCCTTACGACGCCTGATGGTGTTAGAATGTCAGCCACTCTGCTAACACCGTCCTTCCCAGGTATGGTCTTCACAATGCGTCCCAAATGCCACTTGAGAGGAGGTTGATTGTCCTCCTTGATGACGACCAGCATATTAGGCAGCAATTGAGGGGCGTCCTTCCATCCCTTTGTTCTTACTTGGAGCTCAGACACGTATTCCTTAGCCCATCGAGACCAAAAGTGTTGGCGGATCTGTTCAACTCGTTGGTAGCGGTTTAATCGATGCGTCGGCGTCTCGGTGAGGTCCTCACAAGCAGGCGCGGTGAGCGGACGGCCAACCAGGAAATGAGCTGGACTCAGCGGAAGGAAATCGTGCGGATCTGCGGACATAGGGCTTAAAGGACGGGAGTTCAGGACAGCCTCAATTTGCGTTAACACTGTGCTAAACTCCTCGTACGTTAAGTGCGCGTTCCCCATGACGCGACGTAAGTGATACTTACAGGATTTCACCCCTGCCTCCCACAATCCACCAAAATTGGGCGCGTACGGTGGTATGAAGGTGAATTTAATATTTTGACTAATTGCATAATCTAAAATCTGTGGTGAACAGTTAGTTAAAAATTGTTTGAATTCGTTCATCAAACCTACAAAATTTCGACCATTGTCGGAGTAGATTTCTAGAGGTTTACCCCTTCTAGAAATGAAACGTTTTAGGGCTAGCAAATAGGCATCGGTAGACAGGTCACTAACGAGTTCCAAGTGAATCGCGCGCGTTACGAGACAAACGAATATGCATACATAGCATTTGGTCGTTCTAGCACCCTTGCCCTTTCGATTGAGCATGAGCATTGGCCCTGCATAATCCACTGCGCAACGTATGTAAGCAAACCCGGGAATCAAGCGTTGTCCAGGTAAATTTCCCATCACAGGAAGGGGAGTTCTACCTCTCAAACGTTTACAAACAACGCAATCGTATACAACCTTTCTGGCGAGGTTCCTACCGCCAATAGGCCACCAATTCTCTCTCACATTATATAAAAGCGCTTGTGGAGCTGCGTGTAGTAACTGTTTGTGCTCATGTCGAAAAAGCAATAAAGAAAAGGGATGCTTGGAAGAAATAAGAATTGGATGCTTCTTGTCGAAGGTGAAATCTGGTGAATTCACAAGGCGCCCGCCAACACGAATGATTTTATTTTCATCAAGAAACAAATTTAATTTTGATAAATTATGTTTATTGACTAAGTTACGATTATTTGAGAGTGACATGTACTCATCTGGAAAGGATTCTAGCTGAGACAGTCTAGCTAAAGTTAGGTCAGCCTCTCTCAGTTCCACGACAGAGAGGACGTGTAAACGCCGACTGTTTCTATTACGTGCGTTATGAATAAAGCGGCGTACATATGCGACTGTTCGTCTCATGCGATTGAACTGAGAAAATCTGCCAAACGGAAATAACGAGCATTCGCGCGCCCTTTCTGTTGCAAGGGAAAGCGTTACACCAGATTTCAACTCCGGCAAGTCGTGCCCATCGTGTGATTTTACAGGAATATCAACACAGTCGAAATCCAATTGACGGAGGAAGCTTGGGCCTTCCCACCATAAGGTGGAAGATGAAAGATCTTCCAGCTGAACACCGCGTGAAATTAAGTCAGCGGGGTTGTGTTTTCCGCTTACGTGACGCCACGGAAGTCCCTCCGTCAATTCGTGTATTTCTACTGTCCTGTTCTGCACGAACGTTTTCTGTAAATTAGGTGACATGTGTAACCAGCCTAATACTATGGTCGAGTCAGTCCAAAACATAATGGTGTTAAAATGACAATGTAGTGAATTGTGTACCTTGTCATATAATCTAGCACCTAATAAAGCCCCGCATAATTCTAGCCGCGGAATACTTACGGGTTTCAAAGGAGCAACCTTACTTTTCGAGCATAACAATCTCACCACCACCGCGTCATTTCTAGAAACCGTGCGAACGTAAATACACGCGCCGTACGCTGTTTGACTGGCGTCGGTAAAAATATGTAGATCTATACGTGTAGGATAAGTACCTATAACATGACGCGGTATGCGTAAGATGGTAAGCACTGATAAGCCATTAATAAATTGCGTCCACGCGCGCTGCACGTCGCGCGGAACCTCATCGTCCCAATCTAATTGCAATAACCATAGGCGTTGCAACAATACCTTAGCTATTATTATAGTCGGGCCAAGCAAACCTAATGGATCGAATATTTGTGATACGTGGGATAAAATTGTGCGCTTTGTAACCCTGCCAGTATCACCTTTAAATTGTGTGTTAAAATAAAATTCATCGGATGAGTTGAGCCATCCCAAACCTAGCATTTTACATTGAACATTTTCACCTAACGTCAATTCCTTTGAGGCACAGAACGGAGCCGATGATTCGTTACAGTTAAAGTTAAAAATCCATTTTCTTAATATGAAACAACCACCCTTTAAACCTTGTGACGTTTTATTACATAACTCGAGTAAATCGTGTTTGTCGTCCGAGCCTGTAATCATATCATCGACATAAAAATCCTCCGTGATTATCCTTCGCACGCTGGTATCCGTACAGTCAAGTGCCAACTGCTTCAAGCACCTAACACTAAGGTAGGCGGCGGACGCCAAACCGTATGTAATCGTGTTCAGCCGGTATACACGTAACCGTTCTGATGGGTCGTCGCGCCATAGAATCAGCTGTAGGTCGCGTTGCGATTCATCCACTAAACACTGCCTGTACATCTTCTCGACGTCTGCACAGGCTGTGTACCTATGCTGCCTAAAGCGTAATAATATAGAAACTAAGTCACTCTGCAGAGGTGGTCCCACAAGCTGAATGTCGTTTAGTGATACCCCTGTGCTGGTGTCGCCACTGGCATCGAATACCACACGGAGGGTTGTCGCGGTACTATGCTCGTTAAACACACCATGATGCGGCAAAAAATAGTGTGGTGTTCCGTACGAATCGATTTGTGACATATGACCTAAGCTAATATATTCGTGTATAAAATTCGTATATCGTTCTTTGTAACTCGGGTTACGCTGCCAGCGCTTCTCTAAAGCTATAAAGCGACGTTCTGCTTGAGAGTATGATTCACCTAAGGTGGTTGGCGAGCTCTTGTGCGGCAAACGTACACAGAACCTTCCGTCACTATTGCGCGTAGTAGTGTTAACGAAATGATCCTCGCAAGCACGCTCCTCGTCAGTGTGCGTGGTACCAACCTTCGGTAGCTCCTCCAGCTCCCAAAATTGTCGTAACTGAGTGTCAATAGAATGGCTGAAGTTACATTGAATAGACCCATTACTATTGCGCGTATTAATATGAATAGGCCCTGAAACTAACCAGCCTAACTTCGTATTTTGTAAAAAGGGCCCATAAGGCAGCTTCATTTTACCATCACATAATAAATCCCAAAATATATCGGCACCTATTAAAATGTCTATATTTTGCGACTCGTAAAACAGTGGGTCAGCAAGCTGTATATTGTTAGGAATCATAGACTGCGCGTCTTGTTTATATACAGCCTGTGGTAATGTAGAAGTAATGTAAGGCAATACAAAACATCTGATTTGTGTTGAGTAGTTACCGATGCGCGATTTGATCTCAACATCACAGATTTGCGTCGATTGTGTTATTGAGTTACCGACCCCTCGAATTTCGTAAGTGGACTGTATTAAATTAACGCCTAATAAGTCGCATAACGGCTTAGAAATAAAACAATGTTGGCTACCACAGTCGAGAAGCGCACGTGCGAGATGAAACTTGTTATATTTGTCGGCTATCTCGACCATAGCGGTAGATAATAAAACTGGGCGCATACGCATATTAGATCGATTGTGTAATGTGGGTGCAGTGTCTATGTGTGCATTGTTTACCTGAGACAAAGGAATCTGCATAGGGATGGGAGTCGCAGGCAGTGCGGGGGCCGAGGGGCAAGGTCGGTTGTCACTCGAGGTCCCGACATCGGCCGAGTGCAGCGATAATGCTTGCCTGTGATCAGTCGTGTCCCTATGTATTAGCGTGTTATGTTTTTTATTGCACTTTCGGCACGGCCCAAACTTACATGTATCTATTGTATGTCCAGAGCGTAAACAGTTCTCACATAGTTTATTTGCTGTTATAAATTGCAGTTTAGTGTCTAAGTTAGAATCTAGAAACTTATGACATGCATATAGCGAATGATCGGCGTTACACATCAAGCATGATTTTTTAGTAATAATGTTACGATTCTGCTCCGGCTTATTGGTGGAAACATTGCAGTGAATTTTATTCTGTGACGTGTTGTGTGAAGTACGTGAGTTATGTATTGACGAGTTTTTAACATCGTTGTTTACCTTACTGTGCGAAACTAGCAATGTTTCCAACATGTCGGCTCGGTCACGCAGAAACATGAGCATATCATCTACCTTCAATGAAGACTTGGAATCAGTAGAATGTTTGCGTATATTGCACTTATATTGCTCCCACTCGCGTTCTGTGGTTTCATCTAATTTAGATGTGATAATAAAAATGACTGAAGTGTCCCAGTGCTCAGTCGGCTCGCCTAATAATTTTAAAGCGCGTAAATTTTTAAGAATAATGTCTATGAGCCGTCTGAGAAGATGTGGGGATTCTTTAGACAGTTTTTGAATAGTAAATAACGCCTTAACGTGATTATGTATCAACAGATTGCTATTGTTGTATCTGTTGAGAAGCAGCTCCCATGCTACAGAATAGTTACTAGCAGAAAACTCCAAAGAATCGATAACTAGCTCTGCACTGCCCTTAAGTGACGATTTTAAGTAGTGAAACTTCTGGACATCGCTTAATTCTTTAGAATTATGCACTAGGGATAGAAATGTGTCTCTAAATTCAAGCCAAGTTTCGTAGGCACCGTGAAAGACAGGAATAGATACGGTAGGTAATCTAATCGAATGTAAATTATTATTACACATCTTGGAGCTGCTAGTGACCACAGAAGAATTAAGCGTACACTCTGCCAGAGCCAGTAAAGCGTAATAGTTATCTTCAAACATTTCTCTTTGTGTTAACTGTGCGTCCAAATCGCATTCGCGTACGGTTTTCTCGATTTTTGTTTGAAGATCGCTAAATTCCGTAAACAAACTCGCAGCACCTTGCATCCGTAACCTTAAATCTATGCGTTTTTGGCCAGTTAGCTGTTCACTTGTAACATAATTAACGTAGTTTGACAATTTAGTTAGCCTACCCTTTATGATGCCTCGCGTTTTAACTAACTCTTTTAATAATTCGCTATCACTTTCGTTATTAGGCACTAGCCTGTAGGGAGATTTATCACGCACCTTAGTAGTCTTAACGGTTTCTTCTAAGCTCATTTTGGTGGGTTGTGAAAAGACTTACGGTTGTTACAACACTGTAACGTAATTAAAAGCACACTGTTACACAATTGAAGCGGAGGGAGTAGGTTAGGGAGGATGGCTGACCGTACCGAAATGCGCGTTTGATGGTATGATGGTCTGCTGCAGTGCCTCCAACGTCTTAACCGAGATCCTGTAGCTTCTTTTGCGCCTCTTCTTGCGTCTTTGTAGGCTTGGATGACTTGCGATGGGTCCGCCCACGTTGTATCCAAAGGTTGCTGAGTCGTATTTTCGTTTAATGCGGCGACGAAGGTCCACACGACGTATGTTTGCGCTTCGACACGAAGAAGAGGTGTTGGGTGAATAATAAAAATGATGCTTTAGTACTATTACTTATAATTATTGAAAAAGGTACAGCCGTTAGCAACTTATTTTTGCACAAGCGATTTTGCGTGTCATCGGAAACGGATATAGCGAGTGTTGTCATCTATAAAATTTTATAGTATAGAAGAAGTTTGTCGATGCCCAAACAATTATTGTTATATTGTTGTACCACATCAATTGCATTTTCAACAACAAATACAAAAAGGCGGACACTAAACTCCGTTTATTCCGGAATAAACATAATATATATGTAATGCGACCAAATGAAGTGGTAACTGGTAACGTAACAGTTCCACTAATTCATTTAATAAGTGTGTAATTAAATTCAATCGCTTCAAATTTTCTCCAAATACATATTAAGATTTTAAATAAAAATACATATTTGCGTTAAGTTTTTAAAAAATAATATTAATCAGTTTTAAATTACGAAAATACGGAATTCCATCTTTTTCATTGGCCAAGAAGTGTAATATTTACAACTTTTAAGCGAGCAGTTTGGCAAGTTTACAATAGAACCGTCCGAATATGTATAAGTGTGTATATGCGTATGTTGTGTATGTTATTTAAAATAAAGCACTCCTCCTACAATAAAGAATACATGTCCGAAAGGTAAACTGGTAGACAATGCTTTAGCATTAAGTTCGCCTTTTGTATATAATCATTTAATGGATTGTGTGCAATAAAAAATAAATAAATAAACAAAGGTTCCAGATCGTCATTTGGGATCTGTTTCGGCGGGGACGTACTATGAGCACTGACTGTGTATCTAAGTGGTTCTAGTATCAGTGATCGAAGACTAAGACCGGTGAAAGGGTGCTATTCAAGAGAGAGTATGTCATTTCTGTGGCATCAGTATCACTTGCAAAGTTAAGATACCTAGCGGAATAAAGGAACGAACTGCTGAGCGAGGGAGATGTCACCAGCAGTATCACCGTACGGCAGAAAGAGATACGTAGCACTGGCCGACCGAAACCGTTCCGGGCACGATCAAAATTGGAATTAATTTTGGAATCTAAGATGAAATCGTGGAATATTTGTGATCTGAAACAAGACGACGTGTTGAATAAATTTGATCGTTGTACGACATAGTGCCATAATATAGAAAAATTTCATTTACCAGATAATATATTGCAAACCGACGCCACTAACTGTAATTCTTGCCAGTGCGCCACGAATTTCTTGCTCTGAGTATTTGTTTCCTTCTATAAGTGTGTAAGTATGTGACAAGTAAAAGATATACTAGATCCCCCGACTCGGTTTAGGATAGCAGGCCGACGGCTTACATTTATGAACTGTTCGAATTAAACTCATAAGAAAACAATTCATATGCCCTACATTTTGCAAAAAAAAAAAAAAAAAAATATTGGCCAGAAGCGAAGCGATATTTTATGAATATGATAAATATGATAATATTAAATAAAATATCGGTCGGTTTTTAATGTCACCCGCGATGCGTCCGTTCCCAGGAACAACCTGACGATAGTGGAGAGCGTGGTGGTCCGCGGGCGCGGCGCGGTGGCCAGCTTCGAGCTGGGCGGGCTGGCGCCCGGCGCCGAGGAGCCGCTGGTGTTCGAGGTGCGCGCGTGCGGCGGGCCCGTGCGGCGCGCCGTGCTGGTGCGCAACACGGGCGCCGTGCCGCTGCGGCTGGCCGACTGGCGCCTGGCCGGCCGGCCGTGCGCCGCGCGCGGCTTCCGGCTGGCGCCGTGCGCGCCGCTCGCGCTGCGCCCCAACGAGTCGCGCGCGCTGCACCTGGCCTTCGGCGCCGACTACACGCTGGCGCGCGTGCCGTGCGCGCTGGCCGTGGCCGCGGGCGGGCCCGCCGGCCGCCGCGCCTTCCGCCTGCTGGCCGCCGCGCCCGCGCGCCTGCTGCCCGCCTGCCACGCCGCGCTGCCGCGCCCGCCCTTCGACGCCGCGCTGCGGGCCGCCGGCGCGCTGCTGGCGCTGGCCGCGCTCGCGCTCGTGCTGGCCGCCGCCGCGCTCGACGCCGAGCGCGAGCTGCGCCGCGCGCGCGCCGAGCGCCCGCCGCCGCCGCCCGCCGCCGCCGCGCGCCGCCCGCTCGACCTGCGCGCCTGCCTCGCGCCGCCCGCGCCCGCGCCCGCCGCCGCGCCGCGCCCGGCGCCGGCCGCGCCGCTGGCCGCCGCCGCGCCGCGCCGCCGCCGCGCGCAGCGCCGCGCCGCGCCGCTCGACGCCGCGGCCGAGCGGCGCGCCTTCGAGCGCTGGCGCGCCGAGGTGCTGCGCCGCCCGCCCGCCGACGACCACTCGAGCGAGGACGCCGACGCGGAGGCGGACGCCGAGACGGACGCCACGCCGCCACCGGAGCCCGAGCCGGCGCCGCCCGAGCGCCGCGCGCCCGACCCGCCCGACGACGACGCCGCCTCCGCCTCCGCCTCCCCCTCCCCCTCCGCCGGGACAGACTCCTCCGAGCCCGACGACGCGCCGCCGCCGGCGCCGCGCGACCGCGCCCACGACCACGACCGGGACCGCGACCACGACCACGATCACGACCACGACCACGACCACGACCACCACGAACACCACCCGAACGATAAGGTAAGGTCCGATTCTTCCGCTTCATAATATTATAAAGTCGAACTTAAACACGTAGCGCCGTCTAGTGGCCACGGATAACAAATGACAATGTATGTAACGACTCAAACATTCATATTTCTCTCTCGTCTCGGGACGCGCGACAGAAGTGATAACTTAAATTAATCTACGATGAACTATTTAATCTTGAAATTGTTTATCTTGAGAAAAGCTTAAGTTATTACTTAAATTTTATGGTAATATGACAAAGTAAGGAAAGATTATTTAATATTAAAAAATAAAAATCGATTATAAAATACATTTTATTTTTAGTTACAATACTTGAATATGTACATAGAATTTTGTGTATGTACATTATTAGTATCATTATTTCATCCTATGAAAGTAACAATTGGCTTATGATATCTATAATGAGCAACGAAATTTTTACATTGTATGTCATCTAAAAATCTTGTAAAGACTGCATCAAGTACAGTTCCATGACGTGTTGTAGCTTCTTCTTAGAATTAGCGCAACATAAAGTACCATTACTTTTTGTTCATATGTGTTTAATATAATAATAAATGTTATCCTTTTTTGTTTTGATTGAACTGTAAATAGGATTTTAATATTAATTTTAATTTAAATCAGTTCGGGCAGTTTCAATTAAAATAAATATAGAAATTCCCCATATAAGTAATAAAATAAGTATAGATAGATACAGTATAGTATAGTAGGTATGTACTCACTATTCGTGTACTCGTTTAACGCGTGGAATTATAACTAATTTACGATATCTTCTCACCATAAATGCTATAAACGCAAATTACATAGGGCAAATTTAATCTACATTTGATGTTGGCACTTATTAAACAACCCATTTGCTAACCGATTAAAGGCCCCCTCAAACAGCCGCGATCAGCGGTGGCGGTGGCGGTGGCGTTCAGTTGTAACGCTAGATAACACAAGGAAACATTCAAACAAGCGCGGTCGCCGCGCGTCCAGGACGCGGCTGGCCGCCACCGCAAACCACGCCCTAGCCCCGCCCTGATCGCCACCGCGTTGGTTTGTAGTGTCAGCGGCCGCGGTCGCGATCACGGTGGCGTTCAGTTGTAAATAATCACAACTGATCGCGTCACCGCGTGACATAAGTTCAAAATGGCGGACAAAACGGAGCAAATAATAGAAATTTTAGGGGTGTAAGTGGTTCATCAACATCTTTGAACCAAAGCCAACTTCACCTGCACGCGGTGCACCCTGCTGACTGACATACGAAGCTCTGGCGAAAAGAGAGGTAGGGAGCGTAATTGTAAGCTACCCGACTGGTGAATGTACCTCCACCTCACAGAATACCGCAGCCAAATAACGGTTCCCTTGAGGGCTGTTGTGTTCCTGCGAGTGAGTGAGGTCACCAGAAAGGAAGGAGATGCTGCGGTGGCAGCGGGGGTGGCGGCGCGCGAGCGATATTTTATGTTGCGAGCGTTAATATGGCTACGGTAACCGCTTCACATCAGGCGGGACGTATGCTTGTCTGCCACCCGACGCAGTATAAAAAAATAAAAAAAAATATTAAAAATTGTTGTCACATCTTGTTAATTAGAACTACACCGTAACAATGCGCGTGCTTGATCGCGCGGTATGGCTGTGATCGCTGGTCACGCCCTGATCGCCACCGCGGCAGTCTGTGTACAAGTGATCGCGCGATCAGATCACCACCGCCACCGCCACCGCCATCGCGGCTGTTTGAGGCAGGCCTAAGTCATTACTTTAAGAAATAGTTTGTAAGTTGTAATGTTTAAAAATTTTAAGTAGGTTTAAAAAGGAAAAAAAGTAAGTATGAAGTAAGCGGAAGAGTAGAATGAGAATAAAGATAGATAGAGTGAGTATAGTAATAGTACTGAAATCTGAAATTGAAGTATAAGTAACAGTAAGGTAAGAGACCCGCTTATGGTAAGCGCTCTCTCAGTATAAGTTTAGTACACAATTCTGAGGGTGGGAAGTAAATGAAAGTTACAAATCGCCAGACAGAGTTTATTCCTATGGTTCAAAACATCTCCATTGTCTCCCACATACAAATTCACATTTCATATATATTAAAAGCTAATTTTACAATTTTCAGTTAACAAAATATCTAATGGGCGCCAGACCTGTTTATGCCAGGTCAAAAATACAGTAATTAAAAGCAGCGGCAGAGCAAGTTACAATTTAGTTTCTCAGGGCGATGAGTCAGAAGGCCTACATTCTTATTGCGATCATAATATAAATGGTTTGGTACAGAAATTCACTATTACGGCAAAAGTCCACATAAATTGCTCGATCGGTAACACCACTTAGCTGTACTCAAGCGATACGGTCTTGAGGCCGCTGTATCAAGCTGACCCGAGTGTCGGAGTGGCTCGGACCGCGTGCCACGTCACCACTGCGCAGTCAGTCTCACGACCGGAGTGAAGAGGGTATATTAAAAAACCTCCCTGTGGACAATAGGTCCGCCATTAGCACAGGGAATCACTTGTGCGCCTAATCTAACACTGCCCTAAGCAATTAACAAAATTTACATACCGACTGGAGGTTCGATCCACGGCCTGGGGAATAGCGCGGCCGAATGGCGCCGCAGAAAGAGCGTTGATGCCCGCGCTGCAGGTTGCGCGAGGAGCGCCGTCAAGGGGAACGCGACAGGATATGCACGTCGAACCCGGAGTGACGTAGTCCACTGAAATTCACCATTTTCACAATTCACTAACAGTACGGCCAATGGTTCCTCGCCCCACGCCTATTCGCAGATACCAACTCACCGGTTCTATCGAACGAGGTTATGTGGACCGTCCCGGGCGGGCTGATTCGTCGGGCGCTTCGGGCTGACGTCGAATTCTGCAACAACACCGCTTCGGTAACACGACTATACCAAGAAGACGACGCCCTAACCGCTTGCGAATCGTGCTTACCGGGTGCCTGGAATCACAGTCTTCGACGTGTCCTGTCGACGTTCGGAGGGTCTGGTGACTTCTACTAGGGGGCTCCCAACGACAGAAAAAGGCCGCCCCGAGCGCGCGGACCCGTTTTGTCATTGCCACCAATCCCCACTCCACAATGTATATGGAATCTTCCAGAACATTAAAGATACCTCCTTTTAACAATAACAAAATTATTTTTTTAGAATTTCAATAAATCTATTGCACGCTTCCGCCATCGACAATACGTTAGTCTAGTGTCAACGCCAACGCGTCTTTTCGTAAACTTGGCAACCACCTTCAACAAATCACATATTACTGAAACTAACAGAAGCGACCATCACAACTTGAATTCGGAAGCCGAATCACGCACTCCATTCACGAATGGAACTCTCCAGGCTTCTTGCCTTCCGTCACAAAACACGACAGCTAACAAACACGAGTAGAAAAATCAAAACTACTTTAAAATTAAGATTAGAACAATAGGCTAGATTATTCCATTCGTAAACGAAAATCTCCCAAATGGTTTATCTTCAAGAGAAAATCCAACTCGCGCGTCAATTCCTCTCAGCAACTCCAATATCCCTTAAAAAAAATGATTAACGAATATCTAAATCTACGAACGAGAAACAAAACTTTCGATCCGACTATCGACAAGTGCGGGCTTCCAGGGTCCGCAATCCTGCAAAAGCCAAAATTAGATCAGCTGTCGGAACAGCAGACTGTCAAACGAAAAGTCAACATCTCTCCTCGTAAACAACAAATGTTTACACATTCCCAAAACAATGTAATATGTGCTTAAGCCTGAGATAAGTGCCACAATCAAAAATTCACGCGTTACAAAGTTTAAGTTTTTTTAAAAACAAAAATTTTTAAAAAGTTTTTCATATATCTCTAACGGTTTAGACCACATAAGCCAAGAAAGCGCCAACAGAGGTATTTTTTCGCTGACTTGCTTGACTAATATCATCACTGCTCAACCTCTATGTTAATTAGCGTAATGAAAGCGTATAGCCTATAACCATTCCGAAGAACCAAGCTATCTATTGGTGAAGGTTTCATTTAAATCGGCCTATCGCTGCCTGCGTTAGAGAAAGGAACGCCAGACAGACTGGGCGTAGTAGTTACTTTCGTTTGCGTGACATAACCAAGCGCTTTACCCTCCCATAAAAAGTTATCACTTCAAATACCATTCGCATTAGTATAAAACAATAGGGACAATATGACAGGGCGGTTAAAGTGTAAATAAAGACAAACGAACAGAGTGCTTCCCTCTAATAGACAGGAAGAAAAGTGTCAGACGTCATCATCATCATCATCATCGGGTCCATTCTAGTCTCTATTACAGGAGTGCGACCTTCTCTCGTCCGTCCTAGACGGAAGGAGGATTCGGCCTACACTCTCCACGCTGGCCGAACGGGTCGGGGCCTGATCTATATTTAATTATTAAACTTGAAATGTAGTCGTAGTATATTTTTAACGAGGGGTGTGGTCCGTCGTCCGGCAGGAGCCGTCGGGGCGCTGGTCGGCGGAGGAGGGCGCGCGCGGCGCGTGGGGCGCGGGCGGGCGGCGCGGCGCGGCGCGCGGGCGGGCGGCGGCCGGCGCGGCGCGGCGCGAGCGGCCCGCCCGCCGCCGCGCGACGCCCGCCGCCGGCGCCGGCCGCTCGCCGCCGCGCGCCGCGCCGCCGCCGCCCGCCGCGCGCCCGGCCGCGCCGCGCCGCGCCGCCACGTGGAGCGAGGTGGTGGCGGCGGGCGGCGCCGTCGACGCGGCCGGCGCGCCGCCCGCCGCGCGCCTGGCGCCCATCGGCTCGGACGTGCGGCGCCGCGGCGCGCACTCGCTCTTCTACTTCAACGAGTCGCCGCCGCCCGCGGAGCCGTTCGCCTGGCGCCCGCGCCCGCTCGACCGGTTCGCCGAGCCCGCGCCGGCGCCGCTCTACGCCGCGCCCGCCTCCCTGCACGCGCCCGCACGTAAACCTCTTTATCTACTCATTTTTACGTGTCGCCCCCTGCGCTCGCTCCCGTCCGACCGGTCGCCCGATGACGTGCAAAAGTTAAGTAAAACGACGTCCGCGGTAGTCGAATGACATATATGTTACAGATGTTCTATTTCACGAAGAAGATTCGCTCTCGGTTGTCGTTAGTCGTGCCCGTGCACATTGAGGTAGTGTGTGTAAACTCGGTCACTAGTGTTTTTGGGTCCACGCGAGATGTCCGTACAGAGTACCTTTAGCGAAGCGACTAACCGCAGAAAAGTCGGACGACTTTTCTGCGGTTAGTCGATTCGCAGTGAGGTAATTTTTTTTTACATTTAACGTAAATAATAATTTTCCCCTATAGGAATAACTATAGGAATAACTGCTCCATCATAAAAATTGTTAAAAAGTATCTATAGGACCCATTATTATAACAAAACTTAAACTTTTCTTACTTCCAGACCGGGGATTTGGTTAAATTAGTTGAAAGTCATTAATTCCCATTGGTTTTATTTTAAGAGCGAAGCGTGATAACTAGCGTTTACGAATATTGATCAAAATATGACTAATACAGAAAAACTTATACATGAAAGCTTGCTCAAAGTTACTAGCGAAACGTGGCACAAAACGTGTAGTCATGTAGAAATAATTGAAAAGGAATACTTGAAGAATGTGGACCTGGACTTTGAGTTCGTGATTGATTTAGAAAATGATTCCGATGATAGCGAATCAGAACTCGAAAATAATGTTTCTGAAAATGATTAAAAATATTCAATATTTTAATTACCTACATCCTTTATTAAAAAAACAATATACCTATATAATTAAAAGTCCAAGGACTAAATATTAATTGTTTATTAAAGCATAAAAAAATTAAGACTCAATTTAAAAATGATTACACATTTCTTTGCTAACGCTCCTTCGTTTACGCACACAAACGCGCCTGTCTGTACATGCCACTACAACAACTAAAGACAAACCCTCTTCGTGAGATAGAATATCTGTACCTATTTATGACCGTTATCAAAAAAACTTTTACCGTGCCTTGTAAATTCGCCCCTCCGCTTTCGGTTTAAGATGTACGATGACTAGTTCTTATGTCATTTATATAAAAACTAGATTCAGACAGACACCCTCTGCGTTTGAAAATAATATCAAATATGACGTGTAACTCTCGCAAGTGAAAGAAAAAAGTAAACTAAGTAAAAGAGTTTCCAAGTCGTTATTTGGGTGCTGTTTTGGTGAGGACGTTTTTTGGGTATTGATCTGCATCTAGTTCTAGTTTTAATAATCGAAGCTTACACCCCGACAATGGTTTAAAATCTGGGAAACTTGTCAAAAATAAAAAAAACAATAGACACCCATGTCCATTGCTTTTTTTTTAAGTATTCTAAATTTCAAGCCATTTGTAGAATCCAAGCAGTTATTAAAAATTTCTTGTGTTAAAAATGTAAAAAATAATATTAAACGACCATTGAAATTTGTACAATAGAAGTGCAAAAAAATGCGATGTCGTACGTGGGTTTTAGGCATTTTATTTACACTTAGTCAGAAAATAATAGTAGTTTATGAAACTGTTGCATAATAAGGGTTATTAAAATACGAGTGTGAGTTTATAACATGAGCCGAAGGCGAGTGTTATAATATACCACACGAGTATTTTAATACCTAATTATGTGCAGTTTCATACACTACTTTATCTAATCTCATGAAATATATGATAATAATATTTTAAATACAACCATGAAGTTAATTTAACAGCTATAATTCTTACCTATAAATCCATTTGCAGATCGAGCATGCGCAGTGCGCATGCGCGACGCGCCGCGCGGCGCCGCGTTCACAGATTATGTAGAAAAATTTTGCTTATTTGCAATGTATTTGCATTGAAACCTGTTTAAAATACCTGTATCCAGGGCTGAAGCGGTATCGAAATGGTAAAAAAGTTATTTTACGATACAGTTGTCCATATAAGAGCTGTATCGAAAAATAACTTTTTAAATTTATTTTGATAGCTTGTGCGTAAAGACTGTCATTATGATACTGTGTTCAGTTTTTTAATGTGTAAATTTCAGTATGAGATTAGATAAACATCTTTCTGTCATACATTGTGCTGGATAAAAATGTATGAATATTTATTTTACTATATTTTTTTTTTGACAGGATGAATTTTAATAATGGTTTTACATCCTTGGATACTTTAAACCCAAATTTTTGAAAAAAATTTTCTTGATCGTCGACATGCCGGAAAATAACCATTCTTAAATTTCTTAATTCGACAACGGCGATCTACCTATGTTCCCGTCAAATAAATCGTAGTTAACAAAATTTGGTTGTAATCGCCTAAATAAACGGACCTAAATAACTAACAACCGTCAAAACGCAACAAGTTTTATATTTAAGTTCGCGTAATATAAGAAAAATTATCATCGCTAGCAATTCGCATTTTTTGTTTTATTTTAAGATACTTGAAAGATCGCTTATCTACTTTATAACACTGCCAGAATTAACAGAGTTTTCCCTCGTAGTGGCAGTGTAAAGCACCGTGTACCTGGTGTCGTTTCAGAGGAGGCGGCCGGCGCGGCGTCGGTGTGGGGCGGCGGCGAGGCGGGCGCGCGGGCGGGCGCGGACGCGGCGTGGCTGTGGGGCGGCGTGGGCGGCGCGGGCGGCGTGGGCTACGGCGAGGGCGCGCTGCGGCCGCCGCCCGGCTTCGGCGCCGCGCCGCGCCCCGCCGCGCCGCCGCCGCCGCCGCGCGCCTACGACCCGTTCCGCTCGCTGGCCGCCATCTGGGGGCCCGCCGCGCTCGACTGGCGGCCGCGCGACCCGGACGCGCCGCCCGACGCCGCGCCGCTCTAGTCACCCCCGTCACTCCCCTCACTCCCGTCCCTCCCGACCTGGACGACCGCAATAAAACGCCTGCTCGATTGCTCTCTCGTTTCATTACCGCCCTTCCCTCGGTGCGACGCGACTCCGCGGCGGGCGAGCGACCCGCCGCGGCCGGCGTCGGCCGACCTACTCGTTTTGTGAGTCGCGCACGCTCGCGTCTTCATATTAATGTACTCGTACAGTGACGACGCCAAATGTGTCCGCCGATTATATGAACGCGACGGGAACTGCCCGCCTCACAAAATTACGCTCGTTTAGCCTCACCTTTACCCGATAGTTTTAGGTACTATCTATATTTAAAAAACCGCCCAAGTGCGAGTCGAACTCGCGCGAAGAATTCCATACCATTCTTTATAAAAACGGCAAAATAAATCACATTTATTATATGGGAGTCCCCCTTAAATATTTATTTTAATGTAATTATTTATTTTTAAAGTGAATATATAACTAAACTAGCAAACCCGGCGAACTCCGTTTCGCCACCAGATGGCTTCAAGATTTTCCCGCTTTTCTTTTCAAATTTTTCCAGAATTTTCTTTGCTATAAACCTCACGGCGCCCGAGACCTTTCCAACGAATGCAAAACCGTGAAAATCGGTTCGTGCGGTCTGGAGTTATAGCGTCAGGAAGGAAAACCCGACTTATTTTTATATAGTAGATATTCTCTGAATATTTCAAGTGTCTACCTTCGCCGTTATCGATATCGAGCACAATAATGACGTTTGTTGTACGGGAGGCCCTATTAAATATTTATTTTACCGTTTTTTTAATATTTGTTATAGCAGCAATACCATCATCTCTGAAAATAACGCAAATGGAAACCTATTCGAAATACTGTATGGTGCATGAATCTATTCGGAGACACCAGAGAGAAAGAGTTTAGATACACGATATCGAATTAAGAGAAACCTAAAAACCACACTTCCCTAAAAGGCTCTGGTTGAGCAAGTTCACAACAAAAAAAATATGGTCTCGTATATTTGTTTTTAATACGCCAAAATGATCACCTGATGGAAAGCGCAAGTGAAGACGAAATGTCTGTCTAGCTGTCATTTCATTCGCCATGCAGGAATTTTATTCCAATGTAAATTTCGTGATGGATTGCAGCTTGGCATGACCAGCCTTATAGATCTTTATCAAGAATTTATTCATATGGCTCACATCAAAATATATAAATTATTCCTCATAATAATAATAAAAGATAATACGCTATTTGACCAACATTTTTTCAGTTTAATATCGTCTCAATAATATAACTATAGGTGATTCGATAGCACTACAATCTCTCGAGATAATTTAATTTGAAAATCACAATTTTGGACTTTCTCGAAATTGCTCCATACAAAAGACTACTGAGTTATGACGTCACAGGTGTGTATTTTGTATCCATCAAATCAGAAATTTGTACGACAGCTATGTTTAATATTACGTTTATCTACTCTCATACTAAAATTTAGAGATTAAAAAACTAAACCACAGTATTACTATTTTTCATACAGTAGGGAATCGCCTTTGACGTGGCACGATGCCGCCGCCCGCGTAGGTATCCACGCGGTCGTTCGCCGATATGCAAGGGTTGTCACAAAATTCGAAATCAAATAATCTTTAATATTTTTATAATCATTTATCAACAAGAATATAATATACATATTTACAAATGTTGCACTGCTAAATATTTACGTGAAGGTTTATTTTTAGATTTCAATTTTCTATCATTAAATTTAACAATATAATGAATTCGCATTCGGATAAACAATTTGATCATGAAAATATGGGGGGAAACATAAGCATGGCTGTGATATAAACTGTACTTGTTTTAATAATACCTACCTATAATTTATCTAAAAATATTGTTTCCTACAGCACCTGGTTGGTGTTGGTATGTTAACTTATTATGGCGAAGACAAAAGTCCCTATGTTCATTCGTAACTAATAAACGGCTGAACCAATTTTGATTAGTTGTAAAATTTTTCTTTATTGCGCCAGTGTCACGGAGTATATCAAAATTTAAAAAAAAATAGCGGATTTCTGGTGCCAGCCAAGTTGATGTAGGTACCAAACAATTAACGATTTAAATTTGATTACGACTTTACTCACTTCATTTTCGCAAGATACTTAGTAATAGAAACTAGGAATATCAATACCCAAAATGCAATGACTGGATAGCAAAATTTACTGTATATATATAACTAAAATGTGTAAAATAAAAAAGTAAATAAAAATTATCAAAAAACGTGATAGCTTAAAAAAAATTAAAAAAAGAAACTAGCCCTGAAACAAAGATCTTAACTACTAGGTATGGATAGGCCATTCTAAGGAGATAATTTGTCACGAACCGATGAGTCATTTGGCTTTTCGACAGCGAAAATAATAAATATGAGAGTGTAAGTTAAAAATTGGTGTCCCATTTGTTTATAAAGTTTATAGTGTACATTTACGTAACATAAACATACACATAGGTTCGTCCCACACACAGCACGTGCATATAGTCGCAGAGACAAATTTTATGTTAGAAATGGCACAGCCATACGTAGTAATTAATATCTTTGCCCAGAAATCTTGAATATAGGTGAATATAGAACCTTGTCTTTTTCTGTCGGTTTAAATAAAATCATAACAGTTGGATATTATACAAATTCCTACTCCTTCTGTGTCAGACTTCCCAACTATTAAGAAGGTGTAAACATAATAATTACACTTTGGGCAAGAGCATGCGCCGTAAAGAATATATATACCTACATATTTACACTTGAAAACCCCGCTAGGTTGGAGTTCGAGTTACGAAGTACTTAACTATTTAGTCATCTGTCGTTGGAGCACAAGAATTCGGTTATTTGTTGTATACTTATAGTTGGAGTACCTTGCACTTCACCAACAATATAGCTACATACATTTCAACAAAGACAAATTAAGTAGGTTTTTACGAAATTATAGAAAAAACTTACCTTACGTCACGGGGAAATCTATAAAATTTTAAATTCTTGATGTGTTCCGACATCGAGTTACAACCGTATACAGAACAATTTGTATTCACCATCATAATAAATAGGAATCACTGAACGTAAATTAAAAAAAAACGTTTAAAACACTCAGTACGCGCACGTGACTGCCTTTCACGGTGGCTCCCACAAACTACGCTTGTTTGTGGGACGCTGACCGCACCGCCCGCTTCTCCGCGGGTTCCCCTCCCTTGCTCTGCGCAAGTATCTTCGCTTCCCAACTGTATGCTTTTAAAACTGTGACTAAACAGAGAATCTTAAATGTCAGTCTGTTACGCACAAGCCATCAAAATAAATTTAAAAGGTTACTTTTGTGTGCCTTATTTCGGCACTGCCCAGGTCTCAGATCTTGATTTTAACTAGACAAAAAATTTGTCGCCCAAAGGAAAAAAATTGTCGCTCTCCCGTTTAAGAGCTTTATGGCTTTTTTGTGGCAGTGCCGAAATTTATTTCGGCACAGCCCACTCGGGATCTATTAAACTACATAACATAGCGAAGATATGATTTTCCCTAGAATTAGTCGTCAATTTGTCGAATTCAGACACCAAGTATCAGGATTAGTCGACCTCCCGTTAAAAAGTTATAAGTATTTCGTTGTGGCAGTGCCGAAATAAGCCTTATTTCGGCACTGCCCAATAAAACTACACCACGTAACGAAAATCTGATTTCACCCAGACGTTACCTTGAATTTGTCGGAAATAAAACAACTGGTCGATGCGTAATTAAAAAGTTACACGCATTTTAATAATTCTCATAGTAAGTATAGTCCGAGATCTTGCATCAAAATTATATCATGCACAAAATGCAACAGTAAAGTTTTATTTCCTTCCTTTTTCAGAGTCTGGCAAAATTTGTCAACGCATGCAACTGTTTTCTGATCTACGAATGCTTCGGGTGTTCTTTAGCACTACATTGGGGTGGTGTTATTCTACTCTGCCTACGTTAGGCTCTCTGACAACAACGTGAATTATTAAAACACGTGTAACTTTTTAATTACGCATCGACCAGTTGTGTTTTATTTCCGACAAATTCAAGGCAACGTCTGGGTGAAATCAGAATTTCGCTAGGTGGTGCAGTTCTTTAAGGCAGTGCCGAAATAAGGCTTATTTAGGCACTGGCACAAAAAAATACTAATAACTTTTTAACGGGAGGTCTAATAGACTAATTCTGATACTTGGTGTCTGAATTCGACAAACTGACGACTACACTGCCACAAAAAAAAAAACCTTACAGCTCTGTAACGGGAGAGCGACAATTTTTTTCCTTTGGGCGACAAATTAACGACAAATTTTTTGTCTAGTTAAAATCAAGATCTGAGACATGGGCAGTGCCGAAATAAGGCACACCACCTAGACGTACGCTAGCGGCATAACTCAGCTTTTTTAAGTATGTGCTTCCTAGCAAAAGCACACACCACCGAGGCCTACACCGACTTACCCCCATTGCTATATATAGCCTGCGCAGATTGCTTGCTTTTAACCCCCATGCTTGTCCGTAGGCATTCCTGCACACGTTTATGCAATTAGTATCATAATAAAAGTTATTGTTGAATAAATACATCTGCTACCAATAATTTAATAATTATTACTTAATCTAAACTTACCCCGATTCTTGACGCGGGTTCACCGTAATCCAGACGGGCTCACGCAGACAGAAATAAGGGCAGGAATATATATATGATAATAATAGGAATACGTTCACCAGTTGCACAGTTCAGTTTTTCGACGCGTCGCGGCGTCGAGCACAATCTATCAGAATACCAGACTGTCCGCGGTCCAGCGCGGTTCCAGAAGTTATTACACGAACTCCAGGTCGCGAGAATTCCCGTATGTGCTGCGAGGCTTTTCCGGAAGCCGTCACGCAGCAAAGCAACTCGACACAACAACCGTTTTCCAGAACGATTCGAGTCTGTACAGCGGCTACGAGAGACTGCGCGCGCGCGCCACCTGCCGGCGCGCACCGGCGAAACGAGTGTTGCCAGTCAACAAACTCGATTACGCCCTAACTAACAATCGATTAGTTTCCTGAGTCGATTTTAAATCCAACAGTTATAATAGTTTTTATTGCTTCTCCAATGGAAATATTATTTTTTAATAATTTCATACTTTTAAAATGGACTTTCCCGGCAAACTTTGATCGACCCTAAAATAAGTCAGACGAATAAATAGTTTGCAGATCTTTATAGTTTGTGTATTTTACGATATTGTTAAATAATTTATACAAATTTTGAACATTGTCAAATAGCCTATTATAATTTTTTTATTTACGAGGGGAGGTCAATAAGTTCGCGGAATGAGAGAGAAGGAGGTTGAAATTAAACACCAAATTATTTTTCCTTTTCAATATATTCTCCTTTAACCCTAATACATTTTTCGGATCTCTCAAATAGCTTGTTTATACCATCGAAAAAAATGATTTGTCTTTGGTGTCAAAATAGGCCGAAATTGCCGACTTGACTTCATCATCGTCGTCAAATTTCTTTCCACGCAGCTCTTTCTTCATTTTTGGAAATAAATAATAGTCACTGGGGGCCAAGTCTGGACTGTATGGTGGGTGGTTTAATTGTTCAAAGCCGCATCGGTGAATGGCAGCCGTCGCAACATGGCACGTGTGGACGGGTGCATTGTCGTGCAAAAGGAGCACACCTTTTGACAGTTTTCCTCTTCTTTTTTTCTTAATGGCTTCTTTCAATCTTTCCAGTAAAGAAGCGTAGTACTGTCCCGTTATAGTCGCACCACGTTCTTTATAATCGATCAGTAAAATACCTTCTGTATCCCAAAAGATAGTCGCCATGATCTTTCCGGCCGATTGTGACACTTTGAACTTCTTTGGAGGAGGTGTGCCTTTTTTATGCCACTGCATCGACTCTTGCTTCGACTCAGGTTCATAGTGGTGAACCCAGGTTTCATCTCCAGTAACAATCCGGGCCATAACTTCTTCCTTTCTCTCTCCACAGAGCTCCAGAAACTGGTGAGAGCACTCGACACGCTCGCGTTTTTGAAGTGGCGTGAGCATTCTCGGAACCCATCTTGCACTGACTTTAGTCATCCCAAGATGATGATGTAGGATATTTAAAATACTTGATTCGGATACTCCAACCATTGCTGCGAGTTGCTTCTTCTTCAGTCGGGCATCTTCCAATACAAGTTTTTCTACTTTTTCGACGATTTCCGGTGTGGTGGCCTCAATTGGCCGTCCGGAGCGGGGGTCGTCTTCAATGGACTCCCTTCCTTGTTTGAAAAGACCATGCCACTTGTAAACCATGGTTTTACCAGGGGCAGAGTCCGCGTAAACCGCTAACAGCTCTTGAAAAATCGTCTGAGCGGATTTTCCTTGCTTGGTAAGAAACTTAATAACGGCACGGTGTTCAATTTTCTCCATACTGGCTGACTTCTTCCCGATTTAGTTGTTTGCAGGTCGATAACTCAAAAGTTAATGACACGATTAGGTTCAAACTTGGTATATATACTCTTAATGAGGTGCTTAACTAGTGCCTACCTGGACGGGTAAATTTATCCCCATCAACCCCTCCATTCCGCGAACTTATTGGCCTCCCCTCGTATTATGTCTTTTTTGATACCTATATCTGAATTCAATATAATCTAGTCCCTGATTTATTGTAATTCTTTGAAGCTGCGTTGAAAGAAAATAGGTATAGAAACAATCTTTATTCACAGGCCTCGGGCGATGGCGATCTAAATCAAGAAGGCAACAAAACAACTTTTTTCATAAATATTATATTTACACTCATTATATCCAACATTTCCTAAACTCATCATCATACTTACACAATACAAAATTACCCAAAACATTTAAAACAATGCTCGAGATGCCAATAATAACACTATCAACCTGCAGGCAGCACATTTCAGTAACGGTACTTGGTGGAGTAGTCTTTGGGCGAGACGACGAGACCGCGGCCCTTGCGCGCGCCCCGGTACACCGTCTCGATGATGTCGATCATCTCCTGCTTGTCCTCCAGCGGCCAGTTGATCTTGTTGTTGTTGCCCGTGCCCAAGTCAATCATGATGTGTTTGTTGCGGAAGAAAAACATCACCGTACATGGGTCATACAATTCGTACCTGTAAGATAGATAATATTTATGTATAAAGAGCTTGGTGGTTGAAAACAGGTCGTTTCCAATCATATATGCATATGTATGAAGTTATTATAATGATTTAATTTTTTCCTGAAAAGTATTTTACTTGCATGTTTATTCAAATGATACATTGATGTGACATGAATTTATAAAAAATTAACAATTTTATTAAAAATTGGTGGTGCAAGTTCATTGAATATTCTCATATGCCATTGATGCCGGTGAGCCTGGAGCAGGTTTGTCCTATGCAAGTCTATAACGGCTAAAACAACTGAGTGAGTGTTTTTTGCTTATTGGAAACATAACAGCTTTTCGTCACGACTCCATGTACATAGAGTTCTCAAGAGTAGCCTGTAACCATCCAATGATCAAGACGCTCAAACTAACTTGTACCAAGTATTAAGAGCCATAATACATATCGACTGTGATTTTTGCGTAAAATGGCCAATTTTGGCTTTCTTGATCTCAGAAACAAAAATACATTAACAATGTTGACTTATTGGATAGTACAGAACAGCTATTGGCTTAGTTCATAGCGGCCTCGCTTTTTGTAAATTTTGCTTAACATTTTAATTAAACCCAAAATTTCAGAGAAAGATTTTCATAAAATGCGCATATTCACTTTTTTGAGCTCCTGGATTGTACTATTTCTCCTGGATTGTTTCTATTTTTTTGGAAGAGTTCCAAACAAATGAAATAAAAAAAATAGAATGTTATTTCTTATATAACATTCTATTTTTTTATTTCTTATAAGGAAGGTTCTTATGGAGAGAAGACATAAAAATTGAGAGGAAAAGAAAACAACACTATCTATCCGTGCGAAGCCGGGGCAGGCAGCTAGTTTCTTATATAGTCGTATATATAGTACATAGCGGCCTCAGAATTTTGAAACATCATTGATTTAATATAGAAAAAAAATATTGTTTTAACCAAAAAAACTTTAAAAATTGCTTTAAGTAAACTGTTACTTTCTCGAATAAACAATAATACTATTGAGCAAAATTTATACGAGAATACTTGTTACTTCATGATGAATAAACTTTGTAGCATGGATTTATTATCTTATTTCAATAAAAACTGTAAATATAACTTCAAAATTACTACAAAAAATGATGCACCGGCGGCCTTCGCGGGTTTAGTACTGCGCGAGAGCTCGTCAGCGTGCAAATGTAATAAGGCTCTTAAGCAATTTTTTTATGAGCTGACTCGAAACACTAACAGACATACTTTCATATTAATAATTCACGAAAACTCTTAATGGGGAGGTATTTTACTAACATTTTATTAAAATCGGGTACTTCTGTGATGTCTACCAGGTAGATAACAGCAAAATTTTTGACTTTCTCTGCTATACTATACAGCACCTCGTCCATTTTCATACATGTCGGGTCCCAGTCGTGGCCAAACCTAATTACCTGAAATACAAAAAGCAAAACCCTCAAGTCTAACCTAAGTTGTCCACTCTGAACGCTATTGTTGTAAAATTTATATTTCTTAACTCACCACAACACGGTCCTCCTCGGATAAAATTGCCTGGTCCACTTGCCAGCCATTGTGCAGATGCCCTAACATATAACTCATAGTGGAATTTTACTAAATTCCTGTTTATTGGAATTATGAAACACTAAAGTATAAATTATTATAGTGATCCCTTGTCTTGCACTTTTCTCCCCTTAGGGCAATATTATTGTACTTTTGTTTCCAGTTCTTACTTCTTTTACCTTCCAAAGTTGTTCAAACGAGAATATATTAAATAAATATGACTTCTTTATTATTATTCGGATTCCTTGCAATGCAAATAGTGCAAATACATTCAATGATTCTAGACTTCTAGTGTTGCCGCTCGATAGTCCACGATATCAGCTCGATAGTTTTAGACTATCGATAGTATCGATTTCTCTTTTAGTGCAATACTATCGGTAAACAACAATACTATCGATAGTACCGGCCCCTGATGGCGAATAAACTATCGATAGTATCGATACTATCGACGGGATAACGGGAGTTCATTATTTTACGGTGACATTTAAATTACTTGTCCATATAATAAATTCGTTTGAGTACTTATTTATACATACCCATTTTGTAAATTCGTCAAAAATATTATTGAATATAAAATTCTATTCTGCCACTCACCTTCATGCCTTGGAATTGTAACCGATAATCTTTGGTAACCGATACTATTGAATTAAAGGTTACTATCGATTGTACAAAATTATCGATAGTATCGATAGTTTATTCGCCGTCAGGGGTCGATACTATCGATTAGGTTTACCGTGTATTGCCATAGTAAAAATAGAGAAGTAAGGTAACTTCATCATCAAACCGAGCGCGGTTTGTATGTGAGCGCGCCTGTACGTATAGCCGTCGCACGTACACACTGACAACATTTATAGGAGCGCCAGTCGGGTTCGGGGCTGCGCCGTAAGCAAAACCGCCTGCTCCCACGCAAGATTCGCGCCTGCACTGACGTTCGTTAATAATTTGAACATTTAGGTACTTACCTACGTCGTATATAACTACAAATACGTTAAAAATGGCTACAAAGTCGACTAGCCATAAAAAAACATAGCAGTGTTCATGGATGTCTGTATTTTGTACCATACTTAATTTTGACTAAGTATTTTTGACGGTTGAATAAACTATTAAGCGACAGGTCTACCTGTTTAGGCTAATAACTCCCGCTCGGGGCTTGAGTTGTCCTACTTCTCTATTTTTATTATGGTATTGCACTAAAAGAGAGATCGATACTATCGATAGGCATATCGATAGTTTGGCATTTTTCGATTAAAACTATCGGTAAAACTATCGTTCGGCAACACTGAATGATTCATTTCATTCAATTCACAGAGTACTCTGAAAATTCAATCAATTCAACGCGACATATACCATACCACAGAATAATATACTCTAACAGAAGATCCACTTCCGACACAATTGGAATAAAAATTAATAAAATATCAACCTTTGTTACGCGCTAATACGGTCCAAAATAATTCTGCAGCTGTACTCATACCTAAGTCTTTCAGCGGCAGGGACAATCGAAAGTAATCCGTATATCTAACGCGTTACGAGCGACCGCCGCTGCTTTTACAAAATGGTTTATCTCGGCCTTGACGAAACCCCGCTGCGTGTCGCTCATAGGGTCGAACCACGTTGAACATGAAGCGCTCGCGGTCGAGCCGCGTAGATAGGTATAAATAAATACACTTGTTTATTAATGATCAATAAAATACATATACTTAAACTACCAAAAATTGTAGTAGGTTTACGTATGTGTACGTATTTAATATTCCTTGCTTTTTCACTATGATTGTGTTGTGGAGCAGTATGTAACGGATAAGCAAGAGATATTGAATACGTCCGAGTTCAGGTCGGTTTCGGATGCGGTGCGTAACCGCTCTTAGGATCTATTCATGCGTGATAGTTGACAAATTGAGTAGGTAAATTGACTTTTTATACGTAGTACTCGAACCTACCTCGTACTCGTAGCGACTTTTGCTAAAACAAAATAATAAAAGTCAAAAGTCGCTAAAACAAATAATACATTAAATTATGAAAAATTGTTACAACCGCGCTCACCAGGTTCACGCCAGAGGTCTTCGGAAACGGAAACCTTAATCGCGACGTCGAGAGATAGCGATGAAACGACATATCGAATAACCGATACATATCGACGTAAATTCAATATTTATCGATATCGAAAAGGACTCAAAACATCGAAACTAAATATAGAAGCAACCGAATCAAAATCGTATAATTGGTTGCTAAATCTAGTGAAATGCTGTCATTAATTTTGTATAGGATATTTATAAGCTGCCCGCCTGAGGAAGTGTCTCCACCTCTCAGAATACCGCGGCCAAATAACATTCGCTTGAGGGTTGTTGTGTTCCTGCTAGTGAGTGACGTCACCAGAAAGGATGTTTAAAGTTACAAGCGCTACTATAACTACGGTAACCGCTAAACATCAGGAGGGGCGTATGCTTGTCTGCCATCCGTCGTAGACGTCGTAGTATAAAAAATGCCGGCCAAGTTGGTTTTGGGGGATGCCCATATTTAGAACTGAAACTCAAAAAATTTTTTTCATCAAACCCATACGTGTGGGTGGTACCGCAGGTGCCACCGCAGCAACACCTTCCTTTCTGGGAACTCCACTACTCACAAGAATACAAGAACCTACTAGACCTAGCCCACTAGGATATTGGCTACGGTCTTCTGTGAAGTGGAGCCTGGAGGTACTTTCTCAGTTGGGCAGCTTAGTACACTGTCCCCTACCTCTCTTTTGCCAGAGCCATGTCAGTTTTAATTAAAAAAGACGTGTGGCACTCGGGGACTGCCGCGGTAAAGCTATTGCATAGCATTTTGTATCAACTTATGCAATTATAATTTTATTTATTTATTTTATTCATGCAGTATTGCTTTTTCTTTGATATTAATTCAAGTTACACTTTTTGAGCGTGGTGACCGATAAGAAAACAAATTTTTCTATTATTAAATAAATAAACGAGTTTCGTAGAGTCGTACAATACGTCTAATCGCACGCACACAACGCCGTGTCGAAGACTGCCGAACTGAAACGACGTTAGACGATGCACGGCCTTCAAGCCACACCTCCTTGCCCGTCGGAGTGGGGAGCGTGAGGTTTTTTCGTTACGGAATTTCTGGATTCGGTCCCCGCGCTCAAGGCCCGCGATAGAAGCTATGCAATAGCTTAAAAATACTTAGAGGTAATGTACTCTACATTACCTCTAAGTGAATTTTTAATATTTTTTTAGGATTGAAGAATGATTATCATATTCATGGTCAGCATTTTTCTGTTTAGTATTGAACATACGTCTCCCTTAATTGCTTCCACTGTTTCCCGGCCATTGCGGGAATATTTACACCAGGGTGTTTTCGGTTGATGAGGTGTGATCGACAAGTATGTAATTACTGGCCATTTATTGTAAATGCCTAGCATTTTGCCCATCTCTAGTCCTGCCAATAGGGGTGTAGACTATTTTTTGGACATATTTTTTTTACAGATGTACATTTATTAAACCTAAAAAATATATTTAAAATAATAAATACACTCTTGCTTAAATTAAAAAATCACTTATTAAATTTCGTTTTAAAATTTCCCGGTAAAACGCTAAAGTTTTGTCATGGCGTCGCTATGACGTCACGATCCTCTAAACAACAACATTGTTTCATAGTAAGCGGATGCAGTTCATTGTATATTTTATGCGTATACTAATAAAAACTGTAAGAAATGGATTCCAAGTTCTACAAGTATTGTGCAGTGTATTTGTGTCAAAATACTACAATCAAAACACCACAAAAACTGTTTGTGCACGTGCCAAAACAAAAACCAATACGAAAAAAGTGGTTTCAACTTGCTAGGAGAGATAGACCATTAACAGCGCAAAATGTTTATTATTGCGAAGATCATTTTGATGTAAGTAATATTTTGTTACAATTCTATTACATAATGTCTTGAAGTTCCGTACAAAAAAACTGATAACTTGGTGAAGAAGACACAGTCATAGATTATTTTCCTTTATAGGTCTAAAAATCTGGTTATGAACAATGTACTTTGTTATTTCAGATGCCAAATGATATGGAAAACTTTACAAATGTGACAAATGTTCGCTTAATTTCTTCTTTTTATCAAATCAAAAGTAAAATGTTCAAGCTAATCTTTATGTTTACATCAAAATGTCACTGTCACACACAATGTTTAGAAGATCGTGACGTCACACGCCGTGATCGGTGTTTGCGAGCACGTGATATTACGGATTAAATATTTACCTACTTTTTATTAATTAAAATAAAAAAGATAATAAACTTAATGAGTAAAAATATGTCATTTTCGGTAATTCTATAATATAAACTCTCAGAAAAACAATAATTTGTATTATATTTCGTTTACTGTCTACACCCCTATTACCACAGTTTGGAAATTCTGTTCCCAATTCTGTTTCCCATAATCATGGTTTTGTCGATATTCATGTTGAGATCGAGACGACGATATGATAATGCATACCAAAATAATCATGTGCTACAAGGCTATTAAAGAATGAAGAATAACTATACAAATTATCTATACTTATATGAAACAAATAAAAGTAAGAATCAAAAAGAAATTTTTACACAGAAAAAAAAACGAAAAAAGAAGGAATTGCGATGACAAAGAAAATAAAACAAAGTAAATCGAACATGTTGTGTATTTTTTTAGCTTCTAATGAAGAATGTTCACCAATTTTGTTTTTTGGCTCTCCGTAAACTCGGTTGAAAATAAAAAATATTAGTGAAAAAATTATTATGATACTCGTGTAGTTTCAGAGATATTTAATTTTAAAATAAGTGCGCGATTCGAGATTCCATCAGGCCGGCGGCGCTAGCCGCGATGATGTCACAGCACAGCGCAATACCTACTCGCTCTGTCCACTCGTGCGCTCCGGTAACGCCGCGTCGTCTATAGTAGTTTACTATTAAAGTTTTTAAAAATGTTCATTCCTTTCATACGTCCATCTATTTTAGGTAGAAAATCCGATTGCCCTTTTTCTAATCCGTCATCCATTGTACTATACATACGAGTATATCTATACTATAAGTAATATTATAAAGCTGAAGAGTTTGTTTGTTTGTTTGAACGCACTAATCTCAGGAACTACTCGTATGAGTAGTTCCTGAGATTAGAGTGAACAAACAAACGCACTAATCTCAGGAACTACTCATACGAGTGGTTCCTGAGATTAGTGCGTTCAAACACGTCGAAAAATAGGCTATCTAACACTAAAATATTTTAGTGTTAGATAGCCTATTTTTCGAGGAAGACTATAGGCTATATAACATCACGCAACCGCCAATAGGAGCGGAGAACCAAAAAAATGTTGCAAAAATGGTAAAAAAATATTACTTTTGAGGGCTTCTGTTGCGTGCATTGCGTAAACGGTTCAAGTTACGCAACAATAGGCTATTTGACCAACTGTTTTTTTCTGTTTAATATTTAGGGACGTCACAATAATAAAACCACGCATAAAAGACTTACTTTGATAGCACAAAAATCTCTCGAGATATGTTAATAAAAAAATTACAATTTTGGATTTTCCCGAAAACGCTCCATACAACAAGCTACTAGGTTATGACGTCACACGTTTGTATTATGTATGGATTAAATTAGAAATTTGTGCGATAGCTATGTTAAATATTACGTTTATGTAATTAGTATTATAATAAAAGTTATAGTATTTTTTATTGGTTCTCTATTTTACGAAATTGTTAAATAATTTATATAATTTTTGAACTTTGTCAAATAGCCGTTCTAAAGAAAAGTCCGTGATAGCATGTGTCTATCTTCTAAGATTGGCTCAAACCTTTCAAATGATTACCTTACGCTTCACTCTCAACGATCTGTCACACGCAGACGAAGTTGCGCGAATCAGCTAGTTACAATATATACAGTAACATTACACTACTAATATACACTAATTAAACTTAGTATTACTTAATATACGGAGAGTACGGACGAAACAATATAAAACACTGCAATAATACCGCAAGCAAGATACCAAGTAAGTAACTCGGCAGGCGCGGGTTGCCAACGAGCGAGCGACGCGTTGTGTCGTGACGTCACACTCTTCATGCGCGCTTGCTACGGGCCGCAAATTTAATATCTGTAAATTCATGAATACTTGGTCTTTTTCAATGAAACAAAAACTAGTGTATTTGTATAGCTACAAGGTCTACTGGGAAAAGTTTTAAGCGATATTGTATACTTATTAACATTCTTCATTGCTCTTGATTACTTTTAAATGAATAAAGCTGTCATTAATAATCTTAAGTGTTATTTTGTATTGAATTGAAAAAAATGTTTATTCTTATAAAATCAATATTATTTTCAAAGAAAATCGAGTAGTTTTAAATCGATTTTTTCACACCCCTAGCATGTTTATCTGACTGACGCATGTGACAAAAGGAATTCTTTCTTTGTTTTGTTTGGTAATCACTCTTCAGTCGAAGATTATTTTTGTCACTATTAAGTTAATTTTTATAACTAAATCGTCCCGACGACTGCAGGGGTAAGCGAAAAAATATCATCAAGAACCAGGTAGTGGGTTCCTCAATATATAAAAAGCAAAATCGATAGTGCAATTATAGTGCTGTTTTGCATAACATCTTGGAACAACTCGACGGCGGCAATTTAAACACTACTATTTAAAGATTGCACTAATTTTATGCACTATAATGATCACTTGCATCATAATCAAGTTGTTTCTCCCCTAAAATGTAGAGAAGATTGTGATAGGCTACAGCGAGACATAGATAGGGTGATATCGTGGGGCAGAGACAATCTCCTACATTTTGACATCTTTAAGTGCTCGACTATAACTTTTACTCGAGCGCACACGCTTATACAGTTCAAATATAAAATTGGCGAAGTACTATTAAGCAGAGTGGTTAGGGTGTGTGATATTAATTTCAACTTGATATCTCCGCGCGTTCGTAAAAAAGGGTCTTGACAGACGGACGGACAACGAAGTGATCTTACAAGGGTTACTAGACTACTGCAATTTTGAGTCTACTGTGAGGCCAAAAAAACATCGTGTCGTTGATAAATTCAAATTGATTATTATCATTAGGGACTTCTGTAAGGGAAGACACATTTGCAAGATTAGATACATCTCGTTTTAGCGGAATGACAATTGAGTAGATCGTACACTACAAGATAATTTTCACGCGAGATCACTGGTGCTAAGTATATTAAATACCTAGTAGGTATTTTATATTGCATTCAGTACTTTTTTTTTACCTAAAACCTTTAGAGGCAAAACCTAATTTCCTAAAGGTCGAGCAGAATAGCTGTAAGTATATTTCAAATGAAAAAACATGTTTTAGATATTTGAACAATTTTTAAGTCATCAAGATTTCATCTTATTTTACTATTTATCATCGCGATTTGTTCTTAATTAAATAAGTAAATAAATACATAAATATTCCAGGACAAATTACACACGGCCATCTAGTCCCAAACTAAGCAAAGATTGTGCAATGGGTACTAGCTAACTGATATTATACTTCAATACATTTTTTTTTTGTAAATACGTACATATATATTTCACGTTGAATATTACGCCGTAATACACTCGGCCGGAGCGCGGCCAGCGTGTTCCACCCAGTGCTCCACAGCACAGTAGGCCTCCCGCCTCGGCACGTCGGCACTCGGCGCGCGGGGAGCGGCGCGCGGGGCGCGGGGCGAGGCGCGGCCGCGGCTGGCAGAGCGCCATCCTCGGATCGCGGTCATACACAAAAACATACACATTTCTCGGGAAAAAATAACGAGCACTCGCACAGCTCACAGACTCGTCGTATGTTCGCGCAGCTTTTACTGCTACGCTCATAAACGTGCCCGACGATTTATACTGCTCGCCCCAGATCAATCAATCGATTGTAGTTAACTCAGTGCTGAGCATCGGGAGTGTCTCCTTGCCGGTTTGTGACTTCACTGGTTTGAATTGAAGTGAGTGCGGGGCGGGCAAAGGACCAAAGGAGCCTACGAGGAGCCTCGCAAGCAGCCGCCGACGGCCGCCGCGCCGCCGCGCAGCGCGCTCTACGATAGTGTGGGCCAGCGCGCTGCCATCGACATTATTCCTGAGTTTTTATTGGAAAATTAGAATTTCTTTTTGGCCTGATCCATTGGTGTATTGCATTATTTGCACATGCTATGAACGATCCACGCCAAAGCATTCTTAAATGTATACAGGGTAGAACTCGGTGTTCGAAAACAGACATTATATTTGGATAAATATATAGGTGCGAGTCATGAACATGATAACATTTTAATCTTACGTGTATCTTATGCGCATTGAGCGAACTACTTTAGAAAGTAGATTTAAAACAATTTTATTTAGATATATTAATACGCACTTACGTACGCGTGTGTTTTTAGACTAAACCTAATGTAAACAACGTGTGGGAGAAATAAATAAATATATATATATATATATATATATACTGCTACTACAGTCTTATATATATATATATAAGACTGTAGTAGCAGTCGGTTTTCTGGAGCTACTGACAGTCTACTTGGTATTCTTAAATATGTCATTGTGAAATAAGAAGTGTAACAGTATTTAGCAGTAAACACGGTGAGTGGCGCCGCCCGCGCGGCGGACAGTGCACCGCCGCCGTGCATGTTGCATTGTACATGAGTAATTACATAGCCACCCAGTAGTAGCGCTATTAGCGCAACTAGCACGTGACTGCTTTCAAATTTGCGCAGTAGGATGTGAGCTGGAAAATCCCAAAAGTCATTATCTTTAAGTAAATTAATATTAAATCATCGAGCCGTCGCAATTTATGGATTTCCTACGTAAAGTGGCTTTATATAATTTACTAGCGGCCGCCCGCGACTTCGTACGCGGGGTGTTAGTTATTTGCAAATTATTTTTTTATTAAAAAGCGAAGCGAAAAAGCTAAATACCTAAAGAAAGGAAAAATAAAGAAAGATAAAAACAATCAATATCTAGACGAATTTTTAGAATCAATGATGTCTACGGATATTATTTTTTCAAAACCTCTCTGTAAAACATAAAATACTTTTTATTGTTATAATAAAACATTCTTTGACGAGCTCGGTGGCGTAGCGGTCAATGACGCGGCTTCGACACCAACGCTCGTGGGTTCGATTCCCACATAGGACAAACATTTGTGTGCATGAACATGTCTGTTTGTCTTAGTCTGGGTGTTTTCTGTGTATCATAAGTATGTATTTACAAAAAAAAAAATGTATTTACGTATGTTTATCAGTTGTCCATAACACAAGCTTCGCTTACTTTGGGGCTAGATGGCGCTGTGTAATTTGTCTGACAATATTTATTTATTATTTATTTATTCCTTCTTATATCTAAGTATGTATATTAAGGAGTAGAGGACTGTATGATTAAGGAATGGAAACACGTAGATATATGTACAGTAAGAGAACGAGTTTAATACGTTAATATTACTTGCTAGCACAAATGGAGCAGACACAATGAATGCATGGAAACCGTAACTAAGTAAAACAATTTAAAAAATATGTCAAATACAAAATAATATTATTTATAAAAAGATTCTATCCAGCCAGTCGCCAACAATGTAGTTGTTTTCAACAATTCAACTTAAATACCATTTAAAATCCTTCTGCCATAATTACTTTACCATCAATAACATTGGACGTTCATACAAACTACTATCCCCCGTTTTAACAACCAAAAAAGAGTTGATTTCTAAAGATACATTATTAGTACACCTCCACACTATCTATAGAGCATACATTTTCAATTACAAGTCTCTTGCTTCAAAAACATAGGACTTTCATACAAATTTCCAGCACCCGTTTTACCCCCTTACGAGTGGAGTTTCTTAAAATCCATTTTTATCGGATGTCTGCACCCGATAGGTAGAGATATACCTGCCAAATTTCAAGTTTGTAGGTGATGTTTTTGAGATTTCGTGATTAATCAGTGAGTGGTATTTCGCTTTTATATACATATATGGATATTGATAAAAATACCAGTACAAAATGAATGATGTATATGTTAGATGAACTCGCATATAACATAGTTCATTAAAATATACTGAAAGACAATTTAAATTTAAAAACAACTATAAAACGTTAAAATAAAAATATCTGCAGAAATGAGAAAACTCAAAAAAGGATCGAAACGAAACCCCTTCTCCCCTCGAGATATGAATACACCTGTTGAGTAACAATGTTGAGTGTTGCACGCACACGCACAGAGTCCGGCGTAGTGTTGCAAAAAAACTGTTTTTTTTCTGTCGTGAAAAAAAACTTGAACAAAAACCTGAAAAAACCCGATTTTTTTTCTGAAGCATGTTTTTTTTTTCAAGAGTACGGAGTTCGAAATTATTAAAGTATTTACGGTATAAAAGTTAATACTTAAAAGGTTATATTCGTTTTCTGATGTATTTTTAAACCAATCATACTTTTGGTTTTGGAAACCCCCTATGTTCGGAACCCTGACTTCATTTATATTTAACACTAGCTTTCGCCCGCGGCTTCGCTCGCGTGAAATTTGGGGTAATACATGTTTACTCACTTATCTATAGAAGTACTCGTATAAAGTTTAGGATAAAATAGTCCAACTAATCTCGTTGCCCCATACAAACTTTAGAGGTAAAATTTGAAAAATCCTTTGAAGTAATTTCATGTCCACTATGTTATATTTTCATATCGATGCTATTTTCCTAATTGACGTCCCAGGCAACCATAGAATCAACACCCATATTGATATTATGACATTTCAACCCCATCGCATCCCCACAGGGGTGATTTTATGTCACGTCGGCTATGTTGGATTATTAAATAGTTGTTTTTTTCGTAATCAGCGACCCGATAAACCATAAAAACAATACCCATGACGATTTTCAGATTTTTTGGCTCCATTTTACCCTTTTAGGACTTGAATTTTGAAAAATCCTGAAATACGTGTTTACTCACTCGTGTAAAGTTTAGGGTAAAATAGTTCAACTAATTTCGTTTCCCCAAACATTGTGGTCACCCATCCTAGTTGGAACCACGACACGGGTTGCTTAACTTGCGTTAGCGCTACGACCTCTAAGCATCTCTCTCATTGTATTATTTACTTTAACGATGATAACATAATCTATATACATATAATAAAACAGTAAAAATAATGTGTCTGTACATTGAATATATTTACAAAAAAACAATTGGAGGCGATGGAGATATATAGTAATAAAGTATGAATTTAAAAAAAAAGTCTGTCTGTTTGTCTGTATGTCTGTTTGTCTGTTTGTACACGCTAATCTCTGGAAGTACTGGACGGATTCGAATGAAACTTTTTTTGTTATATAGCTGTTAAGCCTGGGCAAAATATAGGGTATAATTGATTTTGGAAAGTGGAACACCTGATGCAGCACCATAATGGTTCAGGTAAACTATAAGAAATATAAAAATGACGCCTTAGCAAAAGTTGTTCAGCCTGATGAGCATTTTCTGTTGAGGTATAAACATCCAAGATTTGGAACACCTGATGCAGAACCTTAATGGTTCAGGTAAACTATAAGAAATATAAAAATGACGCCTTAGCAAAAGTTGTTCAATTTGAATGGCATTTTTGTTGACATTTGGAAAATCCAAGATTTGGAAAACCTGATGCAGAACAAAGTTAAATTTATTTGCATAAACAACACGTGTTTACAAACCAGAAGAATACGTGCATTTGCGGGACGCTATGTAGCAAGATGAGAGTTTATTTAATTTGGTGGTGGAAAGTGTTTTAAGCGACGACGGAAAACTGTTTTTCTTAGTTGCTCCAGGAGGGACTGGAAAAACATACCTGACGAGAGCAATCCACGCTGAAATCAAGCGCCAAAATAAGATCTCGCAGCAGCATCGCCAGGTATTGCAGCCACATTACTACTAGGCGGAAGGACGCAAATACAATGTTAAATATCCTATTCGATTTAAACAGAATTGAAACACCGACATGCTCTGTGACACGAAACTGTGACAAAGCAAAGGTGTTTCAGGATTGCTGTCTAATTGTTTGAGATGAATGCGAAATGGCCAACAATAAGGCACTAGAAGCTGTAGGTAGAACTTTCCGTGCCCAAGAGTTTTCAAGAATATTATTAAAATTCGGGGAAGATCTCCTTCCTGAAGTAAAGTCAATGGCAGCGCAATATAATTGAAGCTGAGATTCTCACTGAGAGTGGTGCCGGTGAAACTGTATTTATTCCGCATATACCACTCTTCTCCAAAAAAAAATAAATTTTTATTTTATACGTACGCAGTTGTCTGTGACCACTTGCTTTGCTATGACAATAAAAAAATCACTAAAACTCGCCGGTTTTACAAACAACTAGCGAATTTTAGTCTTTTCATATTAGCTCCCGAAGGAAAGACTCCCTTAATTTTTTTTAAACTATGGTTACAATGGTAAACAAAAAAAATTTTTTTGACTTTTAACGTATAACAAATATTTTCTTATGTAACAACATTAGTTCGTATTTGTAATAATAATAATAAACATTTATTTCGGTATGGAACCATAGTAATAATACGGCGGAATCATAGAGTCCGCGCGAACGAAGTCGCGGGCATCAGCTAGTACCTTCATAAAGTTTCAGTCAATGCAACTGAAAAGTTTCAGTCAACTCAACTGATCGGTTATTTTGTACCATTTTATATATGATTCTTTAGATTGATATAACTTTTTTATTTATGAACCGATTGAAATGAAATAAACACTAAATGTTAAGTTGAGCAAACCTTAACGCATTAGTGAAAACCGTATTCAAATAGGTTAAGCCCACCGCCGAAGCTGAAGCCGATTACCACGGGATTTTTTGATTGCGAAAATCAAATTTTAGCTTAGATTGGCGATAATTATGTCTAGCTTATCAGCCCCCTTTCCACTTACTTACCCTTACTGCTTATTCATACCAATGGATAAGCGACTCTATTCCATTTGAAATAGAGTCGCTTATTCTATGGTATGAATAAGCATTCTATTCAGTTATTGAATCGCAATAAGAGATGGTGGTAAGGGGGCTGATAGAATTCATAGAGCTCTTCTGACTAAGTTGAAGATGTTTGTCATTGATTTAAACTAAAGATCGATTTTCGCGATCAAAAAATCCGATAGTACCTAACCGGTTTCAACTCCGGCCGAGCTGGAGCCGCCTCCCGTCAGGATCTTTGATTGCGAATATCAAACTTCAGCTTACATTTATTGTACCTACTTACGTGTGTTAGCTTCAGGTTACAGTAACCCTGTATTCCTTCCGACTAAGCTGAACACGTTTGCCAATAACTTAAATGTAAGACCTATTTTTTTTTCGAGTTAAATACACTATCGTCACAATTATCACAATCTGAATTGTAGGCGAAGCTACGAGCATCGGTAGCAGTAATAACGGGGCTTTGCGTGTGTACGGGGCTTTGGGTGTTATACAACTAGGGTCACAATCGAGAGTACGATCTGCCTGTACCATCAGTCATCAATCATCGCAGCGTATACACGACTGCGACACCATAGACATGACTCGCTCGTTGCTGACACTGTAAAATCGTCTTTACGCCTTTCTTGAATACTGTAATTTCCTGGAAAAACGTAAGCAGGGAGTTCATTCCGTTGACTTAAGAGTTCGAAGTAGAAAACTCCCCTGGAACCGCACTACGCGCACAATTTGGTTCGAACGTGTGAGAATGAATTTACTGTTAATGGCGAGCGGTTCCGTTACAGAAGAAGGCCCTGGGCATCTTTATATAATGAGTGTGCGATCGTTAAGTGTAGTTTTACATTGCAGGAGCTACATTTATCGATAACATACAATAAAGTTCACCGTTATCGATTGTCGTCGTTGGGGTAATAACATGTGCGAGGTAGAGTCTGCGAGCCCGCCTTACGGCCCTAGGCTCCGAGCTCAGTCTGGCGCTTTGAACGCTTCCAGGAAGTGGACGAAGAGAACGAGGAGGCGTCGGCGGAGCCCGGCGACGAGCGTCGGCGGCGGCCCGACCTGCTCGACGAGAGCCTCGGCCGCCAGTTCGCAGAGTTCCGCGCGCGGCGCGAGCGGCGCGGCCGGCGGGACGCGCTGCGCGAGCGGGAGCGGGAGCCCGAGCCCGAGCCGGAGCTGGAGCCCGAGCCGGAGCCCGCCGCCGTCCGCGCCGGCAGCGAGCCCGCCGCGCTGCCCCCGGAGGGGCCTCCACCGCGCTAATGTCTGCGCGACGAACGCTCCACATTTGTACAGTCAATAATACTCATTTTTTAGTATTGTATGCTAGCTACTATATATGCTTTGCGGTCAAAATTAAAAACTATCGAATCGAGATTTCTCGATAACTACACGCAGAAGATCTTGTCGCCTGCGCGAAGTGGATGGTTTTTGTAGCTATATTATTAATAGGTAGGGGAAAAAGTCTTTTCGCATTTTAGTATGTATGAACTTGTAATAAAATCTCTTTGGTTATACCATTTATATCTGGCAGGTTTTGATATCTTTAAAAAGTTTAAATTTTAAAAAAGATAATTCCAAATTCAAATTAGGTAAATGTGTGATTTTCATTTGTTTTTTTTACTGTCAAGATGAGTGAATCTAATGAAGAAATTCGATTCATTATAAAATTTTACTACAAAAAAAGTAAAAATGCAACGCAAGCTGCGAAAAAAATTTGTGACGTTTATGGATCTAGTGCAGTGTCTGTGAGAGTAGCACAAATTTGGTTTAAGCGTTTTCAATCAGGAAATTTTGATGTGAAAGATGCACGTCGCTCTGGTCGCCCTGTTACGGATAAAATGGATGCCATTTTTGAAAAAGTGGAGCAAGATCAGCATATCAGTAGTTACGACGTAGCTGAAGAATTAGGAATTGACCACAAAACAGTTTTGGCGCATTTGAAAAAAGCTGGGTACACTAAAAAGCTCGATATTTGGGTGCCTCACGATCTCACTGAAAGAAACTTAATGAACCGTGTACTCATTTGCGATTCTTTACTACGACGTAATGAAAGCGAACCGTTTTTGAAAAAGCTTATAACTGGTGATGAAAAGTGGATCACGTACGACAAGAACGTGCGAAAAAGGTCGTGGTCAAAGGCCGGTCAGGCTTCACAGACTCTGGCAAAACCCGGGTTAACCCGCAATAAGGTGATGCTGTGTGTATGGTGGGATTGGAAGGGCATTATTCATTATGAGCTGTTACCGCCAGGCAGGACTATCGATTCTGAACTCTACTGTGAACAACTGATGAGATTAAAGCAAAAAGTTGAGAGAAAGCGGCCGGAATTAATTAACAGAAGGAGTGTGATTTTTCATCATGATAACGCTAGACCTCACACATCTTTAGCCACTCAGCAAAAATTAAGAGAGTTTGACTGGAAGGTGTTAATGCATCCGCCGTATAGTCCTGACCTTGCACCTTCTGATTTCCACCTGTTTCGGTCTCTTCAGAATTCTTTAGGCAATGTCAGGTTAACATCACGAGAAGACTGCCAAAACCACTTGACGTGGTTTTTTGAACAGAAGTCCCAAAATTTCTATAGTAATGGGATCATGTCTCTACCTACAAGATGGCAAAAAGTTATCGAACAAAATGGCACCTACATACTTTAGTTAAGTGTAAATAAACTTTAGTAAAAAATGTTTTGAATTTTCATATAAAATACGAAAAGACTTTTTCCCCAACCTAATAGAATACGAAGACTATAATGTAACATACGCGTGCCAAAAGTACAGATAATATCTACATAGGTTTAACAGATTTTATTAAGGCTCGATCGCGTCTCTGTCCATATATCCTTCGGTAACAAACTTTTTTTGAATCCTTGTAAACCTACTAAGCAGCCGGCGGCTCCGGCCGGGCACCCGGTGTACAGTTTAGAAGAGCAGTTCAGTTTTTCGACGCTTTTAGAATGTATGTCTCATAGTCACCAAAGAACGAAGATTTTATCGCTCACTGATCATCATCTCCATATTCAGTTCATTTAAAAAATGCATTAGGGAATTACAACTGTGATTTTAGGTTATTTAATAAGTAACAATTCCAATTATGATAATAAACATTTTGTCTGCCATGTGCGAGAAACACGGTTGCACTGCACGAGCTTCACTTCAAGACGAGTTTTGCAATTTCGCGTTCGTCCGTCCGTGTCTTCGGCTACGTTCTCAGTCAACAACAATGTTGAACTTCCGATGTAGATACTTACGTGTTTCGACAGCGGTGGTATTATTTACGTGTGTTATCGCGACTATTGCAGAGTATTGCATTGACTGCTCTTTTTGCTCGCTTGGTGCAACATCGGTATAATTAAAGTCAACATGCAATTTTCGAAATTCAGATTGGTAGGTATTTATTTTAATACCTATGCCAATTTTTCTTTCTGATTCTTCTCTTAGCGAGCACAGCACGTATCATTTAGAAGTAGAAGTATCAATTTTTTTTTATTATTGTTGAAATTTATAGTTGATTGTTACCTACTTGGTTGGACAATCGTAAAAGTGCAATAACGACATAAATGTAAGTTCTGCCCGTATTGCAGCGAACGAGCGTTTTGTTAAAAACAATGCATGGGCTTAAAAGAAGAGGAACGTGACAACGCGACCCATTTGGCATGTTAATGCCAAAATGCCAAATGAGTATGCGCGTAATAAATTTTACTTTTTATACTATGTCGGGTGGCACTCAAGCATACAGCCCGCCTGATGTGGAGCGATTACGGTAGCCATATTAACGCTCGCAACTTGAAATTACGCTCACAACCACTACCCCGCCGCCGCGCAGCTAACTCCGCAACCCCTTTCTTTCTCACGTTTTTTTAAATTATAAATAAATAAATGATTCGGGTGTTATTTTGTTGAAGTCTTATAGGCAATTGGATGTACACTGCGTGCGTGCGCCATGATGGCACTGATTAGGATACATTGTGAAAATGTTCGCCTATGGACAACTTTAAAAGGGAGGCGTCCCAAACGAAAACATTTTTCAGGAATCCCTATAATAGTTCATATTCCATACAAAAACAATCACACAAGTAATAGTATTTTAAAAATTATGATTCCGTTTGAAAGTGTGCCATACAAAGTAGGAAATGATAAGTCACATTAGATGGCGGTCAATATCCAATAGTCACTTTTTGTCATATTGAGAGACCAGCGTGCGGCGGCTGGTTGCCAACAATAAATAAAATATTATTTAAAAAATTATTTTTAAAAACAAGCTTTTATTTAATGCTCTAAAACGAAGAAAATAAATTTTGAATGCAATCAAACCCATTTGTATTAAATTATAAAATTTATATTGATATCAATAAACGCTTGTCGCGAGATTTCAAACAACATCGACAAGCTTGCGACAAGCTTTTATTTATATCAATATAAATTTTATCATTTAATAAAATGGTGGGTTTGATTGCATTCGAAATTTATTTTCTTCGTTTTAGAGCATTAAATAAAAGCTTGTTTTTAAAAATATTTTTTTAAAATAATATTTTTAATTTTTTTAATTTTTAGTTTCGTCTTAATCACTGCATATCTAATATTGTATCATTGTGACACGGTATTGTACCGGTTAGTTTTGTACTGTCTAGTTCTTCAATTAAAAGCCCGGATAGAAGGGCAAGGGCTTCATTACAACAGGGTGCGCCCTGGTTCCCTGAGGTGGTACGTTTGCGAGAATATATTATTTGACACACTATTGCCATTAAGTTCATCAGCACGGCCTCACCTTCACTTGGGGGCTTTTCATACCGCCGCTTATTTCTGGTTGGACCTTACTTGCGCCTGACGGAAATTCGAGTCCGGGTTTGATTTCGGAGTTTTCCTTCTCCTAGACAGTTTGCAGACCTGACCAGATCCTGGATCTTCATATTTAGATCCTGGATATCACGTAACACAAGAGTGCTTGTCAAGACTATTCAAACGAGTCCAAACTCGACGGTTTTACCTTTTTTAGTTTAGGAGTTCCTATGGCCACCTTCCGACGTCATCTTGAAACCCTGGCTGCCATGTAGCACAAGAGTGCTTGTCAAGACTATTCAAACGAGTCCAAACTCGACGGTTTTATCTTGTTTAGTTTAGAAGTTCCTATGGCCACCTTCCGACTCCATCATGAGACCAGCTTCATGGTACCATATTATTACATTGTCACCAAAGTTACGTAAGTAAACCAAATTTTAACCTAATCTGACGACAGGAAGTGGTTCTAATTTAACTCGCAAGATTTGTCCCATACTAACATACTCGTACTAACAGGGCAGGTAGAAAAAGACGAAGAACTCTCTGAACAGTGAAGCGAAAAAAAAATTCTTGGTGTGTTCTCCAAAGAGAATGGAACCACTTCCGTAGAAACATGATTTTTATTTCACATTTTGAGACAAAATTGAAATTTTTGTCATTATTTAAACCACATAACCAAATATGAGGCAAGGACGCGTTGTTATTTAAATTGTAAATCTGGGTACCAGATCTGATCCTAAGGGGATGTAAACTGTATTTGTTTAGTTTTTGGTTGAACTTAATCTGTTGTTTCGTCTAATAAGTAGGAATATAATTTGTTTTATTAAATAGGTACTTACTTTAAAAGGTCCCTTCCGACCCGTGGTTACACTGATTTGTTACACCGGTGTAACCACTGAGCACACTTATTATCAGTGGTCACATTTAAAATAGAAATAGTTAAAAAGATCCTAATGGAGCTAGTAAAAAAGTTTTATTTCATAACCAGTTACAAGAGAAGAATTCCATTTTTGTAACCAGAGATATTAGTTTATATGTATGTTAAGGATTGTTTTGGTTAGGAAAGGTTTACGACGAGCACGGCGGCCGAATGTCTAGCAATGAGCACTTGGACTCCGAGGTCGCGTGTTCGATCCCGCACACGACAAATATTTGTGTACCTATATGAACATGTTTGTTTGTCTCGGTTTGGGTGTTTTCTATGTATTAGGTATATGAGACGAAATGAAACATCTGAACATTGGCAAATTCATTTATTGTTCCGTACAATAAATTAAATAAATAACACTCTCGGTCACGCGTCTCTCGGACTCCTCAATAAATAGACATCTCTCTATGTACACGTATCTACTATCGTAAGTACAGCGACGCTCCGCACGCGGGCAGCGTATACAGCACTGTATACTTCGTGTCAGACGATCTCTGACTTGACGCAAGGAGCGCCGCCGCCGCGGCAATCGTACCACTGATCAAATTAATTAGGGGCTCGTGTTAGTTGTCTGTGGCTCTGTGCACCTGGGCCCCTCGCTGTGGATACACAAGTGTATATACACACAGTCATATGAAAATTGATTACATAATGTTCTGCAAGGAAAAGTGTAGTCTCTAAAGAAGTAAGTAAGTAGTCTAAAGAAGTAAAGAATATACCAATTTGTTTCATATTTTTATAGAGTAGTCACAGAGATTCCCGTTTCTTTTGGAACAGATTTACTTTATACTTCAGAATACTCCTCTTGTTCTGGTAAGACATTTAATTTAACATTATGTACATCACATTATGCTGGAATACCTAAATAATGCGCTTGTGCGACATCTAAAATAAGTTATTGAAATATGTGTTTTAACTCAACAATAGGCAAATACAAGACGAAATTAACGGTTTTATTTTCTATAATTTATCCTCTTTTCACCATTGATCTATTTTATATAATTGAGATACCTTTAAGTTTATTACACACTGTACAATGTGTAAAACTTATGTATTAAAAAAAAAAAAAAAAAAATGTGTCAACTTATGAAACATACGTCTAGTTAACTTGTGTGAAGCTATCTATAAAATTAAATGTATTTGTATGAGACTTTGTTACTTAAATAAATAATAATTTTGTTATAAAACATGTATAAGTATTTAATCTGTCCAGTTATTTAAATAATTAAAGACCTCACATGGGCAATAATAAACAACAAGTTGATCTAACTGAAAACTAAGTTTAAACTTCAAGCCATGATTACCTTGCGTGAACATTCAATTGAGTGAACCTCATGCATTTAATGAAATGAACCGAAAATTCTTTATTGTGGCCGCTCAGGTATGTATTAAGATAAAACCGCACTTAAGCGGCGCGGAACGGCGCTGCTCAAAAAATATTATTTCCACTATTTCTTAGGAATTGAAACGCACTTCAGCGGTACTGCAGCGGAGCAGCGTGACGCGGTGCGGCGCGGCACGGTAGAGTAGCTCCCTAGAGAATATTTAGTCGCGCCGCGCCGCGCCGCTGCGGTGTCGCGCCGCACCGCTTAAGTGCGGTTTCGTCTTTACACTTTTTAATTACTCGGCCTTATTACCTACTAGCATTTCGGTAGGGACCATCGGGGAAGAAGAAATGCTGAAAAAAACTTGGAAATAGTATCTTTTTGTTGACTAAAATATACAAATATACTTGTACCATTTTATCTATCAGTCTTGTGGCAGTGCATGGAGTAGTACGTGTTGATAACATGCGAGTTCTCATCATATGCACTTTATTGTAGGAGCTACAGAACACTTAAAGAGATTCCATACTCCTGTTTCTATGGTAGAAGTGGTAGAACCTGCGGTACAGAGGGCGGCGGCGGCCGTCGGTCGCGCTGTCGTTGTGCTCTAACAATACAAGTGTTATCATTAATGTAATATACTATAATCGAATATTGCATCCGATGCGCCCAAGATTAAGGCCTATGGAAACATTGTAACAATTTTTTTTCCAAAATATACAACACCATCCGATTCGTACACAGTACGATCGGCAACTACACGAGTATAACTATAGTAATTAATATATAATAAATAGGCTTATATCGTAAAATTTTCTAAATAAATATTTATTTTGTCACAATAATACTTCGTTTTTCATACCTACTCCTGATCGTCACGGTTGTAATACTGTACAAAACAATACTTTTTACAAGCTTTGATTTAGTTTCACCGCAGGGAGTGTAATTAAATCTTACAAGTTAACTTCGTCCCGCGTCCCGGTGTCCGACAGAGCTGACATTTGGTACACTCGTTACATTTTACGATTACCTAAATACCGACGTTTTGATCCAATAAGGCGGTCGATACAAAAAACGGCGATTTATAATTTTCACTTTAATCCCTGCGTTCCGTAGCGGACGAGTATCGAATGAAACGTGAGCGAAACACGGTACTTTTTATCGTAATAGTAGTAATTTTTTTTTTAAATAACAACTAATATAAGCTTGTTCAAAATAATTTTTTTTGTTGATCCTTCTATTCGTGTTCGGAGTAATAACGAGAGGGACGGACGTCGGCGCAGGCGCATAGTTCTCGGACGGGCGTCGAGCGCGTCGTCGTGTTTGCGCTCCTCGGCGTCGAGCGCGAGGCGGCCGGACACTCGCGCCGGCGAGTCACTTCTAATGGACGGCGAGGTAAGACACTCCTGGAGGCGCGCGCGGCGGCGGCGGCGGCGGCGGGCGGCGGGAACGGATTCAGTCTTGGGCGGCGGCGGCCGTCAGCGCGGGGCCGGCTCGTCGGGCGGCGGCTCGGGCTCGGCGGCCGACGGGATGGTGCACAGCTGGCGCGGCGCGGGCGCGGCGGGGGCGGCGGCGGGGGCGGCGGGCGGCGGGGACGCGGGCGGCTCCTCGCCCGACACGGCCGGCTGGCGCGTGAGCCGCGGCCGCTGCGCCGTCGCCGCGCTGCCGCCCGAGCGCGAGGTGCGCCACGTGCCCGTGGACGCGGTCGCGTTGGAGCCCGAGGAGTCGTTGCGCGACGACGACAGGTTGGAGTCCTGCGACGTCTTGCGCGCCACCAGCCAGGAGGCGGCGCGGCGCGGCGGCGGCGGCGCGCGCCCGTACGCGCGCCACGAGTCGGAGCGCGACGACGAGAACTCGACGGACGAGGAGACGGAGCCGGCGCGCGCCGGCGCGGCGGCGGGCGGGCGCGGCGCCGGCGCGGGCAGCGGCGCGGCGCGCCGGCCGCACGCGCGCAGCCAGCGCAGCAGGCGCGCGCCGGCCGGCCGCGGCGCCGGCGCGGCGGGCAGCAGGCGGCGGCAGGCGCACGCGGCGCCGTGCTGCCCGCGCGACGACCGCTCCGCCAGGCTGTTGGTGTTGGCGGGCGTCTGCCGGTTGCTGAAGTTGGACGAGTGCCGGCAGCGGCCGATGCCGCGGGTCACGCGCGACTCCTCGATCGCCTTGCACACGAGGGCGCAGTCCTTCTTGAACTGCTTCGTGAGGATCGCGTACAGGAACGGGTTGCAGCACGAGTTCAGCGGGAGCACGAACACCGTGAACACCTTGGCCTCCTCGAGCGAGACGAGCTGCGCGCCGAACGCGGCGGTCAGCGCGAAGAACGCGATCGGCGACCAGCACAGGAAGTCGGTGAACACGAGCAGCGCCATGCGCTTCGCGATGCGCGAGTCGTTCGAGTTCCAGGCCTGCGAGCCGCGGATGGCGCAGTACATCTTGAGGTAGCAGCCCAGCAGCACGAGGAAGGCCACTCCGTTGATGGTCAGCAGCGCGACCACGTAGCCCAGCGCGACGGGCGTGGCCGTCTCGAAGGGCAGGCACACCGCGAACTTGCGGTAGTCGGAGACGCCGAACAGCGGCAGCGCGGCCGCCAGCAGCGAGAAGCCCCAGCCGGCCGCCATGACGCCGGCCGCGTGCCGCAGCGACAGCCGCTTGTTCAGGTGCATGGCGTGCGTGATGGCGTAGTTGCGCTCCAGCGTGATGACGGCCAGCGTGAACACGGACAGCTCGGACGACAGCACGCCCAGGAAGCCGGCCAGCTGGCACGCGCCCGACATCTGCCAGGCGATGGCGTGCGCGCGGAACTCGCCCAGCGTACCCGCGTCCACCACCGCCAGGAACCCTGCTCGAGATATTCGAGATGGCAAGTTTTGTCAGTGGATTACGAAACGGCCGCTTCGAGAATTAATCACAAAGCATACGCACCCAAATATATCCCCATGAAGAAGTCTGCGGCGGCGAGGTTGGTGACGAGGAAGCGCGGCACGTCGATGCGGCTGCGGCTGCACACCAGCACGAACACCACCGTGCCGTTGCCGAGCAGCGCCAGCAGGAACACGGCCCACACGCCGCAGCGCAGCGTCCACCAGTCGAACAGGTCCACGCACGGCAGGAACGGGCCTGCGCGCACGCCGATCGCACATTCAGTCACGGCTGAGATACGATCCTTCATCGAGGACGTCGTACACAAAAGACGAGCTCTACCGCCCAGGTATGGGGAGATTGAACTGAATTCTCCGGATTTGTAATTTGGAGTAAGCGGTACTGACCGGGCAGCGGCAGGCAGTGCACGCGGCGCAGCGGCTCCCCGCGCAGCGGCGCGGGCCCGGCGCCGCGCGGCCGCGCCGGCGCCGCCGACGACGCGTTCACTGCCACACGACCACACAACACATTAGTCACGTACTGCCACACGGCCACTTCCTTCACCGCCGCTCAGTTCTATACAGTGTGGCTGTGAGAGATTTCTGGAAAAGCTGTGTTTTGTTCATGAAGTGACCGGTCTTAAATTGGAGAACATATTATTGGTTATTAGATAATATATTAATGCCCACAAATACTTATGTTATGCGGCGAAGCGGAACACGCGCCCGTGACGCCAGATAACCCTTGTCAGCCTTTCGACTGTCGAGATTTACGATAAAGTCATAAGTAATAAACGAAGTAACGAGTCTAATTTGTCAATTTGTATAAACTTTCTACGTTCTCTAACTTCGCTATGTGTCAAAAAGCTTAAGGAATGGCTATCATCAATGGTGAGTGAGAGTCGCAACAGCTGACAGCTGAGTAGAGGGAGGCGGGAGCGCGACTGACGGTAGTGCGGCCAGATGTCGGTGAGGTTGGCCCAGGCGGCCAGGTCCACGGGCTGCGGCGGCACCAGCACGAAGTCCGAGAGCCCGTCCTCGTCGGCCGCCTCCTCGCCCGCGCCCGCCATCAGCGGCATGAACGCGCAGCAGTGGTACGCGTACGACAGCACCAGCGTCTGCAACCGCCGCCACGCGTCATTCACATTCATCATATTCCTCGAGAGGACAGCCTATACAACATGTAACTTCAAGTACGCAAAACCTAAAAATAGTTTGTTCAGAATCATCAGTAGAATCAATTCCATAATTTTCATCCATTTTTAAAGTAACTGGTTTTAAAAAATAATTATTATTATTTTTAATTGCCGTGTCTATTATTAAATTGCGCTCGACAATCAAGCGAGAAAATGTGTGTAGGTAAACAAACGTAATAGCGCCACGTCCAAAAAGTCTTAAGCGCCGTGCAGAGAGCGGCGCTTACGCGTTATTGACGCGATGCTGGCTCTTTAATATTAATATTTGCCTATCGTAGCTGTTGAGTAATTGCCTACTCAAGCACAATAACTACAATCTAACTTACATACTAAACTTACCCGATTCCGGACGCTGGCTCACCGTAATCCAGACGGGTTCACGCAGACAGGAATAAGGGTTTAAGGACAGGAATATATATTTAATAATAGTAGGAATACGTGCACAGTTCAGTGATCCAGGTAGCCCAGCGATCAATCACTCATTGTTAACACTGTCCAAACTTGCGACGCGTCCCGGCGGTCGATCCGCGGTCCAGCGCGGTTCCAGAAGTTAGAACACGAACTCCAGGTCGCGAATTGTCGTATGTGCTGTAGCTTATCCGGAAGCTAAGCACAGCAACAGAACCCCGGCGTTTCAGAAGTGCCCCGCGCACGCCACGTTGCTTAGGTTATAATTTTCAGGTTAAATGTCAGCCCCGCGAGTCCATCCAGCGAACTACGGGCGACCACTATCGACTGCTACGCGAACTCCAGGTCGCAAGACTACCGTATGTGCTGCGAGGCCTATCCCGAAGCAACACAACACAACAACCGCTTTCCAGAACGGGAGTCTATGCAGCGGCCTACCAGCGACCATTAGCGACTATGTGAGACTGCCGCGCGCGCGCCCCCTGACGGCGCGCACCGGCGAAACGAGTGTTGCCCAGCGACAAGCTCGATTACGCCCTAACTAACAATCGATTAGTTTCCAGAGTCGGTTTTAAATCCAACAATAGCCATTGGCGCGTCTTTTTGATAAGAAAGCGCCACAGAGCTCAAAAACAAAAAAGTGTTAATATCTCCGAGAATTTTTTTTATTCGAAATTATTACTTAGATACTTAAATCAATTTATATTAATAAAACTCAGTTGGGGTGTTTGAGGTTTTGCGTACTTGAAGTTACACGTTGTAGATAATATATATTCAAACCGCCACCGCAGAGTAAGTAATAGTGCCCAAGTTATTTGGGTTGACAAGCGCGACAACTATAATATGTATATATCTAAAAAAAGGTTCACAATACTGTTACAGCGGGCCGTGTCGAGGCACACGTGAGGTACACAGAGCGAACCTGCCTTTGAACTCGATGGGTCATTGACGACCACCTCACCATCACCACGCCACCACATCACCACACCTTGTCGAGTCAAATCGCTTTTACCGCGTTGGTGCCTCTACATGCTACGTGTATACCGACTTCACATTCATTTTCAAAGACACCATCCACTGAGTCGTAGATGGCCTTAATACTATAAAAAACAATAAAAGACTTTATATAATAAAAATGTTTTTATTTATCGACTTCTATGTTCCTATTTCTATGGATAAAATATTATGGGGTGTACTTAATATTTATACTAGACATTTATTGTATCTAAAGCTGCCCTTTTAGAGAAATCAATTCGCTTGTAGGTTTATTACCCGATTACCCGAAAGAAAGGAGTTGCTGCGTTGACAACGGGGCCGCGGGGGTGACGGCTATATGACTACGATAACCGCTTCAAATCAAACGGACCGTTTGCCAACCGACGTAGTATAAAAATATAAGTCTGTTGAAAAGTGACCAAACTTAAAAGAAGACATCCAAAGCGTTAATTGGAATCCATGAGTCCAGAAACAAATTGCGTTAGATGCTCACGACGACTCTATCAAACAATAAGTGGATTTTAAATGTAGGATTTAGTTACGTTAAAGTCCTTACTTTGTGCTCAGATACATAGATAATTAATTAATTACGTTAAACAGTGACGGCAATCAATAAGTGGCGAACAAAAGGTACGCGCCCCGGAGGACAGAACCCGGGCCACCGGGCTCCGTACCTTGTACAGTTTATTGTTGTTAAAAATGTCAATCATAACAAATTATGAGGTGTTTAGTTGCCCGCAAGGAGAGCCGGAAATATGTCTAGATAGACCCAGCGCTGCATGTCTTAGAGAAAGGGTCCTGTTTATACGTGTACGATGATCAATTAATTAATTTAAATAAACGAATCACTCACTTATATTTATCGTGAGAGCAGACTAGTTCCAATCTCAAACTTTCATCAGGGCAAAAGTTCAGACGCGTCCATCCTCTCTATGCGACTAATATACTTGAGTTATACCCTACGATCACTAATATGTTATACCCGTTTAGTTTCATTAACTTTATATAACGACCAGAAGCGGCTGGATGAGGACAGCGGATAGCGGTGGTTAGCACATGGTGGAAGGCCAATGATGATGCTGCTGATGGCTGACGATAATGATGATGATGGTTTATTATAATGTCTCACGTGAGTTTTAATAATATTAGCAGTGTAGGAAGATACCAGAAACTGTACAGTGAACTCCGAAGATCCGTCGAATGGTACCGAAGTAATATATTATTCAGGCGATGCGCGGGCGGAGTGGCGGAGTGGCGGAGTGGCGGAGCTCACCTGTATCCTGGGGAAGAGCTCGGGCGGGTGGAAGTGGCGCAGGTTGGGGTTGTTGTGCGCCTTCAGGTGCAGCAGCTGCTGCAGCCCGCTGGCCGGCAGCCACGCGAACATGTTGTTGCCCACGTTGCTGCAACACGACACAGTGTGTTGCGACTACCTGCTAAATAATCATAAATATCCCTGGACAAATTCTTGGGCCGTAAGTGCCTCACCTCGATTTATACAGACAAAGCCAGTCTCACCTGCACATGGTGCACCCTGTCGACTAGCGAAAGAGCTTCTGGTAAAGGAAGCCTTTCGTTACATACACAGGGTACAGCGTATGTGTAAGTTACCCGACTGGGGATATTCCGTAACGTAGGACGTTACGGAATATCGCAGCCTAGAAACAATTCTCTTGAAGATTGTTGTTGCTGTGTGAGTGAGGTCACCAGAAAGGAGTTTTTGGAGTGTAATTGGTTCATCAACATCTTTGAACCAAAGCCAACTTCACCACCTACTTATAACACTTAGAAAATACCCAGACCAATACAAAAAGAGATGTTCAAGTATGTCTTGATGGGGATCGAACGCGCGACCTCGGAGTCAAAATAGCCCTTGCTAGTCATTCGACCACCGAGAACGTTTAATTTTTTTATAGGATGTCCGAGGGCAGACAAGCATACGACCTGCCTGATGTGAAGAGGTTTCCGTAGCCATATCAACGCTTTGAACATGAAATGTCGCTAGCGCGTCGCCGCCCCAGCTGCCAACGCAGCAATTTCTTCTTTTCTAGTGACATGACTCACTCACAGAAACTCAACAACGCTTAAGATAATTGCTATTTGGCTGCAGTATTCTGTGAGGTGGAGATAGAGATGGTGGATTCTATCGCCAGAGCCTTGCTAGTCGGCAGGGTGCACCATGTGCAGGTGACGTTGGCTTCGGCTATAAAGATGGCGGTGAGCCACTCGAATCCCACTGCTACTCCACCCCCCCACGGCTACTGCGTCAGTCGTCACCGGACACGCCGATGACGCCCCGGGGCGGGCCTACTCACAGATCCTCCAACTTGGAGATAGGCACGAACGCTTCCCTGTCAATGTGCTCGATCTGGTTTTCCTCCAGGTTCCTGCAGAATAAAACATTTGTGTGGAAATTGGAAAACAATTCATTTCCCGAGGACAGTAAGTAATTGGATTGCGTGAGACAGTATCGGAAAAATTGGACGGATTTATGTGGGGCTCGCGGCGTAGGACCGGCCGCCGGCGCCCGGCCGCCCGGCCGCCCGGCCGCCCTGTGGACATTGTCTGTCGTACCGACGTATGCTGTGTATGACGTCAAGTACTAAACACCACCGCGTGGTGTGCCTACTAGAAACAGGTATAAACAAAAAAAATATGCTGAAACTAAAAAGTTGCTATATTTCACTCATCAAGCCCTTTCGTTTGATATCCACATTATATAGTGGTTGATGTGGAAATGATAAATTGCGGTTTTTGTATATAATCGTGCATTGTCACGAGAACCAAACGAGTGCACCAAATTTCAGCTCAATCGGACACTGAGAAATGTGTAAAATTCAACTGTCAAAATTTTATTATAGACGTAGTGGCGAAACTAAATAAAACCAAATATCTACATGTAAGAACGTGATTGATGACAACTTGTGTATTTGGAATGCGTATAATTATTATTTACCAAACTAAATTAAAACAATATTTTGTATTATATAACGTATGCCTTGATTACCTGTTATACGTCTTAGCTAGTATGTGTATGATAAATTGGATTTCAATATTTGATTTCAATATTTGTGATAGAAATTTACTTATATTAGTGGTTGATCAATTCGACTGCTGCTTTTTTTATGGAAATTTGGATGCGCCAAAGTTCACCTAAAATTTCAACTCCGATAATTGGAACTCCGAAAATGTTCTTCCTCACATTTTTCATCCTAACAATCACAATTCTTCTACTCTTTCCTAATGTTAATAATTCCGAATTGTTCAACTTCGTAATGTCAGTAGCAATAGACATCGATTATACTATTATTTGTTTTCCTATATTTTCTCAACATAACCGTCTTTTAGTCTGTTTTATTTAGATTTGTTTTAATTACCAACTTTATATACATCAATTTTGCATAACTTTTACAGTTTTGGTTCTGTTTACGTAACATGAATTATTGTCATTGTTAAAGGTTAGCGAGGAGCGAATCGACGACGAGCGGGTTAAGGCTCATTTACGCCAGAGCAACATCGTGCTACAGTGCGGCATGCTACAAATTGTCGCATGCGGCGCCGTGTTGCACGCTACAATCGCCAACATCATGCGGCCGAATTTAGCATGCGGCAGTCTATTTTACGCCGATGCACCATCATGCCTTTAGGCACGGTGTTGCCTCGGCGTAATCTATCCCATCCCCAAAAATAACGTAACAAAAAATACCTAACAATTTTTTTTTTGGGGATGGGATAGACAACGTAGAATATGGCTGATCAACTTTTTTTTTAGTTTCTTTATTTTCTTTTTGATACTCTCTTCATCTAAATCGTATTTTTGTGCCAGACCACGTAAAACATCATGTTTCACTCTATTGTTTTTTTAATTTGAATTGCGGACATCCCACAACACTTCACTCTTTCTATAATCTTCAATGAAGAACAAAAGTTTGGGGTGTAAGTGGTCCATCAACATCTTTGAACCAAAGCCAACTTCACCTGCACGCGTTGCACCCCGCTGACTGACAAACGAAGCTCTGGCAATAAGAGAGGCAAGGAGCGTAATTGTAAGCTACTCGACTGGGGAATGTACCTCCACCTCACAGAATACCGCAGCCAAATAACAATTCCCTTGAGGGTTGTTGTGTTCCTGCGAGTGAGTGAGGTCACCAGAAGGGAAGGAGATGCTGCGTTGGCAGCGGGGGTGGCGGCGCGCGAGCAATATTTTATGTTGCGAGCGTTAATATGGCTACGGTAACCGCTTCACATCAGGCGGGCCGTATGCTTGTCTGTCACCGACGTAGTATAAAAAAAAACAAAAGCACCTGAATGCATTATTGAACTCGTTAATTCCTCGGAACCAAGGCTTAGGAGAAAAAGATCAAACTATCATGACAGAATTACACAGCATTTGGCAGAAAAGGATGATATGGATATCATATAAACCTACTTAATGGCTTGGCGCACATTTCTTGATGCTGCGGCTACAGTACCGTGATATGCCAAAAATTATTGCCATAATTTCAACAACGCCTAGGTGTAACCACGATTTATGGCCATAATTTTACAATGCCAAACAATATGGCAAATGGCGGTAGACAATAGCTCCGGCGGCGGTCTTTTTTCGCACATCAAAGAGAATTACCGCAGTAATTAATGCGTTTGTGGCCACACTACCGTTTGTCCAGTGTGCAACATGAGCTCAACGGCGACGCACGTATCGACCGACATGGAGTGGTCAAATGAAAAAAGCTTGAGTTTTGGAATTATTCCAATGAGAACCGTATCTTATTATGGGCTTTCAGTCGGGTATCCCCCGTTAAAAATCGCGGTGTACAATGATGATTTGAAGTAGAAAAAAGACCGAAACCAACTAAATAAATATAACAGCTGCAGCTTCAACCTCCATCTTGAAAAATGACATTTTTACCGCCTAATTTATTGGCATATCTAGGTAAACTCTAGTGTAACCACACCACTTCACGCAGTAATTTAATCGGTAATTTAATGCCACAATTATTGCGGTAACAGCCCGGTAGACGGTAAGGTAGTGTAGCCGCAGCATGACGGGTTCTATTGTTAAACATACCAAGTTCATTTGTTGTTTTTTTTTTAGTTTGGTAATGGTTAGCGTTGTATAGATAATTGTTAATAAAATATTTTATCTAATCTCATACTGAAATTTACACAATAAAAAACTAAACACAGTATCATAATGACAGTCTTTACGCACAAGCTGTCAAAATAAATTTAAAAAGTTATTTTTCGATACAGCTCTTCTATGGACAACTGTATCGTAAAATAACTTTTTTACCATTTCGATACAGCTTCAGCCCTGGATACAGGTATTTTAAACAGGTTGCAATGCAAATACATTGCAACTATGCAAATTTTTTCTACATAATCTGTGAACGCGGCGCCGCGCGGCGCGTCGCGCATGCGCACTACGCATGCTCGATCTGCAAATGGATTTTTATGTAAGAATTATAGCTGATAGATTAACTTCATGGTTGTATTTAAAATATTATTATCATATATTTCATGAGATTAGATAAAGTAGTGTATGAAACTGCACATAATTAGGTATTAAAATACTCGTGTGGTATTATTATAACACTCGCCTTCGGCTCGTGTTATAAACTCACACTCGTATTTTAATAACCCTTATTATGCAACAGTTTCATAAACTACTATTAATTTGCATATATTTTTCCATTTAACCTTTCAAATCGTACATACGCTTTAGATTTTGTTACTAGTATTGTCAAATCATGCCTAAATAAGCTTTGTCGATGAATCCTACTTTGGTGAAAGATTCTGTCGTCGATTCACTCATGAATGAATCGTTGTGTTGGCCAAAAGTCCGTAATGGAAGGGTTCTGTCGTCGGTTCGCCCATGAATGAATCGTTTTGTCGGCAAAACGTTCGTAGTTAAAAGGTAATGTCGTTGAACAACTCATAAACGAAACATTCTGTCGGCGGCTCATTCGGTGGAGAAATGTTTGTCGGAGTTAAGTTTCAAATTCAAAATGTCACATGGAATCCATCGAGTTCGGATACAAGCTGCGACAGTCTGCCACATGACGCACGATTCTTGTATATTATGTATTTTTGTGCGACATTTTTAATTATTGTAGCATGCGGCCTTGTGGCATGCCGCAATGCCGCACTGTGTTGCCCCGGCGTAAAACAGCCTTTAGGCACAGCTTTAGGTTGACATAAACACAGCGCAAGAGCCGAGCGAGCGTGCCGCCGCGGTCGCAGCCGCCGGCGAGTGCCAGAAACTACTTTAGGGCGTTTCTCAAATTAAGGTAAAAATGTTATTGAAATTATGTTTAGGAATAAAAACGTTATGAAATACAACTTTAGGAGTTCAAATATATTTTCAACACCTTTGCTCGTAAAGCTGATGTAATTCCACCGGTTTTAAATATGTAAAGCGGGTCATAAAAAACGCGTGTGTTACCAAAGCAAATAGTTAAGTTATAGTCCATACAAATTCCATAACAGTATTATTTGCCATTTCGCGCGCTGTTGCTATTCAAATTTCGAACTAATCGCCGCACGGCGCCAATCAGTAGGCAGCGCTAGCGCGCTGTTAAAATGGCGGGAAAGCAACAGTGTGCATTCACAGATTGAGTTTATTTAAAATAAAAAAAAATCAGTTTATTCGGTAATTTAAAAACTTGGCTGCATGCTCTAAACATAATTAAAAAACCAACTACAACTACGAATCATTTTAATAATTGTAATTTCAGTAACTGTTTCAATAATTAAAAATGAACACAATATAATTTTTTTTTTCTGTTTCCTCGCAAATGTGTTGAAAAACGTCGTACGATATACGTGCGTATTGGTTATAACATGCCCGGCTCAATTACGCCCTCGCCTTCGGCTCGGGCTGAAATTCCGCCTCGCATGTTATAACCATCATAACGCACTAATATCGTAATGTACTATTACGTAAGTCATATTATTAATTACAATTTTCGGAAACATGACTGTTATGGACATTGTCGGTAGTACTACAAATTTTAGGAATGAAAACTTTAGGAAGAAAAAATATAGGAAAACTTTAGGAAGAAAAAATATACAAATAGGTAAGAAGAACAGTTTCGGGTAAAAAAACTTTAGGTGAGCCGGGTATATTACCCGGAATGTTGTAACAATGAAAAAAGCTTCTTGATTTGTTTTGAAAACGCGACCCTATTCTCAGTAGTGACCAGTGAAAACAGTTTTCTAATACCATTAGGTACTGTTCCCGCCGCTTGTATCTACGTACGTATGTTTTGTACGTGTGTGTGTTGGCCACCGGGATCAACTCGATAACACAGAATAGCTTTAGGCTTTTAAGTTAAAAGTGGGAATGTTTGCACCGGGCGCTGTTCCCGGGGGACAGCCACCGCCCTCCCTCCGCGCCCTCGGGCGCACCACCCACTGCCAGCGACTCGAACAGACTTTTTCCAATTAACTGGACCGCTTGGTCTCATTGGTTTCTCTTTTGAATATAATTAAGAATCTAAGAAATCGGCAGTAGAGGCCGATCAAATAGTTCGTGTTTTAGATGTACGGGTAGCACTGGAATATTACCACCGTTCCTAAACGCACGTCGACGACTTCAACCACTTGAAAATATATTGACTTCATATTGACGTGTGTATACTTATCCCGAAACTATCTGCACTGAGGATATGACAGTCCGCACCAAAGCGCTAAAGGCAGAATTGTTGAAAGCTGGAGGAACCGACGATCTAAAGAAATTACATACAGCCTCTGTTTAATTCCGTTATTCTTTACGGAACTGCACCAGTCGCATGGACCGGGAGTTTGGTAGCCGTGTTCTTCAAAAAAGATGACAATACCTTATAGAAGAACTACAGAACGATCTCGCTCCTGATCCACGTGTAACCATCCTCACGCAATTTGTTTCACCATGGGATGCTTGAACTAATTCTCGGCAATAATCAAAGACTAACTAACATCCTCCAACCCTCCAATCCGCAGTTGAGCAGCGTGGTGGAGTATGCTCTAAACCCTTTCGAATGTAGGAAGACCCGTATCCCAGCAGAGGCATAAATAATGGTTGTCGACGACGACTACTAACATCATTGTGCGTTTTCTCAGCGTTCTCCTGAGTTGGTGCCTTGTCGTTGGCATGACACACACACACTATCCGCAAGTCGTCGTCCGCGCGGGACGTGGACCTATGAGTGGATCAGTCTTTCACTGGGTAGATGCCGTTTCCTCGTAAAATATTTTATGACCATAAACATAAATCAGTTATACCGTCTTCACGCTGCTCATGGTCACAGAAATAAATCCACTAATGATTTCGGACCATGAGGTCCAAAATCATTAGTGGATTTATTTCTGTTATAATCAACATTGTATGTAGGTAATAATTGTGTGTGCATTGTATCTATGTAAAAAACTTTCTATCTATCTTTACATACACGGCGGCAGAAACCTACAGAGTACAATCTGCTGTTCTGTATGGCTTTTTTGGATTACGAAAATGACATTCTGATGCTGTCTGAGAAGCTCGTCGTCGAATACGCCCTCCAGTCGTGTTTTGTACTGAAGGCGCGCAGCCGTTGTCTCTTAAAATTCACTTAAGTAGGTACTGCTAAATGTGACGTAGTTCGACCACAAATTCCAATTTCCGCGGTCCGCCGGCACGTCGCCTCTAAAGAGCTAATTGATACAGAGGAGACGCCGAGATTTAAATATTTTTAGGAGGCAATTTGCCCGGCGAATGGAAGTCGCAGTAACACTGTTGAGTGGATGACCTCTCATAATCGTATTTTCATTAGACCGGGTCGATTCAGAATTATTGCCAGTCGGCTTTTTATTTGTTTTCTAAGCATTCTATTCTATTCAGTAGGTGCCTACTAGCTATTGCCCGCTTCTGTCCGAGTCTACCTGTGCGCCATTTTATCCAAATTCCTTCAACCGGTGTCCCGTGATGAATCACAAACATGTAAATACCCAAACATGTCCACAAACTTTTATGTTTGTTATTAGGGCGTCAAACATAACTTCAAATTACATAGCGGCACGCCTTCACTTGTCACCAGTTACACGCTTTACAAGCCTTTATTTAGAGTCGCCGCGCAGGCCTCGTCTGCGACCAAATCTTGCAAGTTAAATTTGACCTAGCTCCTAGTGAGCTGAAAATTGGCACACTTGTTTAGTTCTTATATTGATGTACGATTACGCAAATGCCGCCATTTAAAATCTAAAATGGATGATGTGTGTGTGTGTGTGTTGTCTCACAGCACTTGCAGGCGCGGCGTGTGGCGGAAGGCGTCCCGCGGCAGGCGCCGCAGCCTGTTCCGCGCCAGCAGCAGGTCGTGCAGGCGCGCCAGCCCGCGCAGCGCCGCGCCGCCCAGCAAGGAGATGGCGTTGTCCGACAGCTCGCTGCACAACACCGCCACCGTTACATTGCATCCACTAACTGCTTAAAACGATCCACCCAACAGCGTCTAAATATTATTATAGAAGTCTTTGGGACAATATTCTTGGTTGTCATAATAACTATTCATAGAATACCTTCAAAGCGGGCAACGAAGTGGTTTAGCTGTCAAACGAATGCGAAAATTTCTTTGAACTGTGGTCGCTCTGATTTAGATCTGAGGTGGTGATGTCATTGTCATACCATGTACTCAATATATGTAACAGCGACGTAGTTTATAAGTTCAGTAATAATACAGAGTTCGAACTCTGTATTATTACTGAACTTATAAACTACGTCGCTGTTACATATATTGAGTACATGGTATGACAATGACATCACCACCTCAGATCAAATACTATGCATTCCAGTATTCGATCTAAATTAGAGCGACCGTTCGTTCTTTCATTTCAAATTCAAACGCATTCGTTTTGAAACCGAGACGTTTCGTGCCCGTTTCGAAGCAGCCGGATTGTTCAATCGGCTGCATCTTACAGGAGAGTACAACCTAATGACGAAGTCGTGTTCCTACGAGTGAGCGAAATCATCAGAAAGCAAATAATTGACAATAATTATCGTTGCGTTATATTTGGCTGACTGTATGTTTGCCTTGACTTTGCATTCCTTTGTACAATGTAGTGATGTAATCTACCGATTGTTCAGAGGAGTTGCTTCACATGATGCCCTCGGCCTTTTCTACCATCCATCGCTTTGCTCTGAATAAAGAATCCGTCCAAACATATTGTGCGGTTCCAGAGAGAATTTCTCCAACGTATGTACCCTACCATAAAAAAGGCGTAAAATGGTTTTTCCAGGGTGGCGGTCGGTACGATGCTCAGGTGTTACAGGCTGCGGTGACTGCTTTTCGTTAGGATCGCATGTTTGTTTTTCACCTTGGTGCTAAAAAACAACACACATTAGTATTGAACTTTAAGAGTAATGTTAGAGTACTGACAGCACGCGCAGCTCGGCGCACTCGTGCAGGTCGGGCACCTCCTCCAGCTGGTTGCCCTTCACGTCCCTGCAACAGAGAGGGCCGCGCTCTACAAAAGTTTTATTATAATATACTTATGGCTTCTGGCCTACTACAGATACACAGTCGAAAACTATGTGTATACCGTAGAGAATTTATTTAATTTATAAAATGTTATATACCTACTTAATGTTTGGTCGGTTTACCTACTGGCCTGGTAGGTCCGGTTAGTTTTAATTTCTATTATTTAATATCTCTACTATACAATCGTCACATTTTTATATGAAAATCTGAGTTTCTGAAGCGTACTATGGCACTAGGCGGCATTGCTCAGTGCTGCTCACAGTGACGTGTCACTCACACGAGTAAACTGCTCCATTATATTCACAGAGACAAACTAACATGCATCTGTTACGTGCTGGTTGTAATACCTCTATGCTACGGACACTCGTACAACGAGGGGAAACTCGTTTCTTCAAAGAGACATTGTACTCTCTTTGCCTTTACAAGTAAAAGTTCGAGGTGGTCGTCGACAAAAGAACGCGATGGCCGGTACACGTATGAACATTGTGTCAGCGTGTGTAGGCCGGAGCGATCTAAGTAATTATATATAATTTATTACAAACAGATAACCGATAAGTTAAAAGTGTTGGAATAAGTATACAAAAATAAATCTATCTCGCTCTGTTTAATAGACATCTGTCCTAGTCACACAATATTGTTTATAATATCTTTAAACAAAGGGCTGCATTGTTAAATGCTCTGTTTGCCTTAGTCAGCTAACCAAGCTATGTGGTTCAGTTGAATTCATATTCCAGTTCAGTATCGTACGACTCCTTTGTAGTAGAACACACCTTTCTAAGAGTGCATAAAATAAATTTAATTATTATAATTTGCACTGAACGAATCTTTTATTTTTGGCTTCCTAACCTAACAGGTTATGGGCCCAGTGTACAGTACAAAGTGGACTTTTAAGTGATTGAAAGAAACAGACTTTTTTTAAATACGATAAAAAACGCTTTAAGTGGTAACGTTTAAGACTTGTGATTTTTGTAATTTTGGTAGAGAAACTATTTACGTATTCTAAGTGACTTTTTGTGTTATTTTCTAACTGTAACGATGGACGGTTCAAAAGTAAAAAGAAATATTAGACTGTTTGACGGCGAAAAGTATTCTTTATGGAAACTTAGAATACGCAGTTTATTAAACGAACTTGAAGTGCTGCAAGTAATTGACGAAGAGCCTCCTGTACGCATCAACAGTGATTGGACGAAGAAAGAAAAGATAGCGAAAAATACCATCATCGAATCAGATTCTTTGCTGGGGTTTGCTAATGAAGAAACAGCAAAACAGATTTTTATAAAACTCGACGCAGTGTATGAAAGAAGAAGTATCGCATCCCAATTGGCATTGAGAAAAAGGTTATTAAATTTGAAATTAGAAGGTGATACTCCATTGATAAAACATTTTCAAAATTTTGAAAATTTGATTATCGAGTTAGTGGGTGCCGGTGCAAAGTTAGAAGAAGTAGATAAAGTCACACATCTATTTATGACTTTACCGAATTCTTATGATGGCGTCATCACAGCAATTGAGACATTAGCTGAAGATAACTTGACCTTATCTTTCGTAAAAACAAGGCTTCTTGATCATGAAATTAAATTATTAAACGAAAGGCGCGACAATAGTTTAAAAGTCCTGCAAGCAGAAACCAGTGGTTCCAAAAACCAGCAATGGAATTTCTCTTCAAAACGCAAGCCAAATCAACTTACTCATAATTATAAACAAAGAAACAATAAAGTTAAAAATAGAACATGTCACTACTGTGGAAGGAAAGGGCATATCAAAATTAATTGCTTCTTCTATAAGAGGGCGAAACCAAATTATGAAAACCGCAAAGCGCTACAGCAAACTGAAAACCAGAGAACGCTTCAATCTATAAATATTGCAGACAGAGAAAAATCTAATATCTCAGGGTTTGCTTTCATGGTTGGAAACGAATGCTATTCCGAAGAAGGCAAAAGTACCAATAAAATTACATTCATATTAGACTCTGGTGCCTCAGATCATTTAATTAACAGAGAAGATCTAACACGTGGGTTCATAGAACTTCAGTCTCCAGTAAATATTTCTGTAGCTAAAAACGGAACATTCATTAGTGCGACAAAAAGAGGCACTCTATCTATTACCACTGATACGGGTATGAGTGGATTGCTACAGGATGTTCTTTTCTGCTCAGAAATTCCATATAATTTGTTATCGGTCAAAAGAATGCAACAGGCTGGAATGACCATAATTTTTGGTCAAAATGGTGTACAAATACTCAACAAAGAGGGTAAGATGGTAACAAAGGGTGAGTCTTTGAATAATTTAATTGGTATTAATTTCATGCTTAATAAATGTGCTTTGAATTGCTCATCAAATAGGGTCATGAATAGTAACTATGATTTGTGGCATCAAAGATTGGGTCACATGGGCAAATCTAAGTTCTTGCAAATTAAAACCAAACAAATGTTTTCTGATATTGATCGATTACATAATATTACACCCAGTGAAAGTTTATGTGAAGCTTGCATATATGGAAAACAAGCAAGTCTGTCATTTCATAAAAGTAAATATAAAATTATTAAACGACCTCTATTTAATGTGCATTCCGACGTGTGTGGTATGATCACTCCTTCGACACTTGACGGCAAAAACTATTTTGTGATATTTGTAGACGAATACACTCACTACTGTGCGACATACTTAATAGCTCATAAATCAGACGTTTTTGCTGCTTTTCGAGATTATGTTGCTAAGTGCGAAGCTCATTTTAGTTTGAGACTTGTCAATTTATATTGTGACAATGGTGGCGAATATTTATCGAGTGAAATGAAAGAATACTGTATGCAAAAAGGTATAACCTACCATTTAACAGTGCCGCATACCCCTGCTTTGAATGGTATTGCCGAACGTATGATAAGAACGTTAACAGAACGAAGTCGAACTTTAATAGCAGGTGCTAAGTTAGACAAGTCGTTCTGGGGTGAGGCTGTGTTAACTGCTACTTATCTTATCAATGTCAGCCCCACAAAAGCACTGAAAGTAGATAACACACCGTTTGAATTGTGGCATAATAAGAAGCCGCAACTTAAGTATTTAAAGGTTTTCGGTTCAACTGTGTATTTTCTTAACAAAAGTAGAAAAGCAAAATTCGATGAGAAATCCTTGAAAGGGATATTGGTTGGTTATGAACCGAATGGTTATAAGGTGTGGAATGTGGTAGAAGAAAAGTTTGTAAGAGTCAGAGATGTAATTGTTGATGAGATTAATTTCTTGTCAAGTAGGCCAGTGAAGCCTGAAGGTATTGTATCTGAAAATACCAATAACTCTGACGAGCACATGTGTAGCAGGTTGTGCGCATCTGATAATATAAGATCAGATGATGTGAAACAAACGGGCAGTGTACCCTGCGCATTAGGTCCACCACCTAATAAATCTGTACGCAGTGCAGATGGGCATACATGCTATGATTCATTTCAAGATAAATTGACTGGATCTCGGAATGAAGTAGCTTCTAGTAGTTCGAGTGTTATTAGAAGAAGTGATCGAATTAAAAATTTGCCTACAGTGTCTTATGATGAAAACAGTAATGATATTTCTGTGAACTATTTATTATACGCAAAGTCTTTAATATGTACAATTCCTACATCGTATACCGAAATTCAAACCAGGCATGATAGGCTTTTGTGGCAAAAAGCTGTTGATGAGGAAATTAAATCACTTATTGAAAATGACACTTGGACGCTTGTTCCGAAACCTGAAAACAGAAATATTGTTGACTGTAAATGGATATTTAATATTAAAAATGATGAGTTTGGCAAACCTTTGAAATATAAAGCGCGTTTGGTTGCTCGCGGTTTTAGTCAAGAATATTTAATTGACTATGACGAAACTTTTGCGCCAGTTGCAAGAATTTCAAGTTTTAGATTTATATTAGCATTTGCAAATCAATTCAATTTGCTCGTTCACCATATGGACGTCAAAACGGCATTTTTGAACGGCAAACTAAAAGAGGAAATTTACATGAAAATTCCTGAAGGAATTCCAAACGCAAACAACTTAGTTTGTAGATTGAATAAAGCTTTATATGGTTTAAAACAATCTGCACGTTGTTGGTTTCAAATGTTCGAACAAACTTTGATTGAAAAGGGTTTTCAATACTCATCAGCTGATCGTTGTATTTATTTCCTAGATGCCGGTGACATTTCAAAAAATATTTATGTTGTACTTTATGTCGATGATCTTGTTATTTCGACTGCTGATATAAATACCATGAATAGTTTCAAAACTTATTTAATGAAAAAGTTTAAAATGTTAGACTTGATGGAGATCAAATGTTTCTTAGGAATTAAAGTGGAAAGATCACATGATACAGTTACATTAGACCAAGCAATGTACATAAAAACGGTCTTAGAAAAGTTTAACATGAATGACTGTAATTCTGTCAGTACACCTTTGGAAAACAAAGTAGACTTTGACGCTTTGAGTGCAATTGAAACAACAAAAGCTCCATGTAAAAATCTTATCGGGTGTTTGATGTATGTTATGTTATGTACTCGTCCCGATTTAAGCTTTGTTATAAACATTCTAAGTAGATTTGGTAACAGAAATAATAACTCACTTTGGTCACATTTAAAACGAGTGTTACGTTATTTAAAGGGAACTACTCACTTGAAACTAACTTATAAGCGGAATCCAAATGTTTATAATAACATTCTCAGTGGCTTTGTTGATTCCGATTGGGGAAGTGATGAAGTTGATCGTAAAAGCACAACAGGATACTTATTCAAATTGTTTGAACAATGCACAATTTGTTGGCAAACAAAGCGTCAGTCAACAGTGGCAGCGTCATCTACTGAAGCAGAGTATATGGCTTTGTTTGAAGCCGTGAGAGAAGCTCTGTGGTTAAAGTCATTAGTGACTAGTATTCATGTAGAAATTTCAAATCCGATTCCTATTTTTGAGGATAATAACGGATGCATAAGCATTGCAAGTAATCCGACAAGTCATAAACGGTCGAAACATATTGACATAAAATATCATTTTTCTAGGGAACAAGTTGAGAAAAATGTAATTAAAATGATTTATGTGTCCACAGGTAATCAACTGGCAGATATGTTTACAAAGGCATTACCAGCCGCTCGTTTTTCGGCACTGAGAGAAAAACTCGGTGTATTATAATTTAATGTTAAAGTTCTGTCTAATGAAAAGTGTGTAGTGTAAATATATACTGCAAATGAGATTACATAAGAGCATAATTAAGTTGACTTGGTCTGATTAGGTTTTACTGGGGTTTCCCTAATCCTGCGCAACGAATGTTGGACCAAGATATTGATGATTGTTTCCCCAGACAAAGAATGGTGTGTTCATAAGTTTGATATTGTAAATAGCTTGTGATAGATATTTTTTATTATTATTTATTTTTGAGGGGGCGTGTTGGAATAAGTATACAAAAATAAATCTATCTCGCTCTGTTTAATAGACATCTGTCCTAGTCACACAATATTGTTTATAATATCTTTAAACAAAGGGCTGCATTGTTAAATGCTCTGTTTGCCTTAGTCAGCTAACCAAGCTATGTGGTTCAGTTGAATTCATATTCCAGTTCAGTATCGTACGACTCCTTTGTAGTAGAACACACCTTTCTAAGAGTGCATAAAATAAATTTAATTATTATAATTTGCACTGAACGAATCTTTTATTTTTGGCTTCCTAACCTAACAAAAAGGTCGTTTCCTTATACTACTAAGTACACAACATTATTATTGTGACCAAATTGTGGGGAAACATTAAGCTCCTTCAATACCAAACAGTCGCGGCGATAGATCTACTTAATAAGTATAACGAGTAGGTCGCGTGTCAACTGTTTGTTTGTGACGCGTCTGTTCACACACTCAGTATGTTTCTGTTTATGTAACAGATAACTCGATGAGCAAACGCTTCAATTTACAACCGGAACAAATTTATCGCCTGTCGCCCGCCGACAGACGGGGACATAAAAATAAACAGTCCTCGATACTCTCGCAATTTATTACGTCTATTACTTTAAAAAGTGGCACGACTTGTTCATTTTAAAACATAAAACGTATTTCATCGGCCATCGCTCAGCAGATCTTAGAGAAACTGCGTTTAAATACATAAACCTCATAAATCAGCAGATTGCGAATTGTGATCGTAAAATGTGATGAGAAATGAATGGCAAGAAACCTGTCCGCCGCCGCCGCGGGAACTGGGCTGCGATGACGCACGCCCGCCGCCCGCCGCGCCGCTCGCACCGCGGACGGTTCTCTACACTCTCCGCACTAGCATTCAGTGACAATAGCCTACAGAAAGCTTTACACAATTAAAATTGAATTTCCCACAAAAGTCATCGTCATCGTAATGGTGAGACGGCCAGGAAGGACGCAGACGTGTTCCTAAGTCGTTTAGAACTAATTGGGCAAATTATTAACTAACTACACATATTCTATAACATTAATTATGTGTATATATATAATCCATACACGTCGAGTACCACCAGGTTATGCCTTCATGTTTTAATGTTACGCATTAGTTCGACGATAATTTATTATTATCTATATTTACGAATTTAATGTTATAGCGCAAATACCGCACATTTTGAAGACCAATGTGTTCAATCGGTGCGTCCGCCCCGCCACGACGTACGGTGCAAAAACTCGCATGTCTCGCATCGTGTGATCCTTGGCCCGGTCCATAAATTGAAAATCGCACAGCGAGCGACGGAAAGAGCTATTCGGCATTTCTATAATGAACCGAATCCGGAACGAACAAACAGCACGAACAAATTGGACGGAGAACCAAAGTTGTCGATATAGCTCTCGGAGTCAGCAAGCAGAGGTGGCCGGCCGCATCCGCCGAGTCAGAGATGTCATATGAGGGACAAAAATCTGAGAGCGGACCTCTTATGGCGGGACGAAGCGTTTTGCGCCCCCCGTCTAGATGGACCGATGACCTCAAGGCGACGGCCGGAAGCGGCTGCATGCGGAAAACGGAGGATCGCATATGGTGAACGGCGTTAGGAAAGGCCATATGTCCATATGTCCAGCAGGGTATAGACACAGGCTGATGATGATAACGCTGAATATGTAAGACGCTACACGCACATTAAATAAAGCAGGAGTACTCACAGCGCGCGCAGCTGCGGCGCGTGCCGGCAGAGGTCGCGCGGCAGGCCGGCCAGGCGCGCGCGGTCGGCGCGCAGCGTGCGCAGCCGCGCCGCGCCGGCCAGCGCGGGCAGCGCGCGCAGCCCGCGCGCCTCCGACAACACTCTGCAACAACCGAACGCTACAGTATCGACTCCGCCGGCCCCGTCGCCTGCGGGGTGCTCGCCGGTCCTATATTTTGGTAGAGTTTACGAGACGGTATGAATCACAGAAGTAGGAACATTATACAAATTGGTGTCAAATTCTATAAAGAAAATACGACGCACGCTGTTGCACGTTTATTGTGATTTTAGTCTCCAGAGACTAGACAAATAGAACGCCTGGGATATTATAATTCTTATTCAATATAAATTACTACCTCAGTGCCTCGGTCAAACGACCGATAAAAATGTTTTGCGGCATCACATTTAGCTACTTATAGATGGTGTGCTGCAGACGACTAGATCAAAAATAATTTAAGTAAATATGTTATTGATTTGCCTCCATATTAGTGTAAGTATATTAATTTAAAATGTTACCATATACAACGCTAAGTTGTTACCGCCGGGGGTCCGCACACACGTGGACCCCCGGCGGTGCACGCTTTATGAACTAGCTCTTTATTATTTTTGGGTACGAAGTTCGCGGACGCTCGCCGCCGCCGCGGGGATTACAAGCTCGCTTTCCTTCACAATCTACACCACACGCGGCATAACGTACAATGCGATACTTATCCAAACTTCTACTTTTAAATATATATATATACATATATAGATTTAAAAATATGCTAAGAACGGATTTTACGAAACTCCACCCCTAAGGGGGTAAAACGGGGGTTGGAAGTTTGTCTGAAAGCCCTACGTTTTCGAAGCAAGAGACTTGGAATTTAAAATGTATGCTCTATAGATGGTGAGGAGGTGTACTAATAATGTGTATCTTTAGAAGTCAACCGCTTTTTGGGATTAAAACGGGGGATGGTAGTTTGTATGAAAGTCCAATGCTATTGAAGTTAAAGTAATTATGGCAGAAGGATTTTAAATGGTATTTAAGTATAATAAAGATTATTGAAAACAACTACTTACTATTATAATACCCTGTTTTATTTTATATATTTTTAATATTAGAAATTTATTTATTAAGAAAATTATACATTCAACAAACTGTCCTAAAATTACATAGATCTTTAAAATATGATTCCAAAATACTGGACGGAAGACGAAAGTATGTGATAGCACCTATAACCACTGTTAAAACAACATTTGCTAGAAGGCAATTCCCCTGCCAATCTGCCTACATGTATAATGAAGTCAATAAACACACCAATATATACCCAACGACGTTACACAAAACGAAGTCCATATTAAACGTTTGGCTGAAGACTAAATGCTATGATGAGACGGAATCCATCCTTCTGGGTAATTCCTTGTGTTACTCATGTCGAGCTCACGTAAACTAACATGGCACTGATAAGGCAGTTAAGTACCTACTCACACTCTAATAAATCTCGCATAAACATTCACACCCTTCCTGCGGTCACCCCCTTCGTCAGACACATCAATACACCACACATACGTACGCACACACGCACGCACGTAGATACTTACACACGCACGCACATACACACACTCATACACACCCACACACACACACACACACACCCACACCCACACCCACACACCCACACCCACACACTCACACACACACACACTCACACACACACACTCACTGACTCACACACACACACGCACACACACACAAATTACGTTGAAGAAACATGTCAAGATATAACAAACAATTGTCATACATAATTATTTTTGACGTGACAACGTCTTATAAATTGGTTAGCCGGGTGACACTTCAAGAAACTGGCTCACGTTATGCGCTTACAATGAGAGCGAGTGAAAGGCGCGTGCCTTTCACTCGCTCTCATTGTAAGAGCGTCCCTTCTAAGAGCGAGAGAGACAGACATAAAAAGTGAAAGGCATGCGTCCCTTCCACTCGAAAACATTTTACCACTCAAAGTCGTTGTCACGTAAAACTTTCGCCCGTATACCGACTTTACAGGCAACCAATTTTTTTTTAGTTTACTCATTCACTACGGAATGTTCAACTATGCGGTATGTCTTTTTACTTTTTACAAGTATCGGCGGTAGATGGTGCGCATCGGCTGGTGTCCGGTTTGTGGGGCCTCGTCCCTGTTACCCAGTACACTGGACAGGGACGACGCTCCGCGGAGCTTGCGCTGCTCGGTGTGCGTTGTTTGCCGCCGATACCGGTACATAATTAATTACTTAAACTTATTAAATTCTTTATCTAATCTCATACTGAAATTTACACATTAAAAAACTAAATACAGTATCTTAATGACAGTCTTTACGTACAAGCTATCAAAATAAATTTAAAAAGTTATTTTTCGATACAGCTCTTCTGTGGACAACTGTATCGTAAAATAACTTTTTTACCATTTCGATACAGCTTCAGCCCTGGATACTGATTGTAATGAAGAGCAGTACCTTCTAATACAGGTATTTTTATACTTATAAGGAGGTACTAGAAACAAATACTTGTCTAAGTATTTTATAGAAATAAAGTACATATACAAGAATTTATTTATTTTTGGTTTTAGAGAGAGGTTTTGAAAAAATAATAGCTTTCGACTTCATTTATTTTAAAAATTCGTCTAGATATTGATTGTTTTTGTCTTTCTTTTATTTCTTCCTTTCATTAGGTATTTAGCTTTTTCGAATATAATAAAAATTATGTGCAAATAACTAACTCCACGCGTGCGAAGTCGCGGGCGGCCGCTAGTTATATAGTAAGAGTAGAGTGATAACATTTTTATACATTCAATAATCGATCAAGGTAGCTATTACTATCTAAGGTATGGTGCCATATTTAAATAAGTTAACAATGAATTTGAATACAATATTTCTGACCTGCTCTTTTTCATCGTGCGAATCTGATCACCTACATACCTGTAATGAGCCCAAACACAACATCTCTGCTGCGAATTGATGAGGACTATATATAATGTATTTTTTTCATAATTTCATCGGTTTAAAATGGACATTTCCACCAAACTTTGATCGACATAACGCATATAGCACGACATAAAGTAAGTTGTTAAAAATTTTATACTGATAATTTATATTATACTCGTAAATTGTTTTTGTAATTTGAGAACATTGTCAAGTAACTCAGTCACTTTGCAGGTGTGTTGTGTGGCATATATAAATATGTAACATCACTGATTTTTAGGGTTCCTTAGTAAACAAGGAACCCTTGTAGTTTCGCTATGTCCGTCTATCCGTTCGTCCGTCCGCGGCCTAGCTCAGAGACGCTTGATACTAGAAAGCTGTAGTTTTGCATGTAGACAGCTATTAACTATGCTGAAAAAGTGGTAGAATAAAATTTTGAAAAATATTTTTTTTCGGAGTACCTCCCCTACACGTAAAATGGGGATTAATTTTTTTTCTGCACCCCATGGTGTGGAGTGTCATTGGATAGGTCTTTTAGAAACATTGGGAGTGTGGGAAGATCATTTTTTGATATAGTAATCTGTTTGCGAATTATTTACATTTAACGTGCAAATTTTTGTTAGATGCAAGTGTCCCCCCCCCCCCCTCCCTCCTCCCGCCCCCTGCCTTATATCAACGAAACTGTTACATTTAGAAATGTGAAAAAAATAAAAAAATCATGGAAGAAGTCCATATAGTGAATTTAAAAGGAAAACTGTCACTGCCAAGGACGTCGCCAACGGGGAGGTCAGTCAGGGTGCAGTCAAGAACTTGTGAAGCCTTACACGGTGGACTCTGAACCGTTATTATTACAATCGCTGTAGATGTAAGGATCGTACTACAAGTACAATTCATACTTTTCTCATTCTCCATAATATCAACAACGCATCAATCTTCGGGGGGGGCATCGGCTGGCGACGACCTTGATCATGGCTAAGTAGACTTTACAAGTTACTGAGTAATAGCAGACGAACTTATAAAATGTATTGCAAGACGAATAGAATTGTGTAGTGTAGTATATTACCAGAGGTTACATGGCGCTTTAGTTATATGTGCACTTTAAAAATAAATAATTAAAATAAAATAAAACAAATATTTATGAGGGGCTCCCATACAACAGACATGATTTTTTTTTGCCGTTTTTATAGATAATGGTACGGAACCCTTCGTGCGCGAGTCCGACTCGCACTTGGCCGGTTTTTTAATTATTTGTGAAAATAACAAGCATGTTTTTTTTTACAAATTAATTATAGGCCAAACTACAAAATAGTTCTCGTCGTAGGTACTGTTATATATACCTATTCAACATCTTGCGCAATTTATTATTTGTAAATTATATTTATTACATTGATAACATTTATATATAAGCAGAAATAATAATGACAATCAAGTAAATATTCTGGGTCGTCACACAATATGTCGTTACAGCGACCCAGAAATTGTCTGCGACTCTACATTTAAGTAAATATTTACTTTAGTTTAGGTGCACTCACGGAGTCTGTGTATGTAATCACATGTCAATACCTTGGCTTCTGTACTGCACAGCACGACACGCTGGTCCAGTGATAACAAGTTTAAATCCTCGTGTAAGATCCGCACCGACAGAAAATAACAACGTGGTTTCATTTTCTCTAATTTCTTTCTTAATGAACTCTACTTATTGCCCCTTACGTGTTGTTTATATTTCATAATTAATTTATCTTTTCCCAGCAACTCGGAACATCATAAATTACAGAGTATTGCCAGTTAATTAACCGAGTAAATAATGTATTCGGCCTTCGTTAACGGGACTCATTTCGCTGGTTTTTCTAAAGCGCTAACGGTCTGTGAGGCGATAAATCAATGTAGATAAGAGCGAGCGGCCGACCGGTGTCGTGGTCTCCGGGCTTCGCGGGACAACTGTCGCTTACATACTCGTAGGTACATAGACACAGGGCAACGGGCTCGATTACGTACTGCAGGAATGTCTCATGAGACGTGATGTAACATGTATGTAATACGAATATCATCGGACTTATAGCAGACTCTAGCATCGAATCGAGACAAGGACATAATACTAGCTACCTTCGTGTATATGTTACTAGTCAAAGTAAGAAATAATATTATTGTAATAGACAGCTTCTCGGCTCAACCTCACAGCAGATGAATGCTTGTTCTTCACTCCGTGCGTCTTTCCGTTAAAACCTACGGAGCAGACACTTGGACGCTGATCCTCGGGCTGATTCACAGACTAAATGTCGCACAGCGAGAGATATGCTCGGGGGCTTAGAGACCGAATCGAATCCAAAACGAAGAAATTCGACGGAGAACCAAAGTTGCCGACATAGCTTTCAAAAGTTAACAAGGTGAAATGAAGCAGTGCAGCAATTAGTACGGGTTAAGCACAGCCCGACATAGTTTGTTCTTGTTTCGTTACCAACAGCAGGTTGGCAGGCCGAGGCGCGCGATAGCGTATCTTTCTATTCTCGAGTGTAGTTTGTTCTCAACAATCGTACTTTTTCGTAACGTTTTCTCCTCGATAGAGTCCGCTACGCGGCGTGACGCGAGCCTGCATTACGCATCGTTAAATAACTTGACCGGCCTTGGTGCCGAGCGGTTTGCACTTATAAGCGCAGATGTAAGCCCGCGCGCGGAGGTCACTCGCGCGCAGCCGCCGGGGAGCAGCGCCGCGGGGCATCTTTGTAGCGCGACGTGTCTCACGTGGCATTGAATTCGTTTCTATACTTTTTAATGCTTCAATCGAACGTGGACGGGATAATACTAAAGATAATATTTTATAATTATTCTCTACATTAGATGACATTAGACTGCTATGCTTGTTCTTTTATAATGGATAAATCTCACAAACCAAATCGTACCTACGAAGAGATCGATGATTTCGAGTTTTGTGCTTTGTTGACTTTTGTACATCCATACAGCAGTAGTTTTTTGAAAAACCTCATGACATCCTTTTTGAAAAACCCCACGCTGTAGTCTCTTAATTAATTTTTATTTTTATTAATTATTTTAATTTTACACAATACCGGTTTCTAGCAGATTTATCTCAGCATTTAAAATGGTCCAAGCGAAGACCTCACAACACCTTTACAGCAGTAAAGGTATTTCGGGGTGCCGATTGGCTCAAGACGACGTGTGTAATTTAGTTTAACAGTTAATTCGCTGTTGCAGGTCACACACAGGACAACCCAGTTAGGGTTGTCCTGTGTGTAAAAGGCACAAAAAAGTTTTTGTCTACGCCTGTGTGAAATTACACGCTGTGCTCTACCACTCTTTGCCAATCCTCGTATCAGCAATCAGCACGGTGCACCTCGTGCTGGTGAGGTCGACTTTGGGTGAAAGCTGTGATAGAATGATGATAATGAATAGAAGATAAGATGTAGAATGCTTATTGCAAGGCAGTAAAGTAAGTAGGAGTATATGGAATAAATAAATGATCACCTTATACAATGACAGATTTTTTTGGCATTTCAGGAATAAACAGATTTTGAACTGAAATAAACTTTATTTGACATTTGAATGAGGTAATGTTACGCAGTGGATTGAAATAAGAAAGAAATTCTTTGTTATCCCTGGGCCCTTGTGAGCTCTCTCTACACACGTCATATACTTTTTTTATAAATCATAATCATTTGTCCTTTTTCGTCATTCCCCAATGATCTTTTAAATATTCAATTCATTAATTATTTTATCGTGACAGAGATGTGTAAACGGTAAGAGTTCCTCACCAAAGCTCATTCAATAGCGAATTAGGGGATTCACGGTGATGTGAGGGATAACGGAGAAGTTATCTTCAAATATACTTATTTGTTATTTGCTTAGCGGACGTTATGGTCTCATGTTTATGATTAAGAGTATAATCTTGAGCCCGTTCTTTGTGTTACTTGGTTTTTTATTAACAGTATCACATGCAGCTTTGATTTTAATTCTTCATTGCTGAATTTGCTCGTCCATAATATTTACACCGATTCGAATGTTCGGTGCGGAGTTACTGTTCGCTATTAGATACATCTACATAGTGGCGCAAGCTTAGATGTGTTCAGCGAAATGCCGAGTGGCGAAAAAACGTTTTATGTCCCTGTTTACGATCTTGACTGTTCCCACATAAATGAAATTTATATTGCCTTCTGTAGCGACTGCGGCCATCGCCGCCGGTTTACGGCCGGCCGCGGGCGGCCAGGCTCGAGCTCGACTCGAGCCGGTCCGAGCGCCGCCCGCCGCGGACGACGGCCTGGGCGGGCGGCGACGCGACTAATTCGACTCCATCCACTATTTACTTACGGTGTATTTTCTATTAATTTTTGTATAGGTCCAGACGTGGGCAATGTGTTTACTAATTACACATTGTATCCTAAATGATGGAATTCAGTAAATAGGTAATAAGGGAATCTAGATATTCTATGTTCATTAGTACCGTATTTAAAACAAGTAAATTGTGCTGCGATAAGGACCCGGTATTTTCAATATAGACGAAGACTGTCGAGCTCTGTGTTGCGAGTCGCTTAGAAATTGTGACATTAATTCGGAGGCCACTTCTGCACCGCCCGGCCATCGGCGGTAAGAGGAGGCCCGGCTTGGGTATTAATGGCGACATAAGGACGCGATGCGTCGCAACATAACGTGTTCGACCTCCGCAGCGGGCGCAGCGCACGTTGAGTGCGGCGCCTGCGACCACAGGCGGCCACAGGGGCACACTGAGACGAGCCTCGCTTATTTTGGTACGTATATGTTCCCGGTATTGGCAGTATTCGACAGAGCAATATTAGACATTCATTTAATTTGCACATTTGTCCATATATAGATTCGGTTACTAAATTCCGTGGGTGGTCAGGCTTAGACGATACTGCGACTGTACTCACAGCGTGGTGAGATGCGGCAGGTGTTGCAGCGCGCGCGGGTGCAGCCTCGACAGCGGGTTCCCGCGCAGCTCGAGCCGCGCCAGCCGCGCGCAGCGCTGCAGCACGCCCGCGCCCACCTCCTCCACGCGGTTGTTGGCCAGGGACCTGCCACATGAGCGAATAACGAGACGTACTCGGCACGCAACTTATAGTTCTTCAGAAAAAATGCAAAAGGGCGCGTGACTCACAGGTCCTCGAGCAGCGGCAGCAGCTGCACGGCCGGCGGCACCACCGTCAGCTGGTTCTCCTCGAGCCGCCTGCGACCACACAGACATGGATTGATAGTTTATGGATGTAACTGTACACTCAGCGCTTTCTTTGACTTTCTCGGCATGTATAAATAGGTTTATCGTGACAACGTACGGGCAGCGCGCGGCCATATATCCCCCCAGTGAGCGGGGGCGCAGACAGCGCGGCGGAAATAGGGGACCGTTCGTAAATGTGTCCGATTCATTACGTGTCGAGGCTGAGCGAGGGATCCCGAGACAAATTCGGGTATTAGCTGCAAGGGCGATACGCCGGGATTGTCCGGATTAAGTGCGTTCGTTAGGGCGCCCGACGACGATACGCCCGCGGTCGCAGACATTAGTCTGGGATCGACGACACGTCGCCCGACCTCCCCGCGTGATCTGTATCTTGACTTACCGACAGATTTATAAACACGGATCATACTTATATAAACTTAAAACTTAATCGATTCTAATGTAGTTGTTGACGAAACATTAATAAGGGCGAGCGCCTTCTTCTATCCTCCGATATCATTATCGCCATCGTTTCAATCGAAGGACGAATGTGAGAATGATTTCGTAGAATATTTTCGAATTCTACTTCTGTTACTTCAACATACACACATTAGAATATGGTATTTGTGGGCGTCCCTCTTTTGTGCGATGCCCTGACTGAAGTTCAGGTACAGACCCATCCATCAGCCATAATCGATTATTTTATTACCTATTATACCTACTCGCCCACGTATTGCAATAAGTATTTAAAATTACGAAAACTCTCTACAGCGCACGCACCTAACGTGCACCATACTGGGACAGTTCTATGCACATTTTCCTTGTTCCGCGAAGCCTTGTGGACTGATACAATGATCGCTCTGTTCGGCGCATCGACCAACTTTATGGTCGCCCGGGACTATACCACACGCATACGTTTAGATACAACGACGAGGATAACGTTGGATTGTTGCAGTTTCCTGAACATTTACGTCATTTGTAATGGAGGAAATGGATAACATCTTTTATGAACGATGTTAATATTGTAATAACAATGATTTGTTTACGAATATACATGTACAGAAATAAGGCCATAACTTACTCGAAAACGACAATGAAGGCAGTTTAGTTTACATACTGTATCTGAGTTTAGTTTGAACTTTGTACACAATACAGCAGTGTCTGGCGACAACGCCGTTAACTCGTGTACGTAATGTAAGAAATATTCCGCAGGTACACCATTGTGTTGCGATGTAGAGTGCCCCTGGCGGCGGGCGGCGGCGGTCGTCTGCGACCACTAAATATTTTACACGACTTGAGCTCGGACACGCGGCCGCCCGCCCGCCCACCGAGCCGGGAGAAAGAATATCTAGAAGAGTGAAATTACGTGTATGTATTTTTTAATTTCTCCCGGATGGAGTTGGATATTTTTTTCTCAAATCTCAATCAAATACATACATTGAGTAGTCAGATCTAGATGTTCTCATTTCTCGTTCGCGAGTCAGGTGTATTGTGTAGGACCGCGAAGGCCGTAGTGCTCCCGGGCGAGGGTCTACCTAACGGACGGAACAATACCGCGCATCCGATGGGATGTAATCCCATTAAATTCGACCTGTGCGCTCAAAGTGACAGAACAAAGGTGTTTTATTTCGACATCTAAAATCGACATCAAAAATTTTGAAAAGGTCAATGTGAAGCTCAACCTCTCTTGTAGGTCGTTTTATTCGATTATGGTTTATAACCATAGATGATCGAGCAACTTGTACGGAGACATTAAAATACCACTATGTACTGTGGTTCCAATGTAGAAATTTGTATTTTTTTTATTTTTATTTTCCATAATTGTATTTTGTCTTAATTATATAATATACACAGAAAAATATTAGTTGTTATATATTAAATAAATAGAAGTTGGTGAACCAACACCGCTCGAGGCAAAAGCCAAATAGGACATAGTTAATCAAGTACAGGTACAAGTATTTGCCACGTATTTCCACATTATAACAGACCTAAAATAACAAATTGTCTGGAGGGTTGTGTTCCTGGCTTGACCAGACAAGACGACAACGTGCAAGCGATATTCTATAAATAGAGCGGGATAAATAGACTTTACATCAAACAAGCCATCTGCTTGATTGTCATCCGCGAGGTAATAAAAGAATACATAATAGGAAAAAAAAAATGATTTTATCTAGGTATTATCATGAAATACTTACAGCGCGCGTAAGGCAGGTGTGTTGGCGAAGGCTTTCTCCTCGATGTGGGTGATGCGGTTTCGTTTCAGCAGCCTGTATACAAAGACATGTCATGTCATCCGAGCCGGGCCGGGCCGGGCCGGACGGGCCGGACCGAGCCGGCCCGGGCGAGCGGCGCCAAATGGCCCATCAAATCAATACACAAGCACCCCGTCGATGGCCGTTTGTGAGTTATGACGCCGCAAGACTCGACGCGAACTTGCGCTATAAAGGGGGAAACAATGGCCGTTACGGCCGCGAGCAGCGCGTTATGGTAATTTGAGGGCTATAAATGAACTCGGATATAAAGTCGCTCGGAGTGTGTAAACAGCCTCCGAGGGAGGCGCGCAGGGCCCGTCACAGGGCGACCACAGCGCCCCGCGCGATACTGACGAGTAGCGCGCGGGGTTAATGTCGTGATCGCCCTTGTAAATAACTGCTCACTTCGAAGAGATAGATATTTCACGAGGACGGCGATCCTAATAGAGATTTTATTTTCTGAGTGGAACACACTATTGATTCTGTGTGCAGCGAATGAACGCCGATGTCCCCATTAACTCGCCGAGACGCTGCGTTCGCGTATCGCCGTCTCTATTGCTTTAGTTCGTACATTGCGCAGTTAAAAGGCGTCTTCCCGTAGGCGCTTTCTTCGAGCGAGCAGTGTATATCGTGAGAACTGAGAAATGTTCGACTCGAGTCGTTATTCGCACGATTTGTTTTAGTTTTGTGTCGAGTCACGGGACCGGGGAGCGATCGCCGCGTAAACGGTTTGTCTCCTGCCGCGGCCGCGCCGTACCCGCTCACGTTCACACGAGTCAGATGGCATCGCTGCGGCGAAACACGCGGCGCAATATTGTAGTCAGGGATTTTATAACATTCCACAAAAACATTACACAACATCACGGAGGTATTTTCGGGTACCTAAGCGTGATTCAGCTTTCAGGTTTCTAGGTGTGATCTCAGTTTGCAGCACTATGGGGAGTCGGGCACATATACAATAAATTTGTAATATTGATTTTATTTCGGTTTCAATTAAACGCTACTTCAATGATGTACATTTAATTAGGCGCGCCGCTCGGTCCCGCCGCCGCCGCCGCCGCCGCCACAAACTCGCAATCGTCGGGTAATCAGCGAGTAATCCATCACGCTCTACATAAAGAACGGTGATTTGTAAACATAATTAATTACGTTAAGTATTAGTAAACAGGGGCCGGTGTACAGTGTTTGTATACGTCGGGTCGGGGCGGCGCGCCCGCCCTGGCCGCCGACAGACGGGTCCCGGGCCGAGACAAGCAGCATCACGCGGTGCTGCGGCCGGTGCCCACAACCGACATGATTGTGGCCACTTGTAGCTCATCACATTCGTTTCAGCTGAAGGAATATGGAACTCCGCTCCTGAATATAGGATGCATCCACTCCTCGCTCACTGCTGAATTTGGGACTTCCGCTTACTTCTACAATTAGGTACTTATCGTTATTTTGTGTTTATCGTTTTTTGTCGCTCCCAACGACAGATTACGGGTCTATTAATATTTTTTGCTTTAATTTCTTTCAGACGCTATGTACTTTGAAAGCAAATGGTGAAAATCAACTATTTTGAATTTCGTCCCATTCCTGTAATATCTCGTCTATAATTTTTGTAAATCTGTATTTGAAGATAAATGAAACGACCATTTTTTTTAATAGAATGAATTGTTCTCTTGTAACTGGTTATAAAAGTTTAGTTACCTGAGTGGAAGAAGGGTGATTGACTACGTCGGCATACAATTTAGTGAACGTCAACAATAGTTACTTCTCGTAATGTATTCTCAGGAATAATTAGAAGCGTCGCCCTGCCCCGAGCGCGGGCCGGGATGATTAGGTGTCCAGGTGCAGCTTCAGAATGAATCATCCTCGCGGCCGCGAGGCGCGAGCGCGACGTACCGCGTCAAATAAACTAGGGTATAATATTGTTGGAAATGATTTATAATAAGAAAACTCGCGGTCGACGGCGGCGCCAGACAACCTAAAAACGCTGATCGATTTCTGACAGTTTGTGTATCTCGGAGTATTTGCGTAGCGGCGCGAGGCGGCGACCACCGCGGGGTCGACCGCGGGCGGGATTCATTCGCGCGTCTTCATCTTCACCTCATAACATATCTCTAACATTTATTCCTTTCTTCGTCACTGTGATATGGATTTTTTCGTAAATCATGGGATAAAATAAATTTCCTCAGGAGAGAAAGTGCACGAGCGTGACGACATATTTTACTCTTATTACTGTTATTATGATGAAAATAAGATTGTTTGTCTACAATAAATACGTTCCATTTGTCGAGAATTAAGATTTCTTGAAAAAAAATGTTTCCAATTTTTATTAATATCTTTAGAGGCGTCCATCGTCAGAGGCGCGCGGCTCCACCGAGCCGGCCCTTCGCACGGGATCAATTTCATGATTGGCGTTACAGAACATACCCCGTCTCGGGCACTCCCTCGTGGGACTAATAAACATGGTGCACAGATGTGTTTTAGTTTTCTTTGTTTTTAAAATCTATTATCAGAGTATTATAATGTCACGTGCCAAGAAAGGGCCAGCTCGGGGTCGGGGCGACCCGCTAGATTACTATGCAAATGCGACGCGACACCCGCCGGCGACCTGCCGGGCCCCCGGCTGCCAGGCTGGCGGAGCGGCGGCATTGCATTAGCACCGCGCAATATCGATAGTTCCCAAAAACTTGCGAATAATACTTACGAGCTCGGCTACAATAGACGCAACAGCTATCGGGATGGTTTTAGAGAGTTGTGAGCTTGTGATTCGTCGTTACTTTTTATGTTGTATTCGTAAGTCGTAAAATTGTTTCTCTTATAAATTCGGAATGAATGATATATGTATATGTGCGGTCTTTGTAAATGAGGCTAATCCAGAACAAATCATAATGACAAGGGTTCACACTATCTTTGAATAAAATATCATTGTTAACATGTATGGCCGTGTAGAGCCGATAGAGTTCTGCTCGTCTCGTGAACGAGTAGAACTCTACACGCTCAATGAACTCATACGTAAGCTCAGATTCACCACATACTTAAATATAGATCGCGACCACCGGCGACACACTAGCACTCAGCGATTCTATATAACTTAATGTCCCGTGTAACAACATCCTCGGGCAGGTATCTCTACCTACGTATACAAAAAGAACTCGTTTCTGCCCGAATGAGTTGGCGCCGAGTAGCACGATGAACTCGCAAATGACGAATTGTATTTCGACGCCGTTTCGGAGTAACGATTTATAAGTAAAGATATTTGCCGGCTGGATCTGAGATGGATGCCATATACGATAGCATTGATTGCCCGATCGGCGTCGCTGCGGGCGGCGGCCGCATACTAATGCAGGCCTCAGGAGAGTCAACAAATGTACATATCTGTCAGTCATCAAATCATTTAAAAGGACACATTAGTATAACGTACTTGAGTTTTATTATTTTGAATTCGAGCAAGACTGATTCATAACTCCCGCCTCGTAGACCGACTCTATTATTTCAACTGGTCGTACCACGGTGCATCTAGTGTTTTAGAGATAGGCTCGAGTGGAAGCTCTGTACAAACTATCTACGAACATGAAGTGAATCAGGTTGAGTTTTATAATCCCAACACGTTCAGATATTGCGCGGTATTGTTGTGGCGGCGCGGGCGGCACGCCGCGGAAGGAAGCGGCTATCACGGTCGCGAGGAATGTCGCTGTTTCAATAGATAAAATGCGCAAAATTCGCATCCATCCGGCTGATCTGTACGTAGGCGCTGCACTCGATCGAGTATCGACGGCCGCAGGAAGCGTTCAGCTGCAGTCGGCCCCAGCTTCACGAGGCTTCCGAAGCGCACGTCCGGGCCCCGGCCCCGGCCCCGGCACCGGCGGCGGCCTCACTGGTTTTCCTTCCTGTACGCCTCGTTTGGTATCGCTTGTAAAATCTCACGTGCATACGTAATTTCATTTTATTCTGCGTAGATTCCCGCGTACTCCAGTAATGCGTGCGTAGGATATAGTATTGATCGATATTGGGATAGACGCGAACCGGGTCGTTACTCATTAACATTGTGTACGTGATGAGATGAGACTTACAGAGTATGCAGCACGGGCAGCGGCGGCAGCGACGAGTCCGTCAGCTCAGTGATCAGGTTGCCCGCCAGGTTTCTGTTAAACAAACATTATATTCAGTCAACTAAACTCTACATTACATACAATCGTGCATAATAAGGTAATCGTAGGTGGCATAAACAGCTGATTAATGTCGGCAGAGAGTGATATCATTCAAGTATGTTAACGAGTAGGTGTATAATTAAACTTAGATCTATGACACAAGCTGCGACTGGCGCGACGCGTTGTTATAACAACGATGTTAAGAATATGTCGATATACAGGGGCGCCGGCTTTTAGAAAACCTCATGGGTGCTCATGCTCATTTGATGACTCTAAAAAGTGGCGAAGTGTGAAAAGAGAAATGCACACTGATCGACCGACAAATAAATTAATGTCCTACTTATATACTGCGTACTCTAAACCACGGGTCGTCGGGTAAAAAAAAACACCTATCATCCCTAAAAGGCGATTACTGATATGTTTCTTACTCGTAATGTCTATTCTCAGGGGTGCTCGGCACCCACTGTTTATTTCTCATGGGTGCTCAAGTCCCCGAGCACCCACGGAGTCGGCGCCCCTGTCGATATATACAGACATTTTATGCGGTATACCCTAACTGTGGTGGCAACTTTAGAGCTCATCATCTTTAGAGCCAAAGCGAACCTCGCCTGCACGTGGTCCACCCTGTCGACAAGCGAAAGAGGCTCTGGCATAAGAGAAGCAGGGTGCAGCATTTTTTTTCCATTTAGGATTGTTGTGTTCTTGTGAGTGAGTGAGATCACCTGAAAGGAAGGAGCTGCTGATTGCTGCGTTAGCAGCGGGGGTGGCTGCGTGCGAGCGAATTTCATGTTACGAGCATTATGGTTATGAGCGTTAATATGTCTCTTACGGGTATATTAATACTACAAATGATAAAAAAAAAATGCAGAGTTTGTGTCTTCTCTCATGTTAAAAATTGAGGAAGAAGACCGTATAGGAACTAGGTGTGTATGTAGGAGTAGCGTGCTGTATAGAACAACCAGTTGTTAGCACTTGTAGTAGCCGTGGTCGTGCCTCGTGCCGTGTGGAGCGAGTGCGGCGGCGGCGGCGGCATTGTGCCTAATGCGATCGTGACGCGGCCGCAGCTCACTCGCGCGGTGCTCGCGTTCACCGCACCGCTCGCGCCGCGCTCCGCACACGTCGCATTTACATAACTCGAGACATTAGCGGCGAGCGGCCCTTGTTCAACGAAACGCGCGCGTTATTCACAGATGCTGTGTTTTTCCTCTTAGCGAAACAAACTCAAACACACGAGCGACACGACGCCGCGACGTCGCGTCGCCGACGACAGAGGCGATTGCAGCCGTCGCCGGTGGTCACTGCCACGGTTGCCTCTGTCGATGGCGATGGTTGGTTTAGGCCTAAACATAAAATGTATAGCTGTAGATTCATGTAAATATACCAGCTTGCACCTTGTGACTCGATCTAAAGGCGTGCTGTGAGGGTTGTCGAGGATCCCAAACTTACAATCGGTTTAGAACCGTTAAGTCTGAGAAGAGATTTTGAGTCCCTTTGTGTGTTCTACCGATTGTACAATGGGGTGTGTTCAGAGGGGTAGTTTGACATGATGCCCACGGCCTCCTTCTACAGTCGCACATTGGAGCCTAAGTGGTCGCGTACTGTGCGGTTCCAGAGAAGTTTTCTCCCGCGTACTGTCAGACTGTGGAATGAACTGCCTGTCGAGGTTTTCCCAGGAGGCTATAGCATGGAGTTCTTCAAAAAGGGCATGAAGAGGTTTTTACAGGGTCGGCAACGCGCGTGTGATGCCCCCTGGCGTTACGGGCGTTCATAGGCTGCGGTAGCTGCTTTCCATCAGGCGGGCCTTAGCTTTAGCTTAGCATAAGCTTGTTTGCCACTTTAGTGGTATAAGAAAAGCGTAGAAAGCTAATATAATACTCGCTCGTCCCGTACCAATGACTCTACCTGAATACAATAGTAAATCGAGTAACTCGCACAAAATGATATTCGCAGCCAAATGAGCAAAACCACCATATTATGTTAACTTTAACACAAATCAGTGTTTAAACAATTACAGAGTTATTTTCGGACACCGCAACCGCAAACACAGACGCGGATCGTTCTCACTCAATTTATTTGCTGTGATTTCCGACCGTCACGAACGTCGCGCGGCGAGCGTCGACGGATACTCGTGGAAATGCATTAATGTAAAAATTATATCCGATGTTACTATTTGTGTACTTGAACATACTGATTAATACTGCTACAGTTGAATCTCAGAGACGTTTGCTGTACGCGGGCACGGGCGAGCACGCGCGCGGGGGACTAATTATTTAAAACAACGCACTGGCGGTACCTGAATTTTGTTGAGAGTTGAACGTAAACATTTAGTATAGTATACATACATCTGCATTACTCCAGCGACCCGCACGACGCACGCATTTGACTGATAGCCGCATTACCGCCACATCTGCGCCGATTTAACGAAAATACAATTTGTTACGAGCACTCACGAGAGTCATATCGCCCGCGTGCGACGACCGACATATCGCCCGCGACGCGCCTGCATTTACATATCTCGGGGGAACGTCGCGCGAAAGAAACGTACGAAAAAGTAGGCTTAAATTGGATTAGTGTTCTTAATAGCGGACGAGGGCCCCATACCGTCTTGCGTCTGTGTAGGCGTTTTAGTAGACGTGCCGTTTTGTCGAGTCACGCCGTGATAAATGACGCACACTATTTATCACGTAAGAAACGTCTCACGGGCCCGATAACACCGCCGCGTACACCCCGCCGTGTCGTCGACACAACGGATATGTCGACAGGAGCGCAGGATAGCGTGCTATACATAAATTATAATGCTCCGCCGGGTTCGTCTTCTGTGATCGAAGTCTGCCGGCGGCACAGCGCGCGGCCGGCGGCAGGCGACGAGCACATCTCGCCGGGCCCTGCGAGGCAGCTCGTCCTTTTGACGGTACATGTGGGCGGACGAGCGGGCTCGCACGAGGGAAGAGAAAGAAGCGCAGAATGAACTCGACAGGACGCGAGCGAACGACGAAGTGGCAATGTGTTGTTTGCGTCATTTTCGAATTTTGATTAAACACATTTTAGAGAATCCATAACAGCCAACGACATATTGCAGTCTCAAGGTTTACTTTGAGTTATGTCAAACGAGCGGAATCGCGGGGGACGCTTCACTTTACATCCCCCGCGATTCCGCTCATTCGCCCGGGAGGTCGAGGCGGCTACGGGTGTTGAAGAGTCGTGTTCTGCCGACGCAGAGGTCGGGTGCGCCGACTCACAGCGTCTGCAGGCCGGCGGCGGCGGCCAGCGCGCGCGCCGGCACGTGCCGCAGCACGTTCCGCGCGAGGCGCAGCGTGCGCAGCGCCCGCGCCGAGCCCAGCGCGCCCTCCTCCAGCTCGCCGATGTAGTTGTCCTCCGCAGACCTGCCGACACACCGCGTACCATATAACACCGGGAATACTACCGAACATAACGAACATTATTTTGCCTCGACCCTATGCGAGGACTTTCGCAAACGGCGGGCGGAACGGGACGACGACGAACTAAATACGAGTCATTCGATCGGTGATTATTGATCACCATACAATACATTGCCGTCGAATAAAACAAACGAGCAATATGCAGCAGGAACTATAGAGATGCAAGGATTATTATTCATTTATTCATTTCATATGTATATAGAAGGAGATCGATCATACTATAAGAGCTTATCAGTTTTGGCTTTAATAAACTCGGAAAGCCTTTATTTAAAACATTAGAATCTAAGAGGCCGAGTCGGGTCTACGAATGATGAATCGATCGACACATACTGACGAAGCAAGGAATATTCGTAATAAATAAATAGCCCGAACGAATGAGACGGTGTCCCGGGCGCGCTGTGTGCCGGGAGCCGGGCGCCGGGACCCGCTCGCTGCCGGGTTCGTTGGCCGCCGCTGAATGTTTCGCATCCGTCGGCCGGCGCCGTTCCCTTGGAATGTTTACTTAGAGTTCCACGAGTTTTCCACGTAACTTTTTATGAGAGTAGAGCTTCCCGAGGCGCAATAATATTGTTTATCAAACGACTACACATTTGGACAGAGCGCTGTGTTCACCCGAGGCCGAGCCGCGGGCAGAAGTTTGCCAACTATTATTCCACTCAGTCGTGTCCGTGAAAAACTTCACAAACATTCATTAAGGGTTTAATAATTAAAGTTGCAGTGTATATAAAACATTTTTTTAGGGTTCCGAACCTCAAAAGGAAAAACGGAACCCTTATAAGATCAGTTTGTTGTCCGTCTGTCTGTCTGTCTGTCTGTCAAGAATTTCTATGTCGAGAATGCGTGGAGGTATCAAGCTGAAATTTGAACTGTATACTCAGGTCTACGGTCCCATGAAGTTAAAAAAAAATCAAACTGCTAAGTTTACGTAAAAAAAAGTTACGGCCGTTTATTCAGCAAAAAACGCATATTTCCACACACTCAAGGGAATCAAAACCTATAGGGTACTTCCCGTTGACCTAGAACTATGAAATTTGGCAAGTAATATCGTTATAGACTACAAGTACAGGAATAAATCTCAAAACTATACATTTGTAAATAGATCTTAAATAAAAATTATGTAAAAAAAACTTTTAATTTAAACGGTTTTATTGAAAATAGTGTACTAAAAGCTAAAAAATAATTCGGTAGGTCGGAGGTTTCAGTCATCACACCCCTCTCCCTCATCAGTCTAAGGCATTGATCAGACAAAATAATAAAATCGTTGGGCGTAGCGTAAACTGAGTTGACTGGATGGAAACACGGGCCCAACGATTTTATTATTTTGTCTGATCAATGCCTTAGACTGATGAGGGAGAGGGGTGTGATGACTGAAACCTCCGACCTACCGAATTATTTTTTAGCTTTTAGTACACTATTTTCAATAAAACCGTTTAAATTAAAAGTTTTTTTTACATAATTTTTATTTTCAAGTTTTTAGTTTCTAATTTCATTACATAGTACTTCTCGTTCTATTAAGTTTAGATTTGAATTTTGTCATTATTTTTTTTACTTTTAAATTTGTCTTGTATTCAAATGAATACCCATATTGAAAAAATGGGTATCAAATGATACCCATATTGAAAATTGAGACGATATGTAACCGCGCCAACCGGCCATTTTGTTGACGGCCATCTTGGATATTATAATATTCATCGTGAACTGTGTTCTACTAGTTAAGCCCTTTCATTTGATACCCATATTGAGGTAGGCGTGACAAAATTTGTAAATCGCCATTTTGTAGAGGCGGCCATCTTGGATTTTCATTTTTTTCATGTGAACTGTATTCTTCTAGTCAAGCCTTTTCATTTGATACCCATATTGAGGTAGTCGTGACAAAATTTGTATACCGCCATTTTGTAGCGGCAGCCATCTTGGATTTTCATTTTTTTTCATGTGAACTGTGTTCTACTAGTCAAGCCCTTTCATTCGATACCCATATTGAGGTAGTCGTGACAAAATTTGTAAACCGCCATTTTGTAGCGGCGGCCATCTTGGATTTACAATGAAACAGAATTTATTTAATTGTATTGTCACCAGAACTAAAGGTGTATACCAAATTTCAGATCAATCTGTCAACAGGAAGGGGGTCAAATTTCAATTACTAGATTTGACCCAAGAATAAATAATAATAAATAAAACAAACGGGGTGAGCTAAATAAAACCGTTTAAAAATAGGGGGTCTATATTTTTTATAGGGTGTCGAAATTTCAAATTGAAACTACTAGTTCAAATGGGGTATCATATTAAAGGGCTTGAAGTACACATTGCAAAATATATTTTATTTATTTTTTTCGACGCATTATTTCTTATTTTTAATGAAAAATATCAAATTTAATAATGATACTACGTACCTACGGAACCCTCGGTGGGCGAGTCCGGCTCGCACTTGTCCGGTTTTTTTTAATGTAAGGTATCGGTGTAGGTACGGCTAATTGGATTTTACGGTCAGAGACAACTGCACTGTCACACCAGCCTGCCACTGCCAGTCCATCATAAATAGACTTTCTTTGCGGAATTGTTGTTTGCAAACAAATGTCTGTAGTACAAGCTAACATTAATTATTGGACAGTTTTGTAGTACCTACCTTTTGGGGCGGGGTGGCTCACCACGATATTTAGAGCTAAAACCTCACCTTTACGCCTGTACGTTGTAATTCCTGCCGACTAAAGAATGACGCTATGGCGAAAGAGAGGTAAGGTACAGCGTGTCTGTAAGCTGCCCGGCTGGGGAAGTATCTCCACCTCACACTCCAATAACAATTCCTTTGAGGGTTGTTGTGTTCCTAAGAGTGAGCGAGGTCACCAGAAAGGAAGGAGTTGCTGCTTTGGCAGCGAGGTGGCGGCGCGCGAGCGATATTTCATGTTGCGTGCGTTAATATTGCTACGGTAACACATCCGGTGGGCCGTATGCTCGTCTGGTATTAAAAAAAAAAACAAAAAAAAAAGTGCCTCGGCCGCGCAGGACACTGGAGAGTTCTTCCACAGAATTAAAAGTTCAATGTATATAAACGAGACCGATATCACGTGACAAACAGATACATGTACCAAAATACACGTTGACCAATATTGCGAGTGCAACCAGTTCGTAGAAACGGTAGAGAAATAACGAGTGACACACTGCTGTGGGTCGAAACGTGAAATTGAAAGGTCGATTGTTTTCCTTGTTTTTAGAAGACCGGCGTCGTTCGCCAACGTCCGTCGGCGTGCTCAATACTCGCTCGCCGTGCGAAACGTCCGCGGGCGGAGTTCGCACGCTGCCGCCGGGGACACCCGCTGCCGGCGTGGCGCCTCTCCGGACGAACGAAGTGTCGTAGAGTAGATCGGAAGTGTGAAAAACGACCGTTTCTGGTACTTTACGCCACTGTTGCAGCACGTGTCCACTTGCACCGTGCAGGCCGCCATGCGCCACCGGACACTTCTGTTCTGATTATTTCGTCTCGTGTAATTTACACGACATACTACAATAAATAAATATTCCTGGACAAATTACACCCTGCCATCAAGCTGGCGTCGAAGAAACTAGGTGTGCTCAACAGGGCAAAGCAGTACTTCAACCCGCGGCAAAGACTTATGCTTTACAAAGCTCAAGTTCGGCCGCATATGGAGTACTGTTGCCATCTATGGGCGGGAGCGCCTAGATACCAGCTTGCACCTTGTGACTCGATCCAAAGGCGTGCTGTGAGGATTGTTGAGGATCCCAAACTTACAGACGGTCTAGAACCGTTAAGTCTGAGACGAGATTTTGCGTCCCTTTGTGTGTTCTACCGATTGTACAATGGGGTGTCTTCAGAGGAGTTGTTTGACATGATGCCCATGGCCTCCTTCTACAGTCGCACCGCTCGCCATCGACAGGGAATTCATCCTCACACATTGGAGCCCAAGTGGTCGCGTACTGTGCGGTTCCAGAGAAGTTTTCTCCCGCGTACGGTCAAGCTGTGGAATGAACTGACTGTCAAGGTTTTCCCAGGAGACTACAGCATGGGGTTCTTCAAAAAGGGCGTGAAGAGGTTTTCACAGGGTCGGCAACGCGCGTGTGATGCCCCTGGAGCTACAGGCGTTCATAGGCTGCGGTAGCTGCTTTCCATCAGGCGGGCCGTAAGCTTGTTTGCCACTCTAGTGGTATAAAAAAAAATAGTCCCAAACTAAGCAAAGCTTGTAATATGGGTACTAATTAACTGATTTCATACTTAATACATTTTTTTTAATAAAAAAGTATTGAAGTACATTTATCAGTTGTCTAGTACCCCCATAGTACGAGCCTTGCGCTTAATTTGGGACTGCATGCCGCTTTGTACATTGTCCAGAAATATTTAATACATCTATGTATTAAACACCCAGCCAAAGACAAACAGCCATGTTCATGTACTCATATTTGTCTTGTCCGGGGTTTTAGTGGGCATCGCTAGCCATTCGACTACCGGCTCATTTACCATTTCATATATTTGATAATGCCTTATTTGCCATATTGTTGTCTCTCACATTGCTCAGAGGGGAAGTCAAATTCCAAAAGCTTCTTACTCCTACTAATTTCTTGTGATTAAATTCGCCATGAGTTCCAAGACTTCCAAGGCATCCGTAGTTTTACCCCCATGACTGCAATGGACATCACTGTTCATTGCCTTTTTTGGCGGTCGCCGCTGTTAATCCTGGCTACACAGAAAACACAGCGGTGGGTATGTGTGGTGGACCCCCGTCCCTGCCCGGCTCATCGATCGTCAATGAAATGTCGCGGTGACATTGTCATTGACGAGCTCCAGCGGCGGTGATATCGGTCACTGGTGCGGTCCGATCGGGCGCCGACACCGAGGTGAGGCACTGGCAGTGTTGATGCGGCGAGTGCGCGGCCTCACTCCCCGACACTGACACTAGTTACGTGGTCGACCTTGCGACGTCACGGCGCACTCGCATTCTGCCGCTTTAATTAGGACACGCTAGTGTATTACATCCACTTATGGCGTGCGACATAATAAGATAACACGACCGGGTCTGCTTCATAATTGTAATAAATGTGTAAATTAATGGAATCTCGAAGTTTGAGTCGACAGGCCGACCGGCCAGCTGTCGGCGTTCCCAATTTATGTTCTCCGATTTCTTTATGTAGAAAATATAGAATTTATGAGTAGTAATGCGGACTGGCTGGAAAAATTATCCCTATTCAAGTCCAAACATAATATGTTAACAAATTTGAAATCGGTTTTGTTGTTTGAGGTAATCCCAGAAACATCTAATCGAACTTATGAAAATCTCACTGGAAGATGAAGGAATTTATAGGTCATCATGTTTAGGGTTACAGCATGGAAAAAACATTATTTCAACTGAAAAATATATAAGATTCTTAAATCATGCGACATAACTCACAGACAACAACTAGTAATCTATATAGATTATAAAAGAAAGTGCAGTGTGCGTGCAGCTGAAACTCAGAAACGAATGTCGGTACGAGCGAGGGAGTTCCGTGATACCACCACCTACCACGTCTAAGAAAAGACCACGTTTATTTTAAAGGGCGCGCTTTGGAGAATATAAGGTTGGAAGGATTCTATATATTTTTAGAACATTGTGGAACATTCGAAAACATTCTCAAATTTTGTGGAATGTTCTGGACCACGGTGAATCATTCAACTCCTGAGCGAAGTCGGGTACATCGGCTAGTACAGAAATAATAAGTTGGTCAGTACTAGTACCTACACGAGATATTGCCGAACATAGCATCATTCGGAAGCGATCGGCCTCACATTGTGGATTATTTGCGGGCAGCCGAGTGTAATGCTAATGTAGGGTCAGTGCCTTCCCAACGCACACAGACGCGCCCACCCGGCCCTCGGTCCTTGCACTGAAATACAGCGAGTTCCGCGAAATTCTTCCCAACTTGAGCCCTTCGTACTAACAAATTACTTTTAGAGTTTGTGCGTCCCCGAATTCTCGATCGACGAACAATTGAGCACGGAGAGTCTCTTCGGGGGCTGCGGCGACGAAAGTTTTTGTTGGCGGGATTCCACTTTGTTTGGACTGGAACTTTTTGTGTGAACGGCGGAGTCTATCTGTGATCCGATTTCATATTACATAATAACTATTTTAAAGTCGATCATGTTATATACCTTCTTCACGATCGAAACGAAGTTTCAAACCATCTGTCGAGTGGTGAAGACTAGCCGGTCGAACATAGTGAATACGAGATAGTGTCACTTTAGACGTTTGTTTATTTATTGTTCGGAGGCGGTGCGGGGGGCGCGGCGCGGCGGGGGAGAGGAGGCGGTGCTGCCGCAGCGGCCGCTCGATACACATCGCTACAACAAGTACTCGATACAATCTCGATACGTGCTCGACGCCCGTCGCCCGTCGCCTCAGACGTACAGCCAAGTAGGGAGGCAATCGGCACTTGCCAGCGAGACACTCTGGAGGGCCAAATAATATCACGAGAGAGGGACATCCGCAACAAATTGATCGCTGACCGGTTATGTACGGACTGTTAGTCCTCGTAGCCGGGTAATTGAAGTTGACTCAAACTGGTTTTTTCTATTCCCGAAGTCAACGTTAGGACTAGTTACTGGTGAATGTTATGTTTTCAACTTAGTCAGTCGGTAGAACCTTGGCAATTTGCCGTCTGCTAAAGATATGTCGCGTCGAACAAAACCGATATGAATTGTTTTCAGCTTGGCTTAAGAGGCCCAGAAATGAGTAACCCGACTGAAAGTCACAAATAAAGCTTCCAGTAACACGAAGGTGTAGAATTTCCATAATACGAGTTTGTTATGATAATATTGGCTTCAAGATAACCGCTCTATTATAGAGCCCACACGAGTGGCGCCCTGTTCGCCCGCCCGCCCCGCCGCCGCCGCCGCCCGCCCGCGGACTTGTAAAGCGCACAGATTTTCTGTTGACTATTCCTTTCTGGATGTTATTTATTGTCATTTCTTTACAAGACAACCTGATTTATCGCGCAGCTCCCGGTTTAAATATTTCTCGAAATGGAGCCGCCTTGCGCCGCCGAGTGTGAACAACTTTGTGACGGAAACATTGCTGTGAAAGCATTCTCGTGTTTCTGCGAGTGTCTCTTTGACGACGGCGCTGACTGTACACATTACGTCACCGTCAGGTTATACCCGATTATTGTTTGTCCTGCGCCAAAACAATATAACATACAAATCCAACCCGATTCCACGTGGACTTGTCCCGACACTAGTGTTGATATTTAAAAGGGAGATGTATTTTTAAGGGAGATTGAAAGATGATATGGATAAGAAAGGGGCAACTGTAGATATGATGGCTGATAAGGAAAATGGAAGAAAAATCCATACCGCGCCGACCACAAATAATGCGAACAAACAAAGATGATGACACGTGTCATTGTAATTTCTCACTCTGATTGCTATGTCGACATATTATAAGCGGAAACTATTTTTCGGATTGATTCAATTTATTTGATAAACTCTTAGCAATTGATAGAACTCTAGAAGCACTTTCAAGATCAGTAATCAGTTTTTCAATATCTTATACATATAATTTACAAATAATCGAGTGTGATCACTTATCGTTTCCACCCACTATATAATGTATTTCAACCGGCGTGAAGTCGGGCAGAGTGGCTAGTAGTACCATAAAGTGGAGTATGTCGCCGGGTACATTTCGCACATGCCGTGGGTGAATGATGCAAATTCTAAACGAGCGCCGACGTAACAAGGCCGCTCCGCGCAGACCGGTTCACTCGGACTCGGCTCTACAGCGGCTCATTGCAGGCACGTAGTGCTGAGACACTCTCGCGGTGCCGCGTCACGAGACACCCGCCGCGCGAGCGTGTGTGTAGCAGCGGTGTGCTGCGAGCTGCGTGTGTGTTATGCCGAGTATGTGTTTTGTATCCAATACGCATGACCCATAAACTGGAAATAACTGCTCGTCAAAAATTGTAGCGTCGCGTCGTCGCGATTCCGAAAATCAGATTAACATCCATTAATAAACAAGTCCAGGAGTGTGGACAGATGTTTGTCACTCAAGTATGTGTCATCTATCTAATAATGCTCCTGAACGGGCGCACGCAGGCAGGAGCTAATTCGAATCAATGATCAGTTGTACGTACAAATATCTTTGTAGACCTCGCAGCCTGAGATATATCCAGGCCAAGGATGATAACGAGGAAACGAGGAGGTCGTGGGAGTGGCAGACTCCTGAGGTGAGATTGTACATTCGTGATCGACTGCTGTTCCTGTTCTCGACTGTGTTCAAAAAACTGGCACACGTGTGACACCGAGTGACCACTGCTGCCACAGCTACCACAGCCCGCTGGCGACGCGGTCATATTGAATCGGGGAGTGAAGCGGCTTATTTGAATGAAAATACGATGAAAGTAGACACGGAATTAGGAACTAGTCGGAACCTATATTGGGGTCATAAAGGGATGATGCGATTTCATGTTGTGAGCGTTTACATGGCTACTGTAACCACTTCACATCAGGCGCACCGTATACTTGTTTACCACTCGATGATGTTGTATAAAAAATGCAAGTATTATTTTTTATAAACATAGACAGAAAGAAAGAAAGAAATGAATATTAGTTGACAAGAATTCAAGACCTAAAACTATAGAAACAATAAACATGTAGTCTTTAGTAGATACATGTGATACGCTCGGTCATGCTCTGCACAGACGCCATTGTTGATGTTAGGTAACAACGCGACTTTTGTATGGAGTGGCCGGGGTATCAGCGGGGTGTGACAGCGCAAGCGCTGCCGGGCGTCCCGCGCACGGGGACGGCCACGTGCCACATGTGAGATGAGAGGTGGAGACTCACAGGAAGTGCAGGTGGTGCAGGTCCCGCAGCGCGTGCGCCGGCAGCCGCCGCAGCTCGCAGCGGTCGAGCCACAGCCGCGCCAGCGCCGCGCCCAGCGCGCCCGCCGACACCGACTCCAGCCGGTTCATGGACAGGTTGCTGCAAACGAAGCATCACTCATTGCGCTGCACCATTACCTTCGTACAAAGTGCTATCAAACAGGACGTACTACATCATTATTGGCGACTCTACCTACCCACTGTCGGTTACGAGCCTCCCCTAATGTTTCCCTCACAAGTGTGCGACACACAATAACACCATATGTCATAATATTAAACTTCCTCGTATCACATACCTAAGTTCCTGAAGTGAGTTCCAGGCAGGTATAGCTATAGGCACATAAATATGTACCTAACTCGAACGACGAATTCCTCGCTCTTTGTTTTTGTTTTGTTTACAGCTGTCCTCGAGCCGCACCCCGCCGCCCTTGATCTCATCCGCTCACACCACTCGAGTCAGAAATGATAAACTGTCAGCGGCCGGACGGATCTCGCCGCACAGATCTTACTAACATCACAATATAAGCAATAGAACTACGTACAGTATGGCCACTAGGTACCTGCCGCTCTCGTTTTAGAGAAGTAGAATCATAATTTATCTGCTGTAGGGTACGTCCACAGAAAAATTTTTAGCCTTTATACTATGTGGTAAGTCTGGCAATCACGGGCTCTTACATTATAAATAACCAAAAAATGTGATTTATTTCTATTGACGATTTGGCAGCGCGAGAATTGGCAATGGAGATGGCGGGCAATATGTGGTGCCCGCGAGCCGGCTCACAGTGACGTGAGCCCTGTGAGGACGCGACGAAGTGATGAATACTCACAGGTCCCGGAGCGCGACGGCGGGCTCGAGCGCGTCGCGCGGCAGCGTGCTGATGTTGTTGTTGGACACGTCCCTGCGACAACACAACGCACGCGTCACTCGGAGCTCGCCTGCTCAGTCGGCACTCATAGTATTGCGAGATATTTTCTTAAAAGGACCAGGCCTACCGCCGAAGCTGAAGCTGATTCCCACCGAATTTTTTGATTGCAAAAATCAAACTCCAGAATAGATTAGTGGCAGTTGTTTTTAACTTAGCGGGCAGATACCCTGTAAAGCTAAAAATGTTTCATAACTTAAACCTAAGACCTATTTTTTGAGGATCAAAATATTCATGGGAATCAGCTTCAGCTTAAGCGGTAGGCCCCATGATTATTGATTAACTGAAATTGACAAAAATTCAGATATTTTATACTACCATTAAGTATTTAATATAAAGATATATCGAAAGGGAAAAAAGGCTAAAAATAACGATGACTTCGTCGTTTCGTGTCAGTCTAAGTTAAGCCGAGTCAGTGGCTTTAGGGTGGCTTGAAAACATCGGCCTCCGCCAACCCGCAGTTGAGCAGCGTGGTGGAGTATGCTCTGAACCCCTACGATTGAGTGGATACCCGTATCATAGCAATAAGATAAATGAGGGTGGGTTATCGACGAATATATTATATTATAAATACTTGTACGTATTTTAATTTATCACAGGGAACATTTTCATAACTTTGCTACGTACAAATATTAATATAATTTTAATATAACGTACCCGGCTGGAGGTGTAATATCATTTGAGTATGAAGCCAGGGTCAAGGTACAGTTTGGTGAATGATACATACTTAACGCAGTTAGTTTATTGATCTTGAAATCAATAAATAAATATCGGCTGACGTGATAGTGATAAACTAAGAGGAAAAATAAAATATGATATGCTGCCAGTTGACGCTCCGCACGAACCAGGTGCTAGACTGTTTACGAAGAAAATCAATATTGACTTTTTCGTTATCTTACCAATGCGTATGCGACCACCAAAGAGTCAATGAACAATGAAGGCCACTGCATTCCCGGGGGTAAACTACGGCTGCGTTTCAACTCATGACACATTTAATCAAATTAAATTAGTAGCATTTCTATGGCTATAGTAACTGCTTTACAACAGCCGGACCGTATGTTTGTCCGAAATTGGACGAATACGAAAAAATGACTTCGTAAGGCATTAAAAACCCATACAGATGGGTTTATAGTGAAGCGAAACTCAACTGCTGTGCACCACGGATTTTGAATATATGACACTATCGGGCACCTAAAACAGCGAGTTGTCGTTACCTAATACATAAATTCCAATAATATAAATCGTAAAATCATCTAAACGCTTAGTTATTCTGCCTTGTTGCCACCAAAAGAGAACAGTATACGGACCCGAATGCAACATGCAAGGACTTCCACAGTAATATTGACTTGTCGGGGACACACCTTCATATCGTACCGAACGTGTGCCGCAGCAGTGGGGTACAACGTGATGTTCCAGTTTGTCTCCTGAGAGACGAGAGCTGCGGAGACGTCTGTGCGTCCGTCGAGAAGAACAAGACCGGCCTCTCCCCAGACTGTGAGTACTGGCGATGACATAGGAGCGGTCTCCCCTGGTGTTACATGGCCTAATAGAAAGCTCAGGGGAAGGGTCTCTGTTTTCTTGTATTGCTCTTGACAGAAATACAGGACTCTATGACGGATTATCATGTACCAGTGGCGGTGTCTCCTCGGGTATTATTTTTCTGTCTTCCTGAGAAAACCTCAGTTCAAAAACAAACAGCAGTTCATTGCACAACTTGATAGTAAGTGAACTGGAAGAAAACTTCTCTGGAACAGCACGGCACGTGACCACTTGTGTTCTATTGGGTGAGCATTAATTCCTTGTCGATGGCGAGCGGTGCGACTGTAGAAGGAGGCCGTGGGCATCATGTGAAACGACGGTTGTTATGAGTAGGTGGCAGGGCTAGGCTCAATACTTATCTTTTTGATTGCCTTTGTGAGCGTATGTCTTGCAATGACCACACTTAGCTACCACCGCCCACTCAGAGCTCTGTAAATGACACTAACTTAGCTCTACCATTTCAAAATGAACTGAACGTGATGTATTTTAGTTCGCTATATAGCCTGTCCCGCGTTACATCAGGCATTGGAATAAAACTGCTCCGAAGTACATTATTAACAGCTTTATTTGTCTTTAAGCCGGCGGAGAAACAATTACAAGTCTGATGTTCAGATACAATCGAGACAATAACCGTAAACCAGAGAGCGGTCGCAGCAGTAATCTGTATAATAAATTTAACATAACGCGGGATCACAATTTTATGAGCATTGCGGGCCCATTAGCCAGCGGCCGCCGCCGCGACTGCCCCGTCGCGCGCCGCGTCGCCGCGACCGCCGCCGCGACCGCCCGCGACCGCCGCGTCGTCGTCGGCCGCTCGTAAAGTGTGCGGCGCCCCCGCGGCTGACGACTACAGATTTACGACCGCCATGAAGATGTAAGGTCGCCTGCCGAGCACTCCCAAGGAAGAGGATCGCCCTCGCGTGCCTCCATTGGCCTGACTTTCTGTTATGTTTCAGATCGTCATGCTTTTCTTCAGGGTCTGAACGGTTAAGTACTTAGGTAGAAATAAAATTAAATTTGTTCTTACGAAGTTTTATAGGCGTGCCGTATACATTATATACAACGGTATAAGTTGCGTTGCGTTACATTCCGAGGCGTAGAAACAAAGGGCGGAGATAGCTATACGGTGAGAAACAAACTCGCACACGTAGAGTCAGCAGCGGGAGCGTTGAGGGGCAACTTACGTCGACTCGGAGTTTGTGTTTATCATGGAATATATTTCTGTGTACAAGTAGGTAATGTCTAATGTATTCGGAGCTGATACCAGTAAAACCGACAACAATCTTTTAATAAGCAGCGTAGTTTCATTTTTTTCGCAAGTGTTTTCAGAACTTCTGCGTCCGTGCTGTTTGTTTAGTGGAGCACGGCGCGCCTGCGAGCGTGCCTGTGCGCGACGATGCGGAGGTTCGACCGAACACTTCTCACTTTAATTGAGCTGACTCTCGCCAAATATTGGTGTGCGGAGGCTGCGGCGGGCTGGCCGCGCGCCGATAACGACCCTCGCGCGGTCGTTATTGGCGCCATCCATCATCGGCCGGTCGCCGACACCGCGACCCGCCCCGCCCCCGCGCCCCTCCCGCCGCCGTCCCGCCGCCACCCCGCCGGCACTCATTCACGGACCGGATTTAATTCCGACCCGTCCCGCTTTCCGATGATTGACACTTTGCTTCATGGAAATTAATAAGTTTCAGTCGCCCGCTCCGCACTGAGATGACATTTTTCTACAAATACAAATAAATTATTATTTGCCGTTTTGAAACTGGAGAGCTTTCGACTTAACTCGAATTTTTATTTTGAAGTCTAAATTTTATCATAGAAAACGCACTACCTATTACTAGTACTACATACACGATAGTGTAACGCAGGGAGGCGGGACGATGCGAGGCCGGCGCGATCGGCGGTCGACTGTACCTACTAGAACTAAATAAATAATTTACGAATAGATATTCCTCTATTATGTACGCTAAAAATAAAATAGTTCGTGTAGATATCAGCCGCTTCGACGGGTTTTAATACGGGATGATACATGAGCACGCGACGAGACGTCGGTCGGTGGCGTCGGTGCAGGCTGGATGCAGGCGACGCCGGGGGCGGGCGGGGGCGGGGCGCCCGGCGAGGTCGTCGGCCTTCATTAATGAAAGCCTCCGCGCTGATAGCCGTTAACAATTATTTATGAGTAAACACAATTAACACCCCGTGTTTATTAACCATTTTTGGAAGCTCGTGAAAATGTTTCCGACCGGCGATTTTCATTGACGTGTGAAAGCGGTCGTAGAGTGAGCCGCCGCGAGTAGCTCCTCGCGGAGATCGTCGCCCCGCGCGTCTCGCTGGCGCGCCGCCAGCTGCGTGCAGGCGGCCACGGCGGCCTCGCGCGGCCTCGACCCACAGCTGCGCGCGGTGAATGGGCGCGACACCGCACGCCACTACTAGGCGATCGGAACAACCTAGCAGGAATTTGGAAGTCGCTGCTGCTGCCAACCCGCAGCCGGGCAGCAGGGCGGAGGACACCTTCAACCCCGTTTACGAAACTACCCTACTTGTTATTCCTGACCTGCACTCCGAGTATACTACCGATTGTATGTTTCAGAAGTTGCCCCTGAATGTTCATTATGAGTTTAAGTTTTACGGTTTTTTGATACTACTATCCGATTATTTTAATTTTTTTTGTACATATAATGTTCATACTTATAATAGTTAGAAAACACCCATACCGAGGCAAACATATGCTCCATGCACACAAATGTTTATCTTGTGCGAGGATCGTACCCAAGGTCTCAGAGAGAAAGACGAAGAAGGAGCCGATAGCTGCCACCCGTATGAACATGTGACGACAATCATTGCGATGTAGAGCACATCTTACAAATGTAATAGGTAGCACTCGTAGTATTCTGTGATGCAAGGTTTTACGTATGTGGTTCATCAACATTCTTAGGCTTAGGGCCAAAGTCAACTTTGCACCTTGCGGTGCTCCCTGCAAAATAACAATATCATTACTGAGGATTGTTGTGTTCCTGCAAGTAAATGAGGTCACCAGACGTGAGAAGATGCTACATTAGCGGCGGGGGTGCCAACACGCGAACAACTCTGATATAGAGGCTACCGCTTTAACTCTGGTATAAGGCCGTATGCTTGTTTGGCATCCGACGCAGCATAAAGAAAAGTAACACAAACAGGAGCACTAGCAATGTTTAAGACAACACGACACGAGTACAAACAGGACATGCGGGATGGGAGAATAGAGAGCGAGCAGGCGCCGCGGCAGGCGCGACCTGCACTGAGGTCCGAAAAATGAAGCAGTGATGGTTACCAAGTATTATTTTATAACCTACTCATCAAGTACCTAAATGACATTTTTTTTTAAAGATGGCTCGTTTCAGCTTCTCCTGCGCTGGTGCGCGCTTTGCGTATTTAGCCTATGTCAGTATACTATACGTATTTAGCCAGATGAATGTTATGGTTTTTTAAATTCAAACAGTGTAACATTTCATGTTTCCATGAGCCGCCGGCGGCACGTTTGTAAGTTATTAGTGATAATAAAGCGATGCATTATACCTTGGACTGCAGTATAGAGCATCAACACTAGAGCTTGCGACCTCGCGGCCGCCGGCGAGGAAGTTTCCGAGCGAACTTTGTAAATAAATTGTTGACCTCGTTACTGCTCGCGGATACCGCGGTATTCATACGATCCAAACGAATCACTCGCTCGGTGTGTTTAATTAAACAGACATCACTCGCACTATTGTATTGATATATAAAGAGAAGTATAATCCTTGACAATTATTGATATTTTCTCAGAAAAATATAGCGCTACACGAAGTCAATAAAAATTTTTTTATATAGAATAAAAAACGGGATTTTATAAAATCCCAGATTTTCGTCGAGATCGCTAGAGCCCTTTGGGAGAGTGTCGTCATTTTTGTACAGCCATTTATAAACAAGAATAGCTTTTCCCTTACAGTATTGTGCGCTACACGTACCGCGTGCACGGATAATGTGACGTTATTTCACAAAAATACAAACAGTAACTCAATGGCAGGCGGTCCGGCGGCGGTCCGGCGACGACGCCGTACAGAGCGATGCAAAAGGAAATGTTTGTCAATCGCGGAGCGAGTGGCGCTCGCCGCGCGCCCACACTCGTATATAAATAGTCGTATACGCGCGATGTGCAACGCGCGGAGTTCCGCCCGCACGCACTACGGTTGCTAAATCGGGCGAGCGAATGATGCGACGTCGGCGCAGCGACGGCGAGTGCAGCGGCGCGGCTGCATGCTCCCGGTGCATTCTGATCACTTAATATCACATTGTGTCTTGACACAATGGGTAAAAGATTCGGGACAGGGGTTTATTGACGCTGAAGTTATGGTAGAGTCGTTAATCTCGGTTTCACAGATTTCAACGAAATCTATGCTCGGGCTGCATATTATCGAGTTTCCCACGGGACGGCATGGCGATGGTGTATCTTAGAATATTTTCTATAAATAGCTTTAATGGATGTATCTGGTCACGGCCGCCGCGGCGGCGGCGGGTGCAGCGGGCCAGGGATCGGTGCAACTAATTGCCTCGTCCTCGCATTCAGACTCTATTAATAGAGTCCGCTAGAACAGCAGGCGCCCTACCGCCCGGCGCCGTCCGCCTTCCAACGCGAAACATCAGTGTTGGAACCCGGGAGACTAACGTTGTGTCCCTTAAAATTCTGCACTAGTATATCGAGTAGTAGGTGCGATGTTGTGATATGGTAAACGAGATTATCCTCGCCCGCCCGCGCCTCCCCTGAACACAGCGTCGGGATGAAACGGAACAGAGAGGCGACAAGGCGAGACAGGAATAATAATATATTTTCTAGGTAAGTTTTTAACAAACAGAAAAATCATTTCAGAAGTTCGATGTTCGACGTTATTGCGTCGGAACATTTCTTAGTAGTAAAACCTTCGTACATTTCGGTGTTCAGCTAGTGTACAGGACTTTGTCAGAGCTTGCGGTTGAGCTCGCAAGTCGAACAACTTAGACGGTGACGGTGGACTGGGCTCGTTTTTATGTTTACTTGTCTCATGTTTCACGTAGTCGTATTTCAGAAGGTGTTTAGTCAGCACCGCATCACCAATGGCCGAGCCAAGTTGGTTGTGGGGCTTTAAATAACTTAAAATTTGTAAACTTTTTGTCCTAATCACTTCCGTCTTTTTGATCTTTTTAGTTTTATATTTAAAATTTATATTTGAACGGCCGTGAGTGAGAAAACAAACTTGTTAAAAGAACTGAAACAAGTGCGCCCCACACGTACTGTACGGTGCAACACCGTACATTTTCTGGAATCAGCACTTTGGGTCGCGCGCGCGTCGTATCATACTTTACATTATATTTTATTTTATAATTAATTCACTAGTTCGCAGCTCAGTGGCTATCAAGGCGCACGCGCGACTCATACCATTTTATCATAATTATTGTATTGTTTACGAAGTACAATAAAACCAGAATTAAATTAACAAGAAGTTTACCTTCTCACCAACCAACATACACCAAGAACAAAGTTGTAGGATCAGACCCCTACATCTTTATGGTCCTTCGAGTTTTTAAGTGTTTTTGGATTCTTGTGTACAGTAGCGAATCGGTTCGGTTGGCCTCCCACAAGCGGGTCTCACCAATCGAATTGAGAAGGCGCACATACTGTGCGGAGAGAACAAAAGCACTGACAACAACCAGCAAACCAAGTCGAAATTATCATCAAGAACTTCACAAACAACTATCATGGAGAATTTATTAGCAAACCAACAACAAATTATTGACGCTATCGACCAACTTCTTGTGAACTTCAAGAAAGATGGTCGGGATAGGAAGACAGTGGATTACATCAGCCGAAAACTGAAAACATTGGATGGATACTGGCAAGAGTTTCAAAATATCCACCTAAAACTGTGGGCGAGCAGTGATAAAACCCATAGTTATTTTACAAACAACATGTACGAGCAAATCAAGGATAAATACGAGCAAGTAAGAACGGTATTTCAATCGTACGACCCTCAGATGGATTCAAGGCCTTCTCATATCAGTCTTCAACCGTCGACCTCTGATCAATCAAGGGGAACCAACAGCAAGATGGAGGAAATGCTCAGAAAACAGGCGAGCAATTTCAAAGCGTTTCAGCGAACAGTGTCGAATATCAACCTAGACTCCGTTACTGAAACATGGGAATTTGAAGACCACCTCAAATCTCTGAAATCCCGATGGACTACAATCGACACTCTACATTGGGAGATCGATAGTGAGACTCAAGGCGTTGATCAAGAATACGATCGATCCTACACTTACCATGAACAGACGTACGACAAAATCAAGAGAGCTATCAACAGTAAGCTCTGGTCAGTCGCACACCGTGAAAAATCCACACCACGGATAGACATCCCAGTCTTCTCAGGAAATTATCATCAATGGGTTTCATTCAAGGATCTATTCACGGAGACAATCCATAATAACCCATCCTTGTCGCACGCACAAAAAATGCAGTTTTTAAAAAGTAAGGTACGAGGCGAAGCTGAGAAACTCATTCAACATCTTGCGATTACATCCGATAATTACAAAGACTGTTGGGACATACTTAACCACAGATTTGATAATAAGAAACTTATTTTTAACTCGCATATTCACAACATAATGAGTATACCTACGATCCAACAGCCATCTGTTAACCACATCAAGCGTCTACATGACACTACCATGGAAACGCTCAACGCAATAAGAAACCTAGGTTGCGACATCAGTACCTGGGACCCACTCCTCGTGTATCTGCTCATTCAAAAACTGGATGCCGAGTCTCTTAATGATTACCATAGATCATTAAAACAACCACGAGAGCTGCCAATACTGAGAGAATTGTTGGACTTTTTGGAAAGAAAATTCACCCATATGGAGGGTTGTCGTAAAAAACAAGAATTTATTGCAGTCAATCCATCAACCAACCATTACCAAAACAATCAGAACATGAGATACCAGAAATCAAACTTTCAAACATATACAAGCAACAAAACACCAGAACAAACAATCAGCAGAAAAGAAAATCAACCATCGAGGCCAAAACAATGTCCTCTGTGCAACAACGAACATGGACTTTTCTATTGTCCAACTTTTTTATCAATGTCACCGCAAAGTAAGCACATAACAGTAACAAATCTTCGCCTCTGCACCAATTGCATGAACAGCCACTTTGGAAAGCCTTGCATCTCCCTAAAACGGTGTCGGGAATGCCAAGGTGCGCACAATACCATACTTCATGAAGCATTTTCTCAACGGGAACACCAAACTATAATGCATACCACTGCATCAACATCTGAACATGGCCCAGCATCCGTTCCCATGCAACCAAACAACAGCAACACGCATGTGTCACAGCAAGACAAACTACCAGAAATATTACTTGCCACCGCGATTGTTCAAGTACAAGCGGCTGATGGCATATACCATAATCTCCGAGCTCTTCTGGATCAAGGCTCACAGACATCAATTATCTCAGAAAAATCAGCACAATTATTATGTCTGCCTAGACGTAAATGTAAAGGCACTATTTCTGGCATTGGAACAAAAGAAAATAGTTGCAAAGGCATAATTAATATCAATATCAAGTCCACTAAGAGCGACTTCACACTGAACACGGACGTCTTTATAATGAAAACCCTCATAAACAATCTACCAAGCTGCACTTTATCAAAACCAAATTGGCCATTCTTGGAAAATATACAACTGGCTGATAATGATTTCTACAGGAGTCGCCCAGTAGATCTGCTGCTGGGAGCAGATGTGTACTCCAGCATCTTATTAGATGGTATTTGCCGCGCAGATGAAAAATCTCCGATCGCTCAACAAACACGACTCGGCTGGATACTGAGTGGAAGCATGAACCAACCTACCTTACAGTGCAATGTCATTCTCAACAATCCAGATGACATACAAAAATTTTGGGAAATCGAAGACTTCTCACAAGATTCTTCTCTGTCATCTGAAGATCAAGCATGCATCGATTATTACAAATCTACTACCATACGCCATGAAGACGGCAGATATCAAGTGCACATGCCCCTTAAGTCGAACATTACACAAGACTTAGGTGCACCGAAACAAAAGGCCGTTGCACAATTTGTACAATTCGAACGGAAATTTTTTAAACAAAATAATATTGCAGCTGACTACAAATTATTCAAAAATGAATACATAGCAGCGGGGTATATGAACTTAGCGCCCGGTAACACGAAACCAAAGTGTTACTTGCCTCACCATTGCGTTCGAAAGGAATCACAAACGACAGCACTTCGCGTCGTATTTAATGCGTCAGCTACAACTTCAACCGACTACAGTTTAAACGACCTTATGCTTAGTGGACCAAACCTACAACAAGATCAACAAGGTTTGATTCCCATGTGGTACACATATAAATACGCATACACAGCAGACGTCGAAAAAATGTTTCGTCAGATCTATTTGAGCGAAGAACATCAAAAATACCAGAAGATCGTATGGCGAGATAATCCACTGAAGCCCTTAGAAGATTACCAACTTACAACAGACACTCTACCAGATGACATCAATAGCGAATGGATGAAATGCAAAGCTGAGATTCATAACATAAATCAATTCAAAATCCAAAGATGGCTCATGACAACAGAAAATAATTCATTAATTGAAATACATGGGTTTTGTGATGCGTCGACGAAAGCATTCGCCGGCGTCATTTATTGCATAATTAAACGTGGAGACCAAGCTACAGTGGTCTTGGTTGTCGTTGGTAGTAAACAAATAACATTACCACGACTCGAATTATGCAGCGCTGCATTACTCGCAAACCCAATTCTAAAAGTAAAACAATGTTCGAAAGACTACCAAATTAATCAATACGGATGGATTGATTCAACAGCAATACTAGGCTGGCTACAGGGAAATCAAGACAAGTGGAAGGTCTTTGTCGCTAACAGAGTCAAAGAAGTGACAGCTGTGATGCCTGGAGACTGCTGGCATAACATAAAGTCTTCAGAAAACCTTGCGGACTGTGCTAGTAGAGGGCTTACTGTTACACAATTACCACTTTGGTGGAACGGTCCTCTCTGGCTACCATCATATCAAAATAAACCACAAGAAGTAATCATTGAAACGAATGAAGAATTGAGATCAACAAAACAAACCAACATATTATCTGTTTATCATGTGACGGAAAATGACACCATGAAACATATTGTAAACAATTATAGTTCGTTTACTAAAATGGTGCGAGTTCTAGCAGGGACACGCCGTTTTATGTTGGCCAACAAGACTTCAAAACAATCATATTTGACGCTGGGTGAAATCAGAAAATCAGAAGTTCTCAACATTTCGTCGCTTCAGTACTTCACTTTAGCTGCTATGACTGCAACCAACATGGTTCATAACTTGAAAAACATTCAAGACACATTGTTGGACACTGTAACAGATATATACCATGGGAGATTCAACTTTCATCTGATGACACCAGACCAACTTCGAGATCAACTTCACATCATTTCAAGCCAAATATCAAAGGAGTTGACTCTACCAGTCGACAACATACAGACTAACCTGCAGGGCCTATATAGTCTGCTGCAAGTCAAGGCCAAAATGAGTACGGACTATCTGCTGTTTGAAATCAAGGTTCCTCTAATCAGTAGAGACACCTACGAAATATTTCATCTTATTTCGATTCCAAAATCAACAGATCAGAAGAAGATGATTACTACAGTTCCAATCACAGAGTACGTGGCTATTAACTTAGGCAAGGACGCCTACATTCCTATGAAGAGGGAGGATCTTACTGCTTGTCACCAACAAGAGAGCAGTTATCTTTGCCATCTACAAAAACCAGTATATCATATGACACAAGAAGAAAATCTTTGTAACTTGGATAACTCATCAAAACAATGCACAACAGTTGTCGACTCCTGTAAAAACATATGGATCGAATTAAATAATATTAATTCGTATGTTTATTTTTGTTGCGACTCGTGCCGACTGCGAGTGATATGCGCGGATCAGGTGACAGCGCCACAGCTGACAAACGCCGGCCTCATCAGCATTTCTCACGGGTGCATTGTCAAGTCGGAATCATTTACAGTTTATACACACAATGAAGACAAGAGTATAATCAGAACGATTCCTAACATTGAGATAAAATCGGACGTTCTCATCAATCCTATCAACAACGTATTCAACCTATCGATACCAAATACTACTATCGTTGATGAGTCGGAGAGTGAACGACATCAGCAACTCCAGTACTTAGAAAGAAGACTGAAGGAGTTGAAGGACACCACCGTACTGGCAACCGATGTAACATACCATGACGTTCACCACTACGCCGTCATTTACATAATCATCGGAGCTACAGGCATCGTGGGAGCTATTTTACTGTATCGGCACGTGAAGCACAGGCGGCAAGCGGCAGCGGCGGCGTCCATGGCGTTGGCGGCATTCGAGTCTGGAGCGGTGCGGCTTTCTTCTGTTCGCAACAGCATTACCAGAGACTTAAGTGCGTGTCCGCGTGAAGTAGACCGATCTACTTCCCCGGTATTTAATCGACCAGTTTTTACGATAAGTGATAATGCGTAGAGACATTAAGGGTATACATTTACTTTTATACATTATTGTTTGCTTACTTATGTATTGCTAAAACTTATACTTGTTATCATCATCACCATCACCATTTCATCTCTGTGCCCCGGAGCATGTACGGTGCAACACCGTACATTTTCTGGAATCAGCACTTTGGGTCGCGCGCGCGTCGTATCATACTTTACATTATATTTTATTTTATAATTAATTCACTAGTTCGCAGCTCAGTGGCTATCAAGGCGCACGCGCGACTCATACCATTTTATCATAATTATTGTATTGTTTACGAAGTACAATAAAACCAGAATTAAATTAACAAGAAGTTTACCTTCTCACCAACCAACATACACCAAGAACAAAGTTGTAGGATCAGACCCCTACATCTTTATGGTCCTTCGAGTTTTTAAGTGTTTTTGGATTCTTGTGTACAGTAGCGAATCGGTTCGGTTGGCCTCCCACAAGCGGGTCTCACCAATCGAATTGAGAAGGCGCACATACTGTGCGGAGAGAACAAAAGCACTGACAACAACCAGCAAACCAAGTCGAAATTATCATCAAGAACTTCACAAACAACTATCATGGAGAATTTATTAGCAAACCAACAACAAATTATTGACGCTATCGACCAACTTCTTGTGAACTTCAAGAAAGATGGTCGGGATAGGAAGACAGTGGATTACATCAGCCGAAAACTGAAAACATTGGATGGATACTGGCAAGAGTTTCAAAATATCCACCTAAAACTGTGGGCGAGCAGTGATAAAACCCATAGTTATTTTACAAACAACATGTACGAGCAAATCAAGGATAAATACGAGCAAGTAAGAACGGTATTTCAATCGTACGACCCTCAGATGGATTCAAGGCCTTCTCATATCAGTCTTCAACCGTCGACCTCTGATCAATCAAGGGGAACCAACAGCAAGATGGAGGAAATGCTCAGAAAACAGGCGAGCAATTTCAAAGCGTTTCAGCGAACAGTGTCGAATATCAACCTAGACTCCGTTACTGAAACATGGGAATTTGAAGACCACCTCAAATCTCTGAAATCCCGATGGACTACAATCGACACTCTACATTGGGAGATCGATAGTGAGACTCAAGGCGTTGATCAAGAATACGATCGATCCTACACTTACCATGAACAGACGTACGACAAAATCAAGAGAGCTATCAACAGTAAGCTCTGGTCAGTCGCACACCGTGAAAAATCCACACCACGGATAGACATCCCAGTCTTCTCAGGAAATTATCATCAATGGGTTTCATTCAAGGATCTATTCACGGAGACAATCCATAATAACCCATCCTTGTCGCACGCACAAAAAATGCAGTTTTTAAAAAGTAAGGTACGAGGCGAAGCTGAGAAACTCATTCAACATCTTGCGATTACATCCGATAATTACAAAGACTGTTGGGACATACTTAACCACAGATTTGATAATAAGAAACTTATTTTTAACTCGCATATTCACAACATAATGAGTATACCTACGATCCAACAGCCATCTGTTAACCACATCAAGCGTCTACATGACACTACCATGGAAACGCTCAACGCAATAAGAAACCTAGGTTGCGACATCAGTACCTGGGACCCACTCCTCGTGTATCTGCTCATTCAAAAACTGGATGCCGAGTCTCTTAATGATTACCATAGATCATTAAAACAACCACGAGAGCTGCCAATACTGAGAGAATTGTTGGACTTTTTGGAAAGAAAATTCACCCATATGGAGGGTTGTCGTAAAAAACAAGAATTTATTGCAGTCAATCCATCAACCAACCATTACCAAAACAATCAGAACATGAGATACCAGAAATCAAACTTTCAAACATATACAAGCAACAAAACACCAGAACAAACAATCAGCAGAAAAGAAAATCAACCATCGAGGCCAAAACAATGTCCTCTGTGCAACAACGAACATGGACTTTTCTATTGTCCAACTTTTTTATCAATGTCACCGCAAAGTAAGCACATAACAGTAACAAATCTTCGCCTCTGCACCAATTGCATGAACAGCCACTTTGGAAAGCCTTGCATCTCCCTAAAACGGTGTCGGGAATGCCAAGGTGCGCACAATACCATACTTCATGAAGCATTTTCTCAACGGGAACACCAAACTATAATGCATACCACTGCATCAACATCTGAACATGGCCCAGCATCCGTTCCCATGCAACCAAACAACAGCAACACGCATGTGTCACAGCAAGACAAACTACCAGAAATATTACTTGCCACCGCGATTGTTCAAGTACAAGCGGCTGATGGCATATACCATAATCTCCGAGCTCTTCTGGATCAAGGCTCACAGACATCAATTATCTCAGAAAAATCAGCACAATTATTATGTCTGCCTAGACGTAAATGTAAAGGCACTATTTCTGGCATTGGAACAAAAGAAAATAGTTGCAAAGGCATAATTAATATCAATATCAAGTCCACTAAGAGCGACTTCACACTGAACACGGACGTCTTTATAATGAAAACCCTCATAAACAATCTACCAAGCTGCACATTATCAAAACCAAATTGGCCATTCTTGGAAAATATACAACTGGCTGATAATGATTTCTACAGGAGTCGCCCAGTAGATCTGCTGCTGGGAGCAGATGTGTACTCCAGCATCTTATTAGATGGTATTTGCCGCGCAGATGAAAAATCTCCGATCGCTCAACAAACACGACTCGGCTGGATACTGAGTGGAAGCATGAACCAACCTACCTTACAGTGCAATGTCATTCTCAACAATCCAGATGACATACAAAAATTTTGGGAAATCGAAGACTTCTCACAAGATTCTTCTCTGTCATCTGAAGATCAAGCATGCATCGATTATTACAAATCTACTACCATACGCCATGAAGACGGCAGATATCAAGTGCACATGCCCCTTAAGTCGAACATTACACAAGACTTAGGTGCACCGAAACAAAAGGCCGTTGCACAATTTGTACAATTCGAACGGAAATTTTTTAAACAAAATAATATTGCAGCTGACTACAAATTATTCAAAAATGAATACATAGCAGCGGGGTATATGAACTTAGCGCCCGGTAACACGAAACCAAAGTGTTACTTGCCTCACCATTGCGTTCGAAAGGAATCACAAACGACAGCACTTCGCGTCGTATTTAATGCGTCAGCTACAACTTCAACCGACTACAGTTTAAACGACCTTATGCTTAGTGGACCAAACCTACAACAAGATCAACAAGGTTTGATTCCCATGTGGTACACATATAAATACGCATACACAGCAGACGTCGAAAAAATGTTTCGTCAGATCTATTTGAGCGAAGAACATCAAAAATACCAGAAGATCGTATGGCGAGATAATCCACTGAAGCCCTTAGAAGATTACCAACTTACAACAGACACTCTACCAGATGACATCAATAGCGAATGGATGAAATGCAAAGCTGAGATTCATAACATAAATCAATTCAAAATCCAAAGATGGCTCATGACAACAGAAAATAATTCATTAATTGAAATACATGGGTTTTGTGATGCGTCGACGAAAGCATTCGCCGGCGTCATTTATTGCATAATTAAACGTGGAGACCAAGCTACAGTGGTCTTGGTTGTCGTTGGTAGTAAACAAATAACATTACCACGACTCGAATTATGCAGCGCTGCATTACTCGCAAACCCAATTCTAAAAGTAAAACAATGTTCGAAAGACTACCAAATTAATCAATACGGATGGATTGATTCAACAGCAATACTAGGCTGGCTACAGGGAAATCAAGACAAGTGGAAGGTCTTTGTCGCTAACAGAGTCAAAGAAGTGACAGCTGTGATGCCTGGAGACTGCTGGCATAACATAAAGTCTTCAGAAAACCTTGCGGACTGTGCTAGTAGAGGGCTTACTGTTACACAATTACCACTTTGGTGGAACGGTCCTCTCTGGCTACCATCATATCAAAATAAACCACAAGAAGTAATCATTGAAACGAATGAAGAATTGAGATCAACAAAACAAACCAACATATTATCTGTTTATCATGTGACGGAAAATGACACCATGAAACATATTGTAAACAATTATAGTTCGTTTACTAAAATGGTGCGAGTTCTAGCAGGGACACGCCGTTTTATGTTGGCCAACAAGACTTCAAAACAATCATATTTGACGCTGGGTGAAATCAGAAAATCAGAAGTTCTCAACATTTCGTCGCTTCAGTACTTCACTTTAGCTGCTATGACTGCAACCAACATGGTTCATAACTTGAAAAACATTCAAGACACATTGTTGGACACTGTAACAGATATATACCATGGGAGATTCAACTTTCATCTGATGACACCAGACCAACTTCGAGATCAACTTCACATCATTTCAAGCCAAATATCAAAGGAGTTGACTCTACCAGTCGACAACATACAGACTAACCTGCAGGGCCTATATAGTCTGCTGCAAGTCAAGGCCAAAATGAGTACGGACTATCTGCTGTTTGAAATCAAGGTTCCTCTAATCAGTAGAGACACCTACGAAATATTTCATCTTATTTCGATTCCAAAATCAACAGATCAGAAGAAGATGATTACTACAGTTCCAATCACAGAGTACGTGGCTATTAACTTAGGCAAGGACGCCTACATTCCTATGAAGAGGGAGGATCTTACTGCTTGTCACCAACAAGAGAGCAGTTATCTTTGCCATCTACAAAAACCAGTATATCATATGACACAAGAAGAAAATCTTTGTAACTTGGATAACTCATCAAAACAATGCACAACAGTTGTCGACTCCTGTAAAAACATATGGATCGAATTAAATAATATTAATTCGTATGTTTATTTTTGTTGCGACTCGTGCCGACTGCGAGTGATATGCGCGGATCAGGTGACAGCGCCACAGCTGACAAACGCCGGCCTCATCAGCATTTCTCACGGGTGCATTGTCAAGTCGGAATCATTTACAGTTTATACACACAATGAAGACAAGAGTATAATCAGAACGATTCCTAACATTGAGATAAAATCGGACGTTCTCATCAATCCTATCAACAACGTATTCAACCTATCGATACCAAATACTACTATCGTTGATGAGTCGGAGAGTGAACGACATCAGCAACTCCAGTACTTAGAAAGAAGACTGAAGGAGTTGAAGGACACCACCGTACTGGCAACCGATGTAACATACCATGACGTTCACCACTACGCCGTCATTTACATAATCATCGGAGCTACAGGCATCGTGGGAGCTATTTTACTGTATCGGCACGTGAAGCACAGGCGGCAAGCGGCAGCGGCGGCGTCCATGGCGTTGGCGGCATTCGAGTCTGGAGCGGTGCGGCTTTCTTCTGTTCGCAACAGCATTACCAGAGACTTAAGTGCGTGTCCGCGTGAAGTAGACCGATCTACTTCCCCGGTATTTAATCGACCAGTTTTTACGATAAGTGATAATGCGTAGAGACATTAAGGGTATACATTTACTTTTATACATTATTGTTTGCTTACTTATGTATTGCTAAAACTTATACTTGTTATCATCATCACCATCACCATTTCATCTCTGTGCCCCGGAGCATGTACGGTGCAACACCGTACATTTTCTGGAATCAGCACTTTGGGTCGCGCGCGCGTCGTATCATACTTTACATTATATTTTATTTTATAATTAATTCACTAGTTCGCAGCTCAGTGGCTATCAAGGCGCACGCGCGACTCATACCATTTTATCATAATTATTGTATTGTTTACGAAGTACAATAAAACCAGAATTAAATTAACAAGAAGTTTACCTTCTCACCAACCAACATACACCAAGAACAAAGTTGTAGGATCAGACCCCTACACGTACATAGAATTGTTTCTGGGCGGGCGTGGCGACCGGGATTAGTTACATTGTTACAATGTCGAATATACGGAAACGATTGTAAACAATCGGCTCTAGCTAAAAATTTTGAAAACATGAAATCTTTCGCCGGGGCATTTTCACTCGACAGGATTCTCAGAACTTGAGACATTCTTTTCATTTGTGAACTTAAATAACTTCAATTTGGTTTTGGGGTCCGAGTGGCTCACCGTCATCTTTGAGCCGAAGCCAAAGTCGTCCTTACACCAAAAAGGTTTCCGTTTGTCGCGGGCCCACGACTAAAGGGCGCCACCTTCGGCGTTGTTCCTAGAATAAGTGTCTCGAATGTCCATATATCGAGCGATGTTCAGTTTCGTGGTCATTTGGAGTACACGGCCAAATTAGCCTCAGATTGGTGTGACCAGTAAAGGAAGACGTTATTTTATGATGTACCACCGGACGTTTTTCAATACATTTTCTACCACTTGTTTGTCATTTAGGGCAGACGAGACAACCGTGCAGTACGAACGGCGAGCCGACGGAGGCCCCGCGGCCGCCCGCCGCTCGGCCCGCGGCGGCGGCTGTGTCAGATGTCCCCTCACTACTAAAAGTATATCGGTGTCAGCCGACGGCGAAAAATAGCTAGCATTCCGCTCTGATTAAAAGCTGACGAGGCTCCCCGCCCGCCCCGCCCCGCCCCGCCCGCCCCCGCGCCGCGGCCCTCATCAATCACTGCGCGACACTACGGACGGTAGTTATTTTATTACCGACGAGCGACGCGGCGGCCCCGAGTCCCTCCCTGACGAGGACCAGACCTCTCCAATAGTGGTTTCATCTCCACGTCTGGTATAACGATGAGAGGAATAATCAGGAATCTCCACTTCCTCCTCTCTCCCGGTTCACAAGTAAGATATCAAAATGTGGGCAAATACCGTCACCGACGTGCTCGTTGTTAGTATCCTCGCTGTGACAGCAGGTCGATACTTCTACAGAACGATAGGTAAAAGCTATATGTTGCCCGCATCGCCTCAAGCAAAGCCTTGGTTACCATATAACTTGATAAAAATAAAAACATTCATCCATCCACAACTACAACAGTTAAGTGAGGTTAAAACGTTTTTAGTAGAGACAGGCACACCAGACCACTCCAGTGTAGTCAGAATTAACAGCGGCAAACAAAAGAGGCAATGAACACTGAAGGCCACTTCTTCCCCCCTTGTCAATGTGAGAAACAGCAATATGACATTAAAAACCTTAAAAGAGATGGCTAGTCAAGTGTAGCTCAGCTGCCTTGCACCATGTTTGATAAATGTGCATATCCTTAGAGGCTCTAGATATTGCAGTATAAAAACGTTCATCACGGATGTAACATGTTGACAGCCCTGCCCTTCTACTCAGGCAACCAAACTCGCAGGCCACGTGGTTTTTAGAGCGCGAGTCCACACCGCTTTTTAATATCTAAACAGCGCATGTGAAAAACAAAGTCGCCAGTCGCGCCTGCATGCTATTTCTGTTTCTCCACTTAATTATTATGTAGTACGGAACCGAGACGCACTGGATTGATATGGTTTTCATTATCGTAGTCATTTACTATGTATAACATATGTTATATAAAACATTAATACAAGTAATATACTCGTAACTTGTGGGCGAACAACTAAACGTGTCAAATGATTTTTATCTCATTCTATTAGATGTGTTTATTTATTGTTAGACTGCGGTATTGAAAGATATTTACACTATTGTATTGGGTGTAGGTACCTGTAAAATAGTTGTAAGTATGGAAATAAATAAATAAATAAATAATTTACACTTCCATAACTATGTATTGAACTAAATTGTCATTTATTTGCATTTTTTTTTTAAATCTAATCGTTTGATTACGCTGGTAAATTATAAATAAAAAAAATGAAGTGCCATTAAGACAAGGAAATGATATTGGACCAACGCGGACAAACATCAAAGAAGGGTAAAAGAGCCACAAAATTAAATCCAAAAATGTAATATTCTATTACCTATTTTAACAAAAACTAGAATTCAAAAGAGGGATTAAAAACCTCAACATAAAGATGCACACCATAAACATCCACTCATTTTCAACCACTTTTCTGAGGTCATCGGTTCATCTAGAGGGCGAATTACGGAGCCACCGTGGGACTTTCCTACCCCATCTGTCATCGCTGACTCGGTAGATGTGGCCGGCTCACTGCCACTTCAGCTTGCTGATTTTGAGAGCTATGCCGACAGCTTAGGTTCTTCGTCTGATTTCCTCCTTCCGGATTAGATCACTGAGAGAAATTCCGAGCACAGCTCTCTTCATAGCTCGCTGTTCGACTTTTAGCTTCGTGAACCTACCCGACGGTCGGAGTGCAGGTCTCGCACCGTAGGTCATCGTGTCGTAGGCGGAGAGGAATTAGTTGAAGACTTTAGTCTTCAAGCGTTGGGAGCCTAGGCGAATGCGTCTGTCGATCTCTGTGTTGAAATTACCCAGACCGAGCTGAATGGCCTGGCCGAGGTAGTTACATTCTCTACATTCTACAATAATTATGTGTGAAGAACTTATTACGAGAACTTAAGACCCGGTTTTCCACATGCGTCGTCTTAAATGCCATTTACAGGGCATAGATACAATGTCAGCAAAATTAAAATCGTAAGGTAAGCGTAAAGATGTAATATTAAGGAATCTAGAGCGTTAATTGTTAATAATTAATTTATATCTTTCTGTTACTTATTAACCAACCAAAAACCATTTTCGAACCTGCGATCCAAAACAAGAGGCTCTCTCCTGCTTCATCGCCAGAGCCCGATCATCATTTATGTAAAATCTGATCAATGACATTATTACAATGAGCTCTATTGTGTTTAGAATCAAGTACTACTTAGGTCGAAACGAATGTAAAAACGACATGTCTGCTATTATTTCAGTAGTGTACTAGTGTGCAGCACATCCTGTTTGCCGCATCAGACCAAGAGTTTCGTTTCATCGCTATTCCAATTTTTAGAACGCACATATGTTTGAGAAAGAAGTACCTAAATAACCAACAAGATCTTATGGGTCTAGGATCCCTAGCGCAGCTGACAAAAAGTCCTGATGATTTTGAAACGGATAAACCAATTTTGATGAAATATATCCAAGGAATCACTGCTGGAAAACCTGTTATCAAATACAGAAAACCGTATTCAAATCGGTGCACCCGTTTTTAAATACTATGGTGGAGGTGGCGGGAGATAAAAAGTAAGATCACTAATGTCACAGAATATAGGTGGATCATCAACATCTTTGAACCGAAGGCAACCCCACGTGCATGCGGTGCGCCCCGATAACTGACAAACGAGGCTCTAGCAAAAAGAGTGGAAAAGAAAGGTAAGGCATTACGTATTTTGTAAGCGGCCAGCTGGGAAAGTATCTCCACCGCACAGAAACACCGCACACTGCAGTGTTTCTGTGCGGTTTCTGTGTTGTGTTCTTGCGAGTAAATGAAATTACTAGAAAAGATGGAGTTGCTGCGTTAGCAGCGGGGGTGACGACGCGCGAGGGATTTTTCATGTTGCGAGCGTTAATATGGCTACGGAGCATCAATGTATAATCCAAACCGTACGACCCGCCTGATGTCAAGCGGTTACCGTAGCCATTTTAACGCTCGAAACAAGAAATATTGCCCGAGTTCTGCCACCCCCCTGCCAACGCAGTAACTCCTTCCTTTCGCGTGACCTCACTCACATTTTTTCAGAATCTTCCATTTTATTTTAGAATTTCTAGAATGTTATGCAATTTTTGAAATGAACTACTGAAATATGTGACGGTTAAAAATTGTTCTCATACACATTCTGGAATGTTCCGTATTGTTTTAAAAATTCCTTTCTTTTTTTTAGAATATTTCTTGAAGTACGAGGATGGTTATTACGCAGAGAAAATTTTTAAAAATTGCCTGAAAAAGTCTAAAAACAGCACTTTTCTGTACTCTCATACAAACGATTAGTAATAATACTTAAAAGTCAATTTGAACTTTAATACCATTCCATAAAGTTCAAGTTTTAGTGGAGAGGTTCCGGGAAGGCAAAACAATTGAGTGATGTCAGTATCGTAGCGGTACGAAGTTCGCCGGGGCAGCTAGTTCATAATATATTAAATACTAGATTTCGCCCGCGGCTTCGCTCGCGTGAAATTTGGGGTAATGCATGTTTACTCATTTATCTATAGAAGTACTCGTGTAAAGTTTAGGATAAAATAGTCCAACTAATCTCGTTGCCCCATAGAAACTTTTGACCTCCGTTTCACCTTCTTAGAGGTAAAATTTGAAAAATCCTTTGAAGTAATTTCGTGTCCACTGTGTTATATTTTCAAATTGATGCTATTTTCGATATTGACGTCCCAGGCAACCATAGAATCAACAACCATATTGATATTATGACATTTCAACCCCATCGCATCCCCACAGGGGTGATTTTAAGTCACGTCGGCTATGTTGGATTATTAAATAGTTGTTTTTTTCGTAATCAGCGACCCGATAAACCAAAAAAACAATACCTATGACGATTTTCAGACTTTTTGGCCCCATTTTACCCATTTAGGGCTTGAATTTTGAAAAATCCTGAACTGTTTACTCACTCGTCTATAGAAGTACTCGTGTAAAGTTTAGGGTAAAATAGTTGAACTAATTTCGTTTCCCCATACATTATGGTCACCCATCCTAGTTGTTACGACGACGACACCACGACAGGGGTTGCTTAACTTGCGTTAGCGCTACGACCTCTAAGCATCTCTCTCATTGTATTATTTACTTTAACGATGATAACATAATACCTTCATAAAAATTCAACTGAAAAGTTTCAGTCAATTCAACTGATTGGTTATTTAAGTTATTTTGTCCCATTTTATATGTGATTCTTTAGATTGATATAACTTTTTTATTTATGAACCGATTGAAATGAAACAAACACTAAATGTTAAGTTGAGCAAACCTTAATGCATTAGTGAAAACCGTATTCAAATAGGTTAAGCCGTTTCTGAGATTAGCGTGCACAAACGTACGGACAAACAGACAAACAGACAAAAATTCTAAAAATCATTGTTTTGGGTTCTATTGCGTTAATAAAGCCCCCCTATATTAGTTTTTCTTATACATCTTCAATGTACAGACAGCGGCCAGTTGCGATTTTCTTATTGATAAGTGCAGCGAAAACTCAGCAACGGATGCCGGCACATTAAAGGGAATTATATGATGTGGAACCTTGTGTACACCATCCATGAAGCCAAAGGTTCCCATTTCTACCTGAAGGATGTATGTAATGAAATCTTTGACGAAAAAATGGCTATTGTAAAATTTTATTTTAAAGTAGCGACCCGTCCGTCCGTCCGGCTTTGTACGCTCCCTGGTGCTGCTCTGTCACACGTTTGGGAATTCATTTTTAATTTTTCTTTTAAATGTCATATACACTCATGGACAAATTTAGAGATTTAATATCTCCTGTTATAGAGCGGGCGCTGTATGGAGTTGAGTGTGCAAAATATGAGGACCGCATTCTATAAACAGTTTTGAATTCAGAAAAGCTTGTAGAATATGATTCTGAATGTTGCCAGGAAGTTTCTTGGTCCAATTTTTTTTTATACCCCATTCCCTTGGATATCGAGTAAATGGACTGAACAAATGCTTTACAACAATTTTAATCATTGTTTTATTGAAAATATCCAATTGTTTCTTATGATTAAAGATACTTATAGCTACTAAGTGGAAATAAAAAAACAAAAAAAAAATTGTTGAAAAAAAAATATATTACATAAAAGGATATTTTATGTAATATGTTTTTTATAAAAAGAAATGATTACATAAAATGATTACAAAAATCTTATCGATCAACCTATACGATCCTCTTTTGAAAAAAAAAAGAATACTGCTCTGCCGTGTTTCTGGACGTACAAACAGCCTTTGATAAGGTGTGGCACAAAGGCCTCCTGTGCAAGACAAGGACATCTCTACCCCATAGCTATTATCTACTTGTAGAGTCCTGTCTCGCAAATCGAATATTTCAGGTGAGAGAGGAAGGAGAACTGACTGAACTGACTTCCATAATATAATAGTAGGAGTTCCACATGTATCAGTGCCGACTTCCCAGAAACACTGATGTAGAAAATAAATCAAAGATCAAATGTAAATGCCAATCACTTTTATAATAATGAAAACAAAGGACTATTTTATAAAATGCACTTGAATGTACAATAACGCATAAGCAAAAGGAAGTTGAGTATGCAAAATGTGAGGACCGGCAATAGGTACACTTTCCATTTTTAGGAGAATGTGTATCTACATTTTGCATAATAAGGATTTGCATGTTTTGTTAGTATTATTATTATTATTTCTTAATACTTTTTTATTTTTACCCACGGCGGAACGGAGACGGTACATGCGTTTGGGGTGCTAAGGATGTTTGTGCAAATCAATGTTGCCATTTATCTCCAAAACTACGAGTCCGATTTAGATGCGGTTTTCAGTGATGGGTTCGGGTTTGATTGGTGCATGTTTTTAGATAGAAATTACGGTGACAACTCACCAGGGGGCGCTGCAGTAAGCATTTGATTGTAAAACCAATGTTGCCATTTATCTCCAAAACTACGAGTCCGATTTAGATGCGGTTTTCAGTGACGGGTTTGGTTTTGATTGGTGCATGTTCTTAGATAGGTATTACAGTGACAACTCACCAGGGGGCGCTGCAGTAAATATTTGTTTGTGAAACCAATGTTGCCAAATGCCAATAAATATCTCCAAAACTACGAGTCCGATTTTGATGCGGTTTTCAGTGATGGGTTCGAGTTTGATTGGTGCATGTTCTTAATTAGGTATTACGGTGACAACTCACCAGAGGGCGCTGCAGTAATCATTTGTTTGTGCAACCAATGTTGCCATTTATCTCCAAAACTACGAGTCCGATTTTGATACGGTTTTCAGTGATGGGTCCGAGTTTGATTGGTGCATATTCTTAGATAGGTGTTACAGTGACAACTCACCAGAGGGCGTTGCAGTAAACATTTGTTTGTGCAAAACCAAAACTACTAGTCTGATTCTGATGCGGTTTTCAATTGTAATACCTACGCTTGCTCTCTAAAAAGTTTGAAATAAAAACAAAATTAAAAATTTTGGAAAAACACACGACGGTTAAAACGTAGTTGAAAAAGGATAAAATAATTTTGAAACCCCCGACTTAAAGAATTTATGCTATGAACTTAATAAAAAATCCAAGAAAATCCGTCGGGGGCTGCCATCTCTATTTTAAATTTCAACATAAATATAAATAAGTATACAAGTTACTATAAAACTGCCAAATAACGCATATACCGTCTCCGTTCCGTCGAGGGTAAAAAAACAAACTGTACAAATATAAATTAAAATTTTTGATTATTTATGTAAAAATTTCCTTTTATGTTTTTTTTTCAGCAATATTTGTTTTTTTTTTTTTGTTTTTTTATTTCCACTTAGTAGCTATAAGTATCTTTAATCGTAAGAAACAATTGGATATTTTCAATAAAACAATGATTAAAATTGTTGTAAAGCATTTGTTCAGTCCATTTACTCGATATCCAAGGGAATGGGGTATGAAAAAAAATTGGACCAAGAAACTTCCTGGCAACATTCAGAATCATATTCTACAAACTTTTCTGAATTCAAAACTGTTTATAGAATGCGGTCCTCATATTTTGCACACTCAACTACCTGTGGCGCCTGCACTATTACATAATTACAACAGGAGATAATAAACGTTTTTTAAAAGATAATTATATCTTGCGTACTGGCCACATACATACATTAGTAAATCGTATTAAAAAAAAAGAAAGTTCTGGATTTTTCTTCTTTTTTTCGAATTTCATTTGTTTTTAGGGTTCCGTACCCAAAGGGTAAAATGGAACCCTATTACTAAGGCTCCGCCGTCCGTCCATCCGTCCGTCTGGACCGGTAATAGGTAGACGCTTGAAATACTCACATAATATTTAGTTTTATATTCACTTTATAAATAAATAATTAAATAAAAATAAAACAAATATTTAAGGGGGGGCTCCCATACAACAAACGTGTTTTTTTTTGCCGTTTTTATAGATAATGGTACGGAACCCTTCGTGCGGGAGTCCGACTCGCAGTTGGCCGGTTTTATTATGTAATTATTGCTTAATAATGTGCTCTTCATACTGCATACAATTTTGCCAACTTCTGATATTAAGTTTAAATTTAGGTTTTATTTAAATTTGTGCCCCGAGTTCCTTTTGCCTCGTGATAAGGGTAAATTGTTACTGTAAATAAACTGAGAATGCCAGATCTAAACGCTACTCAAGTTGATAGGGCTGTTACTTCAATTGAAACCGGGTACACCTACCAACATGTGGCCCAAACATTACGAGTATCAAAATCTGTGTGGTACACCGGGTTGTCAAGAGATATCGGCAGACCGGACAGTACACGAGACTCGCAGAACAGGGATGTAAACGGAAAACTGTGGCCAGAGACGACCGATTCGTCGTTACCAGCGTACCAGCACAGAAACCGGACATTGACTTCCTTTGAGATAAGAACGAAGCTGCAAGAAGTTCGAGGGGTTATAGCGAGCACAAAAACTGTGAGAAGGAGACTGTAATCGGTTGCAATAAATTCACACTTGCTGCCAGATGCCTCTTCTTGCCAGGTGCCATCAAGTAGATCGAGTCAATTTTACTCGAAATCACGAAAATTGGAATGACGAAGCCTGGAGTCCAGATTTTGCCTGAAGCCAGATGATGGAAGTGTCAAAGTGCGGAGATGACGAAACTCCGCGTCATAGAGAATGGGTCTGTAACAGCGGCACGATATGTAACCGAGATTTTGGAAGAAATTGTAGTGCCATTTGCCCCTTTCATAGGCGATGGTTTCGTTCTTATGCAAGATCGCATATCTCGCCCGCATACTGCGGCCGCAGTTGTTGAATACCTACTAGACGTTGAGATCAATGCCGCGTACTCGCCAGACTTAAACCACATAGAGCATGTATGGGATAAGCTTGGAAGACAAATTAAAAAGAGAAATCCTGCCTCCGCTAATCTGAGAGATCTTAAAAACTCACTCATCAAAAGAATGGAATGCAATCCCTCAAAATTTTATTGATAACTTGATTAGGTAGGGGTATGCCAAGGAGACTAGAAGCTGTTCGTAGATCTCGAGGGGGCAACACTGTATACTGATTAAAGCCCACGTTATAGTATTTTATAAGCATTACAGAAAGAAAAAAATGTTTAAAACTGTTTCCTTATCCAATATTTTTTTCATTTTTAGGGTTCCATACCCAAAGGGTACAAAGGAACCCTATTGCTAAGGCTCCGCTGTCCGTCCGTCCGTCCGTCTGTCACCAGGCTGTATCTCATGAACCGTGATAGTTAGACAGTTGAAATTTTCACAGATGATGTATTTCTGTTGCCGCTATAACAACAAATACTAAAACACAGAATAAAATATATATTTAAGGGGCCTCCCATATAACAAACGTGATTTTTTTTGCTCGTTTTCGCTCGCAATTGATAACGGCAATAGGTAAACGCTTGAAATACTCACAAAATATTTAGTTATATACTCACTTTAAAAATAAATAGTTAAACAAAAATAAAACAAATATTTAAAGGGGGCTCCCATACAACAAACGTGATTTTTTGCCGTTTTTATAGATAATGGTACGAAACCCTTCGTGCGCGAGTCTGACTCGCACTTGGCCGGTTTTTTTTCATTTGCTTAATTTTGGCTGTTGGATTTAAATTAATAAGCAAAATCCAAATAAATAAATTTAATTGTCACAAACATCCATGATATTTAACTGTATACACAGTTTTTTTGAGTTCCTCTATATTTGTCCGTGAGTGTATTGTTGAATTTTACTGTGATAATGTTTTAAAAAGCAAGCGGGCCAGCATGGCAATGTCAACTGACAGGCTACTAGGGTTTCTTATCCGTTGCAGATGCGATTTGGGCTACTCTTCTCGCTTAATATCAGGCGACATGGCGCCATTAGGCGAAGCTATTATAAAAAAAATGTATTTTAAACATAATTTATTTATTCACATAATATAATGTATCTCAAATTCAATAGTGAAGTCGCGCCGCGGGGCTGCGGTAGTTTATTTATATCTATTGTTTTTTAACCGACTTCAAAAAAGGAGGAGGTTCTCAATACGACTGAATTTTTTTTTGTATGTATGTTCTTCGATACTTTCGCGAATTGTGAACCGATTTTCAAAAAAAAAAATATTTTGAAAGGTGATCCCATATTCACCAAGTCAGAATCTGATGATGGGATCCCAGGGAAATCAAGGAAGATCCTTAAATTTTATAAGCAGGTATGGTCAAATTCTATTTTTTTATTTGAAAGGGTATTATTGCGAGGTGGTCCCATATTCACAGATCCCAGAAAAATCGAGGGAATCCCTTAAATTTGCCGTGTGGTTACCAGCAAAATAAAATTGAGCCACTCCATTGCTCTGCGCTGGATGCGCAATAACTTTTCTCCCGGAAGACGGGCAGCAGCGTCTCCCGGGGTATTCAACCAATAAGCTGCGCTCGCCAACTAGAGACGGTTTTTTTTTTAATCTATTATCTGTAGGTATGTTAGAAGACTAGATACGTCACGAATTACGTTGTCAAAATCTGTCATTTTTAACTTCGATCATTAAATTCCTTAACGATTTAAATTTTATCTTTATTGTTGTGTACACACGTGTTCCGCATTGGCTCGGAGTGTTCCCCGTGCAAAGTAATACGAGTATTTACAGGCGATTTGATCTACACTACTTTGCGTGCTTCCGACACCAATTAGTGCAAGAAACTACCGCCGAGCTGACTGGCGGTGGAGCACGGAAAGTGGTTTACATCCAGTTGCCTGTAAATTTGACTTCAACCAAATGACACCTGACTCAAAAGCAATATTTGCCAAAATAAGTACCTACGTATCTACGCAGCTTGTTAACATCCTTTAAAATAATATCGATTCCCGCGGTCGCACGCCCGTGTCTGTGTATCGTTGCATGTCGTCCACGATGATGATTGTATTAGTCCTAGTTCCTATTCCATTAATACCATTGAAAGTTTGTGAGGATGAATGGATGTTTAGTGAAAGAGTAATCTTTCACCGCAACGGGTAAACCGCAAAATGGATTTGCATGAAATTTAGCATGTATCAATCCAGATCATATTCTCGTTCACGAGGGTCGGGTAACGGAAAATTGTACTAATTTCATAATATAAAAATAATATTCACATATAATTTTGTGATTCAAACTGTAATTTTCTTTTTTAGCAAAACACCACATGGGTCTTTTGTGTAAAAGCAGATCACATCATTCACTATAGAGCACTCGCGTGGCTGTGTGGCACGTGGCGTGTGGACGAATGTTTTTATCGACGCTTTATAGGAGCAACTTGACTAAATTAACCTTTAGACGTGGGTTTAATCGTTCGCCAGAAAAGTCGACTTGGCCGTTTTTTTTCTCATTTATTTAGCGAGCTACAAGCAGGCGATTCGCTTACATCTCAAAAACTAATAACTGTCCAAAATAACCATTTATACAAATAAAAATTCACAAAATTTCATTAAAATTTTATTGTATAGGTTTATTTCTTCGACGAACCGTTCGGTCTTAAGCGCCAATTGAAAATTACCGTTTGTCGGCTGTCTCCGCAAACCACACATTCTCCACTCCGAAACTGTAATGCCGTATTTTATAAAGTTTATGCCGTTTTTAAAAAAATACTCGATATTTCATTAAATATTTAATAAAATATTGAGTTATAACTATAAATAGTTATAACTGTAAATTAACTTAAAAAATAAATCGCGTCAAATGAAGCTGTCCACATAATTGTAATCAAACTACACTGAATTTGTTTCATTTTCAATTATATTTCACACACAACCTGACAGGAGCGATTCTAGAGTCACATCGGCGCGAACTTGAACATTAGGTGTTATTTGAAAAATAAAAATATAAATAAACATATACCTTAAACGTTTATTTTTTATACATGCGATCTAAATAAGATATTTATAATAACTTGGGACGATTGTTGTAAATTTATAGGTCCATATTTTTTACTTAATACCAAACCAAATAACTTTAAACATACTCTTACTAAGCATTGGTTGACGCGACTCTAAAACTATAATGTACGCCTGAACTTCATCGGTCCTCGTATTGGCCGATCGTCTCCTCTGTTTTGTGACTGTATCGGTGTTGAGTATGTTTGTACGGTTCTACCATATTAGAGCCAAGCGTATGTCAGCAATTTACGCGGCAGCGCCTAATATATATATGAATTAACAAGTACACACAGCAGTTCGCGTTCGGCAGTAGTTAACCGCGCGTGCTCACAGACCCAAAGCCGTCTCACAAGCATCTCGTCATCAGCAAGAATAAATTACTATCAAGTTTACATCAAGTTTCATTTAAAGGGTGTTCGAACCGTACAATGTTTAGAGCTAGCTTTGTTAAGGTAACAAGTTATGTATATGCTAAAACTGTAGTAGTACATAGATAGAAAGATTTCCAAATAAAACAAAATAAAATGGACAAAGTTGAGAATGTAGGGGTTTGCTCTGACAGCGTAAAACCAGCAATTATTTGTAATTAGCGCTTGAGCTTAAACAAACCATTTCTGGGAGAAATAAACCTTTTGGTATGAAAATTAGGACGTGTGAAATTTTATTTTAAGTTACTTATGAAACGTTAATAGTTCACACCTGACTGGTGCAGAAAGTAACATTTTCTATTTCCTGACCGGCTGCGAAAATGTTTTTTTTGTCTCTCTTGCATTTTTTTATGTTCCGTTACGAGATTTTGTTATTTTGGTTTCGAGTTCAACACCAAAAACATCTCACATCTTTCCAGTTTGGCGTCCTTTAAAGCACGAATTGCTTGAACTATAAATACCTATGTATAGTAATTGGAATTGATACAGTTGAGCATTAAGTTCAATGAATGTCAAGAAACGATAAAGTAATTACAATATTTGACGAGACCGGTGGTCGAATGGCTATTTTGACTCCGAGGTCGCGGGTTCGATCCCCGCACAAGACAAACATTTGTGTGCATGAACATGTCTGTTTGTCTTGGTCTGGGTGTTTTCTATGTATTGTAAGTAGGTATGTACTCGTATTTACAAAATAAATGTATTTAAGTACATTTATCAGTTGTCTAGTACCGTAGTACAAGAAAACTGATATATGTTGTACAAGTACAACACACTTAATTTGGGACTAGATGGCGCTGTGTAAATTGTCCAGAAATATTTAAATTTATTTATTTAATATATGTGAAGAATATTGTTAATTTAGTGCCACTCGCGCCTTCACTCGAATTATCCTAATCCATTCAGAAGTTTTTGCGGAATTGATGACAAACATCCAAACATTTATAACATTAGCGGCGTGAAATTAATAAGAATATGATAGCAATAAGGATGTGCTAGTACAATGCAAAACACTATACACGACAGGAAGTAACCTTTCATAGTAGGTTTAATTCCAGCGTAGCGAAAATCCTAGGTCTATAGTTTGATCGGAGGCGGGCGCGACGGCGCGTAGGCCGCGAGGGTCGCCGCGACCAAAAGACATCAACGCGCGAGCGGGCGTCGCCCGCGCAGCCTCGCGGCGGTCACCCTCGGTCCGCGAATTTCATAAGAAATTATATCGATGAAGTGAATACATGGTGTTATTTATCATAATTAATCTCATATATCGCGTATAAAATATGTATCGCGTCCCAAGGTAGAATATTCAGTAGAGTTCCAGTCGCGACGTATGAACCGTTTTTAAACGACGCAGGACCCACGGTATACATGGACCGGTCCGCGCCGGCTCGGTACTCACAGCTCGAGCAGGTCCGGCGGCAGCGGCGGCAGGCGGCGCAGGCCGGCGCCGCGGCACTGCAGGCGCGCGCCGCCGTCGTCGCAGGCGCAGCGCGGCGGCGCGGGGCAGCCCGCCGCCGCCGCCAGCGCCAGCGCCAGCAGCAGCAGGCGCGGCGCGCCCATCGCGCGGCCTCACCGCCGCGGCGGCGCCGGCCGGCGCGGGCCCGCGGCCCTCATCCGCACCCTCGTGCACCGTATCGCACACACTTCACTCCGGAGCGCGCGCGAGAGCCACCTCCGAGCGTGCTCGTGTTATGATCCGATGCGTACGTCGTGTGCGAGCTCGGCGATGCGCGCGTGAGTTGCGATGCGTGGTGGACGCGTGGTGTCGAGCGCGCGGCGCGGGGCGGACTGCCGCTCCGCCGCCGGCCGCCGCCGCCGCAGAGTCTGCCGCGCGCCGCTCGCCGCACGTGCCCGCACTCATTACGCGGTGGAACACTTGCACACGCCGAACACAGTTCAATTAAAATGGAACGTCTTATTTATATTTCTTATATATACATATATATATAATGAGTATAGAATACATATCATATATTCTATACTTATTATATACCAATAAATTGGATAATTTACCTACCAGCTGTCTGGATAGTCTGGATAGACAGCTGGTAAGTAAATAGTTTCACACGTCTACCGGAATACGGAATGAATAGTAATGTACCGATTTATTCAAATATATGAATTCTTAGTATATTTTACACGCGTTTTAACAATCGATATACTTTTTTATACAACTAAGGTTAAAAAAAAAATATATATAAGAGCTGTCTAATGATAAGCAGTAACCGTAGTGTATGTACGCTTGCCATATTTATAATAACGCGAGCAGACATAAGCTGCGATGACATATACACACTCTTTCACGTCTTTTTTTAACATCTCTATAGATACTATAGACTAATGACACAAACGTTGAAGTTTGTCATCGAGTTATTAACTGGAACGTAAACTTTACTCAGAACATACATAGTTATGGTTCGTTATCCTTAAAGTATTATATAGTTCATTGTTTTACTTGAACCGACTAAAAACATCTCCCTGCGTTCCATGAAACCTAAAATAATGCTGAAGAAGCTGTTGTGCTAGTGTATATAATGAATTACATTCCTTGTTTGTTGTCGGGCCTCACATCTAAATAAATTAAAGCGTCTCCTGAACGGATGATAAAGTATCAGAGAATACAGCAGCTATTCTCTGCTAGTGATCACGACAGATATCTGCGCTCTCCCACGTCTTGTTCTCGGCGCCCTACTCACCGTATCGGGTTTGATTCCAATTGTTTACGACTCGCTCTCTCGAGAGAATACTCTCCCGATACCATTACAAACTTTCTTAGACAATGATAATCATAATATTTCTAAGGTCTTGTTTCGAGCTATTTCATTTTCAATGCGTTCGTGTGATTGAGTGATTGAGAGATTTAATAAACTCGGTGGTCGAACGTCTAGTAATGGCCACTTTGACTCCGAGGTCGCGGGTTTGGTCCCCGCACGAGACTAACATTTGTGTACATGAACATATCTATTTGTCTTTGCTTTAGGTGTTTTCTAAATATTATATGCATGTGTTTTCAAAAAAAAATGTATTTAAATAGGTATAATATCAGTTATCTGGAATCCGTAGTACAAGCTTTGCTTAGTTTGACTAGATGTCAGTGTGTAATTTGTTCAGGAATATTTATTTATTTATATTGAGAGCCGCATGTTCTGTGGAAGTTCTCTCAGATGCTGTCGCCTCTCGTCGCTACTTCATCTAAGTACATATACTCGCTGGAGAGATTTTTAGGCTTCCTGCCGACTTCATGCAGTATACCCGTTATCCGTTGTGGGTTATCCGTTGTGGGGCCTCGTCCACCTGCGCAGTAGTATCCTGCGGTTCGACCATCGCACCAAATCGGTCTCGATGTTCCAGTTGGATCTTTCCCGAAGCCTGAATGAGTTGAGCCAGAGTATACATGTTGACAACGACGTTGCCGAAACGAAAGTAATTGTCGTTCATAAAACAAATACGATAAATATACATTTGTCGCTTAATGAAGAACATTTTGCAGAAAATATGTCACACATTTTTTCAGTTACTTGCATGCCACTACATGCAAACCATTGCCGGCCGGCATCTACCCACTAATCTTAGTAGATGCATGCGACTGTGATGAATGTCTGGGTAGTCTCTGCTCCATCTCCTGCCTCTTCAAGCCAATAAGTAGCCACTTTAGTACGCTAATAGATTTTATCGTAAAAGTCAATCTGATAATTTTGTAATAAGTGAAGGCGTCTTTCCTTGGGGACTTAAGTGAAATCACAGTATAAGTAATAGTACTAACGTACAGTATGGACGCTCTCTGCCGTTTTCACTAGTCGACCTCACCTCCCCTCTGAGACCGATGTGGAACCGCTCGCAATGGATGCAACGTCCTACAAATTGACGTCGCTTGTATTTTATTCTCCATTCAGTTTAAAATATGGGAGTATGTAAAAGATGGGAGTTACCTACTGTGCAGTGGATGGATGTCTTAACACATGGAAAGTCAAAAAAAGAAATTTATTCGATCCCTTTGGATGAAATAAAGTACTGATTTTTTTATAAATTACCTAAAAAGCATGTGGCAGCCATAGTTTCATCATAACTAATTCATGTCTGTCAAAGTAGGATACAAGATACAATTAATACGAGATGAGAAAAGGATAGCATTAAATAAATATAAGATAATGTCTCAAAGAGCAAGTCAGTGCGCAGACGCGGAAGTGACATTGCTGTTGAATTTTCATAAAGAAAAACACTGCTACACCTTTGCAATTATATTTATTATATTGCTTTACAATTAGTACAGTCATTGCTATTACAAACTAAATCTTTTTCTAGGACACCAATAGACAGACATTATTTTACGACGTGAGTTTCTGTCAAAGACAACGAGAGTGACCACAGATTTTAATATAAAACCTAACATTCTCCCTCGATTCAAAGGTTTTACATAAAACATGCAGAATCGCATTAACCAAAAATTATACAAGAATAACATAATACATTGTCTCTTCTATTCAAGCTACATCCATGTATTTGCTTTCTCTAATGCATTTAATTCTTTATCTATTGCTATTTTCCACTCATTGTTTTTTATAGCTTCTGTATATGTAACAGGATCTTCTGTCAAATTGATTAAGCAGAATGCTTCATAGTTCATATCATAGTCTTTCAAATATGCTGGTTTTTGTATCATTCTTCCACTTTTTGTAGTTACAGTTTCTTCAGTATCTATTTCCTCTTCCTGCTCGATTGGCTCTTTTTCCTTTTTCTGTATCTTAGAGTCTGTTTCTTGTTCAATTTCTATCTGATTTCTATACTGATTTTGCATTGTACTGGTTTCATTATCCTTCTCATATTTTATGTTTGATTCTTGAAATCTGACATCTCTTGTAACAAATATTTCATCTGTTTCTGGATTCCACACTTTGTAACCATTCTTAGCACATCCAACCATTCTAACTGTGACAGCTCTATTGTCGACTTTATCTTTTCTTGGGATTATTGTTGCCCATCCTTTACAACCAAATACTTTTATTTTGTTCAAATCAAACTCAGTACCAAATTCAATTGCAGGTATTTTAAATCTTAGTGCTGCTGTGGGTGACCGATTTATCAAAAATGTTGCTGTTAAAATAGCTTGCCCCCATAAATATCTTGGCAAATTAGATTCATCCAGGATTGTTCTGGCTTTATCATATATTGTTCTATTTAATCTTTCAGCCTTGCCATTCATCTGCGGGCTATATGGTATAGTATATTCCAGCGATATCCCTTTATTTTTACAGAATTTTTTAAAATAATTTGATGTAAACTCTCCACCATTGTCACAACGAATTCTTTTAACTTTTACACCTTTCTCAGTATTTATTTCCTTTATATATTGTATCAAATTATTACAAGCTTCATGTTTTCCTTTCAATAAATATGTTTTATTGAAATAAGTATAATCATCCAATATAGTTTGTATGTATCTATGGCCTTCTTTTGTAGGTGTTCTAGTGGGTCCTGCTATGTCGGTGTGTATTAATTCTCCAATATGATGGGATTGAGGACGAGTTATTGGTTTAAATGGTAACCTAGTAGATTTATTTTTCATGCAGGTATCACACATTTCACTACTTGTTGGTAACTTTAGTATCTTAAGTCCTTTCCTATTTAAATGTCCCATCCTTTTATGCCATATATCATTATCTTTTATGTAACAACACTGTTCTTCTAATTTAAATTTCAATTTAAGTATATATATTTTTCCAAATTTTTCACCATAATATTTACTTTTCTGTCCACTTATAATCACTTCTCCGTTTCTAAAAATTACATCATATTTTCTTTCCATTAATTTATTCACAGATAGCAAGTTATGTTTCAATCCAGGCACAATTAAACCTTCAACTTTAATAGGTCTATTTTTATAATATAATTCCAATATACCAATTTTACTTGCAGTTAACATTTCTCCATTAGCTATGGTGATCTTAATCGGTGTCTTTAATATTCTTATATCCTTCATTTTATTCTCTAAATTTTCTTGAACAAAGTTATAACTTGCACCAGAGTCTAATATAAATGTGACCTCATTCGATGTGGTTGGTGTGTTAGACATACATGCTATAAACAATGATATGTTTTTTCTTGAACAATGATAACAATAATGATAATGATAAAACAATGATATGTTTATAGCATGTATGTCTAACACACCAACCACATCGAATGAGGTCACATTTATATTAGACTCTGGTGCAAGTTATAACTTTGTTCAAGAAAATTTAGAGAATAAAATGAAGGATATATTTATTTCTTGGTCTGTCATATTTATTGTTTCATTCCTTGACTTATATTGCATTCCTCGAGGTCTTCGTATCCTTCCTCTACCTCTATTGCCTCTATACTGGTGCTGATTGGAGCACTGATATGATTTATGTCCAATCTTTCCACATTTGTAACATTGTACTGTAAACGCTGTGTCATTTTCATTTGTTTCCATTTTGGATTTGATTTTCATTTCCTCATCCAATAATCTAGCTTTTACAAAATCAAACTTAATATTATCGGAGCTCATAGTTTCTATGGCAGTAATCACCGTATTGTATTCCACCGGTAGGCCAGTAAACAAATAGCAGATTTTATCTTCCGCCTCTATTTTATTTCCTATTGATTCTAATTCTCTTACTATTGTATCAAAGCGATTAAAGTAATCTTCCAATTTTTCATCTTTACACTTTATTGATAATAGTTGTCTTCTCAAATTCAACTTGGATACTATACTTTTTCTTTGAAAGGCTGTTTTCAGCGCAAATAACATTTCATACGAACTACTACAGCTCTTAACTATGTTAAGATGTTTGTCTTCTAAACATTGTACCAAAAGTGCTTTCGCCTTAGCATCTTTACAAAGATAATCTTTTAAGTCATCGGCCTTCACCGATTGCGGATCTATTTGTGTAACATCTTGAATTTGTTTCTCTTCTAAAAGACACTTTACTCTGAACAACCAGTTATCAAAATTATCGCTCTTTAATTGAGGAAATATCTTTACAATCGTAGACGCCATTTTGTAGCCAAGTATTATATTTATATTTACCTTTTATCATCAGAATTACCATTTATCCTCAGAGGTCCGTAGATGTTGAATTTTCATAAAGAAAAACACTGCTACACCTTTGCAATTATATTTATTATATTGCTTTACAATTAGTACAGTCATTGCTATTACAAACTAAATCTTTTTCTAGGACACCAATAGACAGACATTATTTTACGACGTAAGTTTCTGTCAAAGACAACGAGAGTGACCACAGATTTTAATATAAAACCTAACAATTGCTGTCATTTGAGTTATGGTGGTTTATTGTTAATGTTTACAATTTTCTTATTTACATTTCAATGTTTATTGTGCGTGATGTCGTGTGTGGTATTAGTTTTAAATTACGTTTGTTCCATGTGAATATGAAAATTAATCAAATCATTGCGCATGCATTTATATGAATAGTGAAAAGCTACAATTAGTGAGAATGAAATGATTTGACCATTACAATGTGTTGGTGGTAAATTTTATTGATAAGTATACAACCTTTATGCAATTCTGTGTCTATGGTTCCTTTCTGTTTGAAGGAAAAGTTTCGAATTCGAAATGACATGGAATAAAAAGAAAAGTCATTTTTAATTTATTCGTGTGGAAGTTTTTTCTAAGATAATGAAGCTAATTTCTCTTGGTTTTAAGTATATTAAATAATTGACCGTTATTTGAAGCTTATTAGTTTTGAGATAGGCACTTCCTGTTTCCGCTTAAAAGCCCTACCATCCACCTCCCTCGCACATCCGCCCCACTTCCCCCACCAGGCAGGGCCAGTCGAGCTTATGACTCGCTGGCTGTCGTTCTTCATTGGCGTCTTGTTTCCCGCCGCGAAAGGTTGTCCCTAAGACAACTGCTGCAAGTCCTTAATTTAAATTATTTTTAAATTAATTATAATTATAAATCGGTGCAAACTTTGCATAGTATTACTTTTTTCCACGTAAAAATTATAACGGTTTTTGCCGTTCGTTTTTATAATTGTTTTAAAGTGAGTAGCCCCGTAGAGGCTTCAATTCTATACCTATAACAGTTTTTCTAACCTCTTTGCGTATTACAGAATCGATTGCTTGTTCAAATGAATGATTTGAACGTAGCTATTGGCTCGGCACGAGCGCCAACAACTTCAACGTCGCTGCATGGCAGTGATCATAATACAAGAAGAGATAAGTCTTCTAGCAGCAGTACATCGTCATCGTCGTCCAGTTCAAGCACGTCGCATGACTCCACGCGTTAAAAGCGTCGTCACCGCCGACGCCGCCGTGCAAACAAGAAGGGGGGGAGCAAGCGTAGTGAACAGCTCCTGAGTGATCTAGCACTGCAGGTTAGTAACCTTTGCCAACATTTAACAAGTAACGACGCACAAGGTCAGTGCCTCCCATTAGCTTCCGACTTAGATCACGAATCTATTCTGGATGGTAATGTCAGCGGCATGTTATATGAGGACAATGAGAACGAGTCACTAGAGGCTAAACCTCACGAGCCTCAAGCAATTAGCTTTGATATCGAAACCAAATTAAAGGAACCTATGATTCCTAAGGCTCCAGAAAGATTCGTAAGGTCTCTCCAAAATATTCAACATTTCGATAGCAATGAGTGGTGTTAAGTACGTTATTCCGACGTACAAAAACTTTATGCCCATACCCCAGGTTTCACAGATCTCGAAGTTAATGAAGAGATTCGTGCTTATGACCAATTAAAGCATTTGGCCTATGCAGATAAAGCTTATTCGGCCCTTACCTTTTGTGTTTTAAAACAAAAAGAAGCCTTAACCTCATGCCTAAGCGAATTATTATCTTGGGCCGCAAGTCAAAATAATGTACGTATAGAAGAGCTGCGCAACAAATTAACTGAGCTGTTCTGTAATGGTGAGTATTTCAAAGTGTCGTCGGACTTGTTACAACTAGTCTGCGGCCATAGAGCTGTGGTGATTCAGTTGCGACGTGATGGCATTACAAACTGGGTCCGAGACCCCTTGACAAAATCTGTCTTACGCAAGATACCGCCATCAAATGAGCATATCTTTAACTCTGAGAAGTTCACTGTGGCACTCGACAAAGCTGGTGGGGTCAAGAAAGCCTTTTTGCCCCTGAATAGACCAAACAATCACAGATCTGCTCCGCAAGCAGGTCCTAGTAAGCAATCACGCTATCCCTCACAAGGGCCAGCTCATTTCCGTGGACCCTCGCAGGGTACTAACCGTGCTGGCTGCTCGCAGCAGCAAAGCTTATATCAGCCCTCGCAGGGCTATCGATACAACCGTCCCTCGCAGGGAAACGGTCAATCTCATGCTGACCGTCGAACGGTCTCTGGCACAAGGGGTACATTTCGATCAGCACGAGGCGATCGACAATGCAACAGACCACACGATTCCGACAGAGGAACTAGGAAAAGAGCTGGATGTCAAACGGAGCAAAGTACAGCTCACAAGAAACGCAGATATTGACTCGAGGAGGTTCAGAGCGGGTCGTCTAGCACTTTATCACAAACAGTGGCAACAAACGAAAGCCCCACCTTTTTTGTTACGCATAATAAATGGGTACCGCATACCCTTTATTCGAAAACCTCCTTTATTACCGAAAGCTTCAATCTTATAAACGTTTCTCAGATCCCAAACTTTCTTCAGAAAAACGACTGGCTGTGCAAAGTCGATCTGTCTCAGGCGTATTTTCATTTGCCCTTAGCCAAAACGCACAGACGATTCCTACGCTTGGTATATCAAGGGGAATTGCTGGAGATGACATGCCTCCCCTTTGGCATACGCACAGCGCCGAAGATATTCGCCTCCCTAACGAATTGGGTAGCCCAAACGTTAAGAGAACGAGGGTTACGAATAATCGTGTATCTGGACGATTTTCTAATAGCCCACCAAGACAAAGAGACCCTACAGTCTCATGTACAACTTTTATTAAACCACCTACAATTCTTAGGGTGGGAAATAAACTACGAGAAGTCCCCGACAACACCACAAAAATGTGTAATCTTCCTAGGTATCCTCTGGGACCCATGGTTAAACAAAAAAACGCTACCAAAAGACAAAGTCTCGAAAATTACCCAAAAAATATCGCTACTACTAAAGCGCGAAAAGACTTGCCTAAAGAACCTACAGAGCTTAATAGGCCTCCTCAATTTCGCAAGTTTCGTGATCCAAAACGGCAGATTGTATTATCGTGCCCTACTTTCATTCCTCAACTCTATACTAGACATGCCTGTAACAAGGGTTTTCCAACTCCCATTGTATGCCCAAGAAGATCTGAAATGGTGGCTACTCAATTGTCACCAATGCTCGAAAATACACCTACCACCGCCAAGTCATTTCGTGACCACGGATGCCTCCGACATGGCTTGGGGAGCGCAACTAGACGGATCACCGATCTCAGGATTATGGACGGAGCAAGAAAAATATCTCCACTGCAATATAAAGGAGATGATAGCTATCTTAAAGATTCTAGAACTACACGGCTTTCATCTGAGCCAATCCACAATATTGTTTCAGTGCGACAACCGAACTGTGGTGTCGTACATAAAAAACCAGGGCGGGACGCGATCAAAAACATTGATGGACATAACATACAAGGTATTTCACCACCTGGAAGTACACCAAATAGATCTGGTGGCACACCATATTCCGGGTCTGTACAACAGTCATGCAGACCATTTATCTCGACACAAGACCCAACCGGAGTGGCATCTATTACCCCATTGTACGGAAACGATTTTCAAGAAATTCGGGACTCCAGTGGTGGACCTATTCGCTTCGAAACGAGCATATGTCGTCGACAAAAAGCCCTCTACCACGAGAACGTATTGCAAAGAAAAACGTGCCTTTAAAAAATAAACCTAGTCTTCATTTCTAATAAATAATTCCTAATTAATGTTGAATTCGCTGTTATTCCTCTTCTTCTTCGTTACGCTCTTGACAGAGCGGTCGTGGTCGTCATGAGGGAGGATTCGGGGTTGAAGTTGCTCGCCTCACAATATCGCGCCATCTCGTCCGATTTGAGGCACTACTGGTGCACTCATGCAGTGGGCCGCCCACGGCAGACTTTATCTGGTCGGTCCACCGCATGGGAGATCTGCCGCGGGGTCTTGTACCCTCGACTCTACCCCGAACCACCAGGCATTCGATGGAGTCACCTTCGTTTCTTGAGACGTGGCCGAAGAATTTTAGTATACGCGATTGTACTAGAGCAGATAGTCGCTGCTTGATGCCGAGTTGTTGAAGTATAGAGACATTTGTGCGATGTTCGGTCCACGATACTCAGAGCATTCGTCTCCAGCACCACATCTCTAAAGCGTCTATCTTCTTCTTTTCCACTTCGCGTAAAGTCCACATCTCTGCAGCGTATAAAAATATGGGGAAGACTAATGTTGTTAAGAGCCGGGTCTTAGTGGCTTTAGTTAAGGTCCTGTTCTTCCATATTTTTTTCAGCTTATCCATTGCGCTTCTAGCTACTTTATCCACGCAGCCACCGCTGTTCATTACAAGAGAGCCAAGGTATATATAGGACTGGACCACTTCACAGTTTGCGATCTATGTTACTTCTAGCATGTTACTGTTGGCGCTATCCACGATCATCATTTTGGTCTTAGTACGATTGATCTTTAGTCCGAACTCTAGGCTTACGCGTTCCATTCTTAGAAGTAGTTCTTCCATATGACATTTACTAGTTGTAAACAAGGTGGTGTCGTCGGTATACCGCAGGTTTGCAATCCTGTATCCACCAACTGCTACACCGTCTGTCCAGTCCTCCAAAGTGATTTTCATTATAAGTTCTGTGTATATTAAACAAGAGCGGTGATATTATGCATCCTTGGCGGACACCGGCACTGGGGTGGAAGTTAGTCGACAAAATGTCATCTGTCCGTACCGAGGCTGTTCCTTCTTCATACAAACGTCTAATAAGGTGAACTAGATGTTTTGGTGTCCCCATTGCTAACAGCGCATTCCAGAGTTTTGGCCATTTCACCGAATCAAACGAGAAGTCAACAAAGCAGATATAAGTTGGCTTGGTAAATTCTCGAGCGTTCTCGACAATTTGACGAACAATGAGTATTTGCTCTTGAGTGCCCTTCCCCCTTACAAAACCAGCCTGTTCCGGAGCAATCTCCTTAGACAGATAAGCTTTAGCCTTTCATTTAGAATATGTGCTAGCATGTGATATATGTGCAATAAGGCGGTAGTTGTTACATTTCTTAGTTGACCCCTTTTTGTGTAAAGGGGTGAAGACTGTATGAGTCCATTCACCCGGCCATACTCCGGTTTTCCATATCTTATTACAGATGGTGTGTATAATTTGGGAGTTGTGTTCTCCCAGGGCTCGTATGGTTTCGAGTGGAATCGCATCTCTGCCCGTCACTTTTCCGTTTTTAAGGTGGTTTATAGCGGCTTCAACCTCTCGTGTAAGTATGGGGGGGGGGGGGGGCTCCAGTTCCTCACTCTCAGGTTCCGTGCTGGGAAACTTCTTGGATTGTGGATCTTCAAATAGGGACTGACAATAACCTTTCCAAGTCTCTGAGATTTTATCCAGTTTTGTCACTATATTGCCACTAGAGTCTTCGATGGCCCATGTTTTCGATGACAGTGATTTTGTGATGATGCGAAGTTTATGTACAAATGTTATTCCTAAATGTTGATTTTGCTTCTATATTTTCATTTGATATGTTATTGATGTGGATTATTAGTCCGTTTAGTAATGTAGGATAATGGACAAATCTGTGATTTAATAAAAAACTAAATAAAACCACAAGTTTTGTACCAAATTGAAGAATTTGTATTAAAATATCATTTTTACTGTATCGAACCCAACTTTATGAGGATGTATAACGCATTTGTGAAATTCCGATATTAATATCGAAATTCCGATATTGAGATCTAATATCGGAAATCAGTATCGGAATTGAAAACTTTCCGATATTACATGCCCTAATTCTTATCAACGGCTAAGGTCATTGAAAATAGTTTATTTTCTGTGTGTCGCCATACTGCTACACTTCTGTTATTGTGTTCAGGCAGACGTGTTCACGATTTAACACTACTCGCCGTGGACCATGATCATTTCATAGATAACGAGGATAATTCAATTTTATGGCCAATATTTGGTTCCAAGACTGATAACACTAATCACAGACAGTCTGGCTGGAAATTGACAGATAACCAAGATAACAGGAATCTGAACCCTCGATTTTGGGTCAAGAAAACTATTCAAGTCCTTGACAACAGACGTAAATTATCAAAAAGTTCAAATCTTTTTGTGTCCATTAGAGGCGCACCAAAACCCGCTTCACGTACAGTAATCGCAGGGTGGATTACTACCTATTTTTATTCATTACACTTAAAGCTATTTTCGTACAGTATTTTAGAAATCTATTTCTAATTTTCTTATTTCCAATTATTTTACATATATTTTCTGGCTCAATTTTTTCATCTATTTCGATTTCTACCTCTATTCTTTCTTTGCCATAGATTGGGCACTCTGTGATTATATGCAGCACGCTTTCAGATTTTTCGGGATCGCAGTGGCACCATGGGTTCTCCTTGCACTTGAATCTATTCAAGTACTCAGAGAACCCACCATGCCCCGTAAAAATTTGGACCAAGATCGGATTCAAGTCGAGTTTTTTTTTTTTAATTATTGTGTATGCGTCTACTGCATCCGGAAAGAATATCTTGGTAGTTCCGGCCGTATCTTCAGATTTATATCTCCGGTTCCATTCGTCAATCGAGTCCAGACGGATTTATCGCTTGACGAATGAAACCGGACACCTATCATAATCAGGTTTGGCTTTCCGAAACGCCGCACATTTCGCAAGTTCGTCCGCCCTCTCATTTCCCTCCAACCCCGCGTGTGCCTTTACCCAGAACAACTTAGTTGTTCTGCCCAATATTGCGTTCTCTTTAATATTGCTGCGTGCTTTTAACGCTAGGTAATGGAGGGAATCACTATTCGCTACTGTTTCGAGGGCGGACCTTGAGTCGCAATAAACATTGCAGTTTTGTGCCCCGTCTCGGAGAGCCACCTCTGTCGCCACAGTCAGAGCCAGCAGTTCCGCCTGGTAGACCGTGCAAAAGTCCCCCAGCTTCAGCTTTCGATTTTTAATTTCAGCGCCGCCCTTCCAAATGGATAGTGCCGCTCCAACTTTACCGTCTATTTTACTACCATCTGAGTAGATGTGTAATCCATCATTGCTGTGCTGGTTCACCTGTGCACGGTCCTCCAGGCAGTTGTAATCCGCTTTCTGTTGGTGCGCGGGATGCGGTGCATCAGTACAAGGCACCAATCTTTCTATCTCTCGGTCTCCTACCACTCGCCGACATAGGCCTCTCTTCACTTCGTAAAGAGAGGCCGCTTCCCGGACTCTAATGTCCAATGGAAGCAAGCCGGCGAGTAGTAGGCCCGAGTTTAACGAAACCGTCCTATATGACCTGGTGATCTTCTGGACAAAACCCCGCTGCACCGCGCTGAACTGTTTCCTAACCCCTATCTTTGACGCGGCCGGCGCCCAAACACTCGCTGCATACATGATAACAGGCTCGATCACCGCCATGTTCATGGTCCTGACTATCTCGGGCGACAGTCCCCAGCTCACCTTCGCCGCTCTCGATATTTGTTTGTACAAATTGGTTAGGTTAGGTTTTTTTTTTTTTTTTTTTTTTTTCGATGTCCGGATTCCTCTGACATAATCAGAGATTTTGTTATTTTAATTTATTGTACATATATTGAAAGTTTCCTTGTCTAACATAATGTGATATGATGTGATTTTATTCAATTTATTTGTATTTATTTAGTTATTTAATGATTTTATTTCTGTATATATTATTTTAGCGCAATGTTTTAGTTTCTTTTATATTTCCTATTTAACAGTACATATATATCGTATACTATATTATACGTATAATGAACCAATTTCTTCGTCTTATTTTTATTTATTACCTCACTCGCTATCTCCATACAGTATTTTAAAAAAATTTCTCTTAATTTGTCGTCTTCAAAAATGGTGCTTATATTTTGCTCGTTAATTTCTATGTCCATGTCCATTTCCGTATAAAATCGTTTTGCTGCGTACTTGGGGCATTCGATTAGGAGGTGTTTTACCGTCTCGTCCTTTGCCGGATCACAGATGCAGGATGGGCTTCCCACGCATTTGAACCGACAGAGGTATTCGGCAAAGCCTCCGTGCCCTGTCATCACTTGCACCAGTTTTGGCTCCAATTTAGTTTTCCTGAGCACCTTATACGCGCGATCGGCGCTAGGCAGAAACAGTTTTGTGACTTCCGCTGTCTGGCTCGACTCGTATCGAGTGGCCCATCTTTTAACGGTTTCCATTCGAAACTGCTGCTGACTAAAGCGTATAGGTCCACCAGTACTGCTGCCCTGCCAGTACTGGCGGGAGTTCTCCCGGGAGACCTGGAGGTGACTCGTGCTGGACGTATGGAAGGCGCGCATAGATCCGCGGCCGGTGGGGAGTTGAGCAGGCGAAAACGCGGTATTTGGGACGCCACGCTGCAGGAGTGGCAGGATCGTTGGGCTGGTGACACAAAGGGGAGGGATTTGTATCGATTTTTCCCAAAAGTGGCCGGCCGACTCAGGGCACTTTGGGTCGAGCCGGATTATCAGACCTCGCAAATCCTTACGGGTCACGGCATATTTGGCAAACGCCTCCGCGATCTGGGGCTGTGTGAGGTGGGCGCGTGTTTGTGCGGAGAGGGAGATGACGACAGAGACCACATTTTGTGGTCCTGTAGTAGGTACGATGACGCTAGGCAAGAGATGTTAGGCAGGATCCAGCGCGATGAAGACCAACCGGGGCCGGTGTACTACACTGACCTTGTATCGTCGGCGGCGAACTTCGCTGCTTTGCGCAGGTTCGCCCACACATGGCACGCGCGCAGAAGCGCCGAAGAGAGGGAGATGAAGAAGAGACGATGGACATCACCGGACGGCAGTGAAGACGTTGCTGTGAATGTGGCCGCCCCAGAAGGGGGAGAGTGCCAATTAGGGCAAAGGACGTAGAATAAATAATTTGTAGGGAGTCAAGAATTGCCCGCGATACGAAAGAGCCTTAGAGCAAAGTGCCGTGCGCATCTCCCGCGATTCGGCTCATATGACCGCGAGGTCGGTGGAGCCATGGGAGGTGGAGGGTCTGCCGTTTCAGAAACGATACTGGACACTGATCGTAGTCGGACGCAGTTTTTGAGCGGAGTGCGGCTTCTTTGGCTAACTGATCAGCCCTTTTGTTCCCTATAACTCCCATATAGGCTCGAATCCAGAACAGTCGAATCTTCTTTCCTTGTTCTTTGAGGAGCATTATGTTCCTTCTCGTTGCCGCAACTATAGGGTAGGATGACTCCAGGCTGACGATCGCCTCAAGAGCCGCTCTTGAGTCACTGAGGATGTTATTCTCACGTTCGTTCCCTTTTACTACGACTGCAGTAGCGCGTTGCAGGGCATACAGTTCTGCCTGGAAGACGGTACAGAACGGTTCCAGCTTAAACTTCATCGTCTTGGTCTCGCTACCGTTTTTCCAGCAGGATAACGCCGCTCCGACTTTACCATCGAGTTTGCTTCCGTCCGTAAAAAATTGCTGGCCTATGATGTTATGGCTCAGCAAAGTTTCTTCGTCGGTGTCTTCCAGGCATTGATATTCAAGGTCCACCTTAGCTGCCGGGTGTTCTGCCTTGAGGAAGCTTACCCTTGCCTCAATTTTTCTTCCACCTAGCTCTTCCTGCGGCCTGCCTCTTTTAGCCTCGTACAGGCGAGCCGCTTCTTGTATCCGTAGGTCCAACGGAAGCAGCCCAGCCAAGACTAGAGCAGCATTTAGAGAGACAGTTCTGTATGACCTGCAAATTTTTTGGGCGAAGCCCCTCTGAACAACATTTAGCTGTTTCTGTACCATTATTTTTTCCGTCGCTGGTGCCCAAACACTTGCGGCATACATCACTATGGGCTCTATTACAGCGGCGTATATCGTCCTGGTGATCTCGGGGTTCAACCCCCAAGTTACTTTTGCTGACCTTGCAACCATCTTATAAATGTTTGCGGCCTTTCTGGTGACGTTTTCTACGTGCCTGTTGAAAGTCAGTTTCTGATCGATGGTAAGTCCGAGTATTTTCATCTCCTCTACCATTCTTATGTCTACCCCTCCCATGCTCACGCTCGGGATGTCGTATTTTAGCTTCCTTGTCACAATCATGGCCTGCGTCTTTTGAGGTGCGAATTTCAGCTTATTACTGACACCCCAAGCATGAACATAGGATAGAGCATCATTAGCCTTCCCTTCAACAAGCTCAGATGTCTCCCTAGGTTAGGTTAGGTTAGGTTAGGTTAGGTTAGGTTAGGTTGGGGTGGGGTGCTAAGGCCGGAAAACCTCCTCGTGTGCTCGGGACTGTTGTTGACCCGTCTTTGTTGCTGGATACGTCCGGTGAGAACGACGTGTTAGCAACAGCCTGAGCCTGGTGCACCCTGGGCAACAACGGTCAGTAACTTCTCTTCGCGGAGATCTTGCTGACCGTTGGCCAATGTTCTGGCAGTAGAGGAAAGCGCAGTACTCGTACTGCGCTTTTAGGCGTCTGCGCCTCCCGTCCCTCTGAGCTAGCAGAGGTCACGGTGAGGCGCACAGTGGAGGAGCGCTCCCCAGTGTAGGTAGCGAGGGGTACACTGGGGTGTGATTTGTCGAGGAAGAAAACCTCGTTAAAAAATTACAGAGGCGGGGGGAGGTGAAACCGAGGCCGGGTGCATCTGACGTCGCCCGGAGAGCCGGTTTCACCAGCCCCAAACAGTCGAGGAAGAAAACCTCGTTAAAAAATTACAGAGGAGGGGGGAGGTGAAACCGAGGCCGGGAGCGTCTGACGCCGCCCGGAGAGCCGGTTTCACCAGCCCCAAGCAGTCGAGGAAGAAAACCTCGTTAAAAAATAACCCTTGGTGTCGGCGTGCCGCATGTCTCCCGGTGCGCCACTAATCGAGGAGGGGGAGAAACTCGGGTTCCCCAGGAGGAGGGTCCTTAGGGACAACCGTCGGCGGGGTCGCGGAGGTTATGCTATCGCAGTTCCCGTGGCCTCGCCAATGGCGGAGAGGAGGAGATCGTGGGGTTTTAGTCGGTATGGCTGCCACTGGTCATGGCAGCAGAGTCCGACATAACCACGCTTGGGCAGCGTGGTATCCTTAACGGATTTCCCCACGTAAAAAAAAAAAAAAAAAAAAAAAAAAAAAAAGGTTAGGTTGGGGTGCTAAGGCCGGAAAACCTCCTCGTGTGCTCGGGACTGTTGTTGACCCGTCTTTGTTGCTGGATACGTCCGGTGAGAACGACGTGTTAGCAACAGCCTGAGCCTGGTGCACCCTGGGCAACAACGGTCAGTAACTTCTCTTCGCGGAGATCTTGCTGACCGTTGGCCAATGTTCTGGCAGCGGAGGAAAGCGCAGTACTCGTACTGCGCTTTTGGGCGTCCGCGCCTCCCGTCCCTCTGAGCTAGCAGAGGTCACGGTGAGGCGCACAGTGGAGGAGCGCTCCCCAGTGTAGGTAGCGAGGGGTACACTGGGGTGCGATTTGTCGAGGAAGAAAACCTCGTTAAAAAATTACAGAGGCGGGGGGAGGTGAAACCGAGGCCGGGAATGTCTTATGACGCCCGGAGAGCCGGTTTCATCATACCCAAACAGACGAGGAAGAAAACCTCGTTAAAAAATAACCCTTGGTGTCGGCGTGCCGTATGTCTCCCGGTGCGCCACTGATCGAGGAGGGGGAGAAACTCGGGTTCCCCAGGAGGAGGGTCCTCACGGACAACCGCCGGCGGGGTCGCGGAGGTAATGCTTTCGCAGTTCCCGTGTCCCCGCCCATCGGCGGAGGGAAGGAGATCGTGGGGTTTTAGTCGGTATGGCTGCCACTGGTCATGGCAGCAGAGTCCGACATAACCACGCTTGGGCAGCGTGGTATCCGTAACGGATTTCCCCACGTAAAAAAAAAAAAAAAAAAAAAAAAAAGGTTAGGTTAGGTTAGGTTAGGTTGGGGTGCTAAGGCCGGAGGGGTGCTAAGGCCGGAAAACCTCCTCGTGTGCTCGGGACTGTTGTTGACCCGTCTTTGTTGCTGGATACGTCCGGTGAGAACGACGTGTTAGCAACAGCCTGAGCCTGGTGCACCCTGGGCAACAACGGTCAGTAACTTCTTCGCGGAGATCTTGCTGACCGTTGGCCAATGTTCTGGCAGTGGAGGAAAGCGCAGTACTCGTACTGCGCTTTTGGGCGTCTGCGCCTCCCGTCCCTCTGAGCTAGCAGAGGTCACGGTGAGGCGCACAGTGGAGGAGCGCTCCCCAGTGTAGGTAGCGAGGGGTACACTGGGGTGCGATTTGTCGAGGAAGAAAACCTCGTTAAAAAATTACAGAGGCGGGGGGAGGTGAAACCGAGGCCGGGAATGTCTTATGACGCCCGGAGAGCCGGTTTCATCATACCCAAACAGACGAGGAAGAAAACCTCGTTAAAAAATAACCCTTGGTGTCGGCGTGCCGTATGTCTCCCGGTGCGCCACTGATCGAGGAGGGGGAGAAACTCGGGTTCCCCAGGAGGAGGGTCCTCACGGACAACCGTCGGCGGGGTCGCGGAGGTAATGCTTTCGCAGTTCCCGTGTCCCCGCCAATCGGCGGAGGGAAGGAGATCGTGGGGTTTTAGTCGGTATGGCTGCCACTGGTCATGGCAGCAGAGTCCGACATAACCACGCTTGGGCAGCGTGGTATCCTTAACGGATTTCCCCACGTAAAAAAAAAAAAAAAAAGGTTAGGTTAGGTTAGGTTAGGTTTTTTAATGTTTCCACCACTGGTTACTCCACCAGTGGCGGGAGTTTATTGCAAATTTTTCATTTTAATTTTCGCTAAACATAAATGCTACTACAATTATCATGATGGGGCACGGGTGGAAAGAGGTCAGCTAAGGGATACTTCGGTCTTTCCACCCGCGTTTTCACATAAATTAATTACACTAAGTTTTGTTAAACTATACATTGTGTGTCAGTAAGTAGTGACTTATTAACACACAATGCACAATTCAACAAATGATAATAACTATAGTGATTATTTGATTTATAGTGATAAATCAAATAATCACCATAGCTATAAATATACATGTTTGCTTCAAAAGCTAGGCTGGGGGTAGATGGGGGCGGGGGCGGTATCATGGGGGCTAGGATAAATTAGTGGCATAGGTAAGATCAGGACGACGGCTGGATTAATGTAGTGGGGACGGGAGTAAGGACAGGATAATACAATTTTATTATAGGTAATTAGGAATAAAATAAAATAATATATTGCTTAACTAATAATACAAAGGTACAAACTAACAGATAACTAATAGAAAACACGAAATAAAATTGAACAGAAAGTCACTATAAATCAAATAATCACTACAATTATAAATATATAAGTTTGCTTCGAAAGCTAGGCTGGGGGTGGATGGGGGCGGGGGCGGTATCATGGGGGCGGGGGTAAATTAGTGGCATAGGTCAACTAGGACTTATATAGGAAAAAATAGGACAATGGCTGGATTAATGTGGTGGGGACAGGAGTAAAGACGGGATTATAAAATTTTAATTATAGGTAATTAGGAATAAAATACAATAATATATTGCTTAACCAACAATACAAAGACATAAACTTATAATATAGAACAGACAAAATACCATGATTATGAGGCCGCAAACGCACTTTGTCTATGGGGATTTTTCACTATATCACTTTTTATAGATCACTGAACCACTGAGGACGTAGGCTGCCGGTAGCGCGCTGCCGGGGGCACTACACATGCCGCTCGGGGGCTCGGGGGCGCCGAGCCTTGGGTGGGCGATGTCGTCTGCTGGGGGCAATGGGGGTGGCACACGCGCCGCCCGGGGGCGCCGAACCTCGGGTGGACGATGTCATTTGCCGGTGGCGATGGGGGCGGCACACGCGCCGCTCGGGGGCGCCGAACCTCGGGTGGATGATGCCATCTGCTGGGGGCGACGGGGGCGGCACACTTGCCGCTCGGGGGTGCCGAGCCTTGGGCGTCGCGTCATCAGAGGCCGGCCGAGGGCTCCTACAAGTGCCGCTCGGGGGTGCCGAACCTTGAGTGAATGATGCAATCCGCCGAGGGCGGTGGGGGCGACACACGTGCCGCTCGGGGGTGTTGGACCTTGGGTGAATATTGTCATATGCATAGGGCGATGGGGGGGATACACGTGCCGCTCGAGTGTGCCGAACCTTGGGTGACTAATGATGATGATGTAATCTGCAGGAGTGATGGGAGCGATACATGTGCCTCACGGGGGTGCTTAATCTTGGGCGACTCGTGATCAGAGGCCCGAGCCGGGGGCCGGCCGGGGGTTCTTACACGTGCCGCTCGGGGGTGCCGAATCTTGAGTAAATGATGTAAACTGCAGGGGGGCAATGGGGGCGATGGTTTTGCGAGGTCGTCCCACGCGCGGCCCACGCTGTCGGTCACGAAGGTGGATGGTAAACTTGCTTGCGAATTGTACTTACGGTTCGTATTGTGTATTTCGTCTAATGAAGTTGAATACCGCCTGATAACACGGGCAGTTCGGTGATGTTGCACTGTGTTCTATATTTTCTATATCGCTTGTTTTGCGATTCCCGCGTTGTTTTTGTTTGCAATTATAACACTTAGGTGTATTTTCGCCGCTTTTCTTTTGGCAGTTTGCGTAGGTGTGGTTCGTTGTGCCGCACAACGAGCAGGCTTTTATTTCTGCATTGCAGTGTGTACGCATGTGTCCAAACTGCAGACATTCATAGCATTGAATAAGCGGTACATAATCATCTACATGTATCATTTGATGTTCGATATTTATTCTTCCTAATTTTGTTATAGCCCCCCACAACTTGGGGGTGACCGTGAGTATAATGTTGTATAGTTGCTTGTTTTTATTATTTTTCTTAAATGCTATTTTCATGTCGTGTTCATTCATTATATTATCTTTGATTGTCTCGTTCTGCTCTATTATGGTTTCCAATATTTCTTCTGATGACGTTGAATTATGTATTCCTTTTAATATTATCATCGGTTGTCTCCGTGTTGCTGGTTTGGCACTTATACCTGCGCGCCCATTTATCGCCTCCATCGTGTCTCGGCATTGTTCTTCTTTATTGAATTCTAATAGTATTCTGTTTCCAGAAATAGTTTTATATTTGGACGGTGCGTATTTCTTATCTTTAAATGTTACGTTGCTTCTAAGTTTATCCAATGCTTGGCTATGTGTCTCTACATTTTCCGCTGTGAATATAATCGCTGGTTTAGATGGGGGTGGGCCTGCCGGGGGCTTGGTCATTGTTGACTGTGCTGCTGCCGCATTCGCGTATGTGCGGGTACATGTAGGCATACTTTGAGGTACTATTTTACGCATTGCTTTTCCTATTTCCTCTTGCACAGTCCTCCGGACCTCCTGCAGTAGCGCTGCGCTATTGTATAGCGCTGCCCTGCCTTCTTCCTGCTTGTTTTCTGTTGTATTAGGAGCATTGGGGGCGCTGGGGGCGCTGGGGGCGCTGGGGGTAACGAGGGGAGCGGTTTTTGCTGTAGCTTTTGCTTTATTTATTATTCTCAGTATGTTTTGCCCTTCCTCATGTATACCTTTAGCCTGGTCTATAATTATCTCTTTATTACTTCTATTCAAAGACTTGCCTGCCTGTACTTTTACATTTATGGTCTCCGCTCTTTCTACAATTCTTTCGAAGAACGCTATGCACGCATCGAGTGTGTGCATAATGTCGTTGCTTACATAGGTACTATCACTAACCGGTATACTGGGCACTTCCTGTTGCAGCGGCTGCTCCCGCCGCTGCCGGGGGGGGGGGTCCCACCTTTTCTCGCATGTTCCCGCGATCATATGCATCCAAAAACCTTAGGGCGCTTGCCATATTCGATTCATCATCCGAATTCAGACCATCGCTGGAAGTCGCCGGCGAGATGGACATCGTAATAGATTTTATAATCACAATGCAGCTCGCAACACTTCACTTCACTTCGTAAAGTCTCAGTTCGTCTTATGTATAGTCAATGTCACTTTATTAACTAGCACTTATAATTATTTTATTGTTCGTAGCATGATGCACTTTATAATCACGACTATCCGACCCACGGGGGGCCCGGGGGCGCGCCCGCGCGCAGGCGCGGGGGCGGTGACGCCCGTGTCACGCGGCCCGCACTTCGTTGAAGACTGGCGGGCGGGGGCGCGAATTCCCGGGCGTGCGCGGGGATGCGGAGAGGTGCGGGGGGTTGCGGGAGGCTAGCTGGCCCCCGGGGGCGCTACCTCGACCACAGTCGTCGCGCGCTGGGCAAGGCGGACGGTCGCCAGCGGGGGCGGTCCCACGGGGGTCGCGGGGGCGATCCCAATGGGGGCGCACCGGGGGGTCGCTGCCGGCAGCGGCTGGGGGCGTTCCGAGCTCCGGAGCTTGGGACGCGTGCGCTCCCCACGACCAGTCGCCGTCGACTGATGGTTAGGTTAGGTTAGGTTAGGTTAGGTTAGGTTGGGGTGCTAAGGGGGTGCTAAGGCCGGAAAACCTCCTCGTGTGCTCGGGACTGTTGTTGACCTGTCTTTGTTGCTGGATACGTCCGGTGAGAACGACGTGTTAGCAACAGCCTGAGCCTGGTGCACCCTGGGCAACAACGGTCAGTAACTTCTCTTCGCGGAGATCTTGCTGACCGTTGGCCAATGTTCTGGCAGTGGAGGAAAGCGCAGTACTCGTACTGCGCTTTTGGGCGTCTGCGCCTCCCGTCCCTCTGAGCTAGCAGAGGTCACGGTGAGGCGCACAGTGGAGGAGCGCTCCCCAGTGTAGCGATGGTACACTGGGTTGCCAATCGTCGAGGAAGAAAACCTCGTTAAAAAATTACAGAGGAGGGGGGAGGTGAAACCGAGGCCGGGAGCGTCTGACGTCGCCCGGAGAGCCGGTTTCACCAGCCCCAAACAGTTGAGGAAGAAAACCTCGTTAAAAAATTACAGAGGAGGGGGGAGGTGAAACCGAGGCCGGGAGCGTCTGACGCCGCCCGGAGAGCCGGTTTCACCAGCCCCAAGCAGTCGAGGAAGAAAACCTCGTTAAAAAATAACCCTTGGTGTCAGCGTGCCGCATGTCTCCCGGTGCGCCACTAATCGAGGAGGGGGAGAAACTCGGGTTCCCCAGGAGGAGGGTCCTTAGGGACAACCGTCGGCGGGGTCGCGGAGGTTATGCTATCGCAGTTCCCGTGGCCTCGCCAATGGCGGAGAGGAGGAGATCGTGGGGTTTTAGTCGGTATGGCTGCCACTGGTCATGGCAGCAGAGTCCGACATAACCACGCTTGGGCAGCGTGGTATCCTTAACGGATTTCCCCACGTAAAAAAAAAAAAAAAAAAAAAAAAAAAAAAAAAAAAAAAAAAAAAAGGTTGGGGTGCTAAGGCCGGAAAACCTCCTCGTGTGCTTGGGACTGTTGTTGACTCGTTTTTCTTACTGGATACGTCCGGTGAAAACGACTTGTCAGCAACAGCCCGAGCCTGGTGCACCCTGGGCAACAACGGTCAGTAACTTCTCTTCGCGGAGATCTTGCTGACCGTTGGCCAATGTTCTGGCAGAGAAGGAAAGCGCAGTATTTACTGCGCTTTTGGACGTCTGCGCCTCCCGTCCCTCTGAGCTAGCAGAGGTCACGGTGAGGCGCACAGTGGAGGAGCGCTCCCCAGTGTAGCGATGGTGCACTGGGTTGCGAATCGTCGAGGAAGAAAACCTCGTTAAAAAATTACAGAGGAGGGGGGAGGTGAAACCTAGGCCGGGTGTGTCTGACGTCGCCCGGAGAGCCGGTTTCACCAGCCCCAAACAGTCGAGGAAGAAAACCTCGTTAAAAAATCACAGAGGAGGGGGGAGGTGAAACCGAGGCCGGGAGCGTCTCACGCCGCCCGGAGAGCCGGTTTCACCAGCCCCAAGCAGTCGAGGAAGAAAACCTCGTTAAAAAATAACCCTTGGTGTCGGCGTGCCGCATGTCTCCCGGTGCGCCACTAATCGAGGAGGGGGAGAAACTCGGGTTCCCCAGGAGGAGGGTCCTTAGGGACAACCGTCGGCGGGGTCGCGGAGGTTATGCTATCGCAGTTCCCGTGGCCTCGCCAATGGCGGAGAGGAGGAGATCGTGGGGTTTTAGTCGGTATGGCTGCCACTGGTCATGGCAGCAGAGTCCGACATAACCACGCTTGGGCAGCGTGGTATCCTTAACGGATTTCCCCACGTAAAAAAAAAAAAAAAAAAAAAAAAAAAAAAAAAAAAGGTTAGGTTAGGTTAGGTTAGGTTAGGTTAGGTTGGGGTGCTAAGGCCGGAAAACCTCCTCGTGTGCTCGGGACTGTTGTTGGCTCGTTTTTCTTGCTGGATACGTCCGGTGAAAACGACTTGTCAGCAACAGCCTGAGCCTGGTGCACCCTGGGCAACAACGGTCAGTAACTTCTCTTCGCGGAGATCTTGCTGACCGTTGGCCAATGTTCTGGCAGTGGAGGAAAGCGCAGTACTCGTACTGCGCTTTTGGGCGTCTGCGTCTCCCGTCCCTCTGAGCTAGCAGAGGTCACGGTGAGGCGCACAGTGGAGGAGCGCTCCCCAGTGTAGGTAGCGAGGGGTACACTGGGGTGCGATTTGTCGAGGAAGAAAACCTCGTTAAAAAATTACAGAGGCGGGGGGAGGTGAAACCGAGGCCGGGAATGTCTTATGACGCCCGGAGAGCCGGTTTCATCATACCCATATAGACGAGGAAGAAAACCTCGTTAAAAAATAACCCTTGGTGTCGGCGTGCCGTATGTCTCCCGGTGCGCCACTGATCGAGGAGGGGGAGAAACTCGGGTTCCCCAGGAGGAGGGTCCTCACGGACAACCGCCGGCGGGGTCGCGGAGGTAATGCTTTCGCAGTTCCCGTGTCCTCGCCAATCGGCGGAGGGAAGGAGATCGTGGGGTTTTAGTCGGTATGGCTGCCACTGGTCATGGCAGCAGAGTCCGACATAACCACGCTTGGGCAGCGTGGTATCCTTAACGGATTTCCCCACGTAAAAAAAAAAAAAAAAAAAAAAAAGGTTAGGTTAGGTTAGGTTAGGTTGGGGTGCTAAGGCCGGAAAACCTCCTCGTGTGCTCGGGACTGTTGTTGACCCGTCTTTGTTGCTGGATACGTCCGGTGAGAACGACGTGTTAGCAACAGCCTGAGTCTGGTGCACCCTGGGCAACAACGGTCAGTAACTTCTCTTCGCGGAGATCTTGCTGACCGTTGGCCAATGTTCTGGCAGTGGAGGAAAGCGCAGTACTCGTACTGCGCTTTAGGGCGTCTGCGCCTCCCGTCCCTCTGAGCTAGCAGAGGTCACGGTGAGGCGCACAGTGGAGGAGCGCTCCCCAGTGTAGGTAGCGAGGGGTACACTGGGGTGCGATTTGTCGAGGAAGAAAACCTCGTTAAAAAATTACAGAGGCGGGGGGAGGTGAAACCGAGGCCGGGAATGTCTTATGACGCCCGGAGAGCCGGTTTCATCATACCCTAACAGACGAGGAAGAAAACCTCGTTAAAAAATAACCCTTGGTGTCGGCGTGCCGTATGTCTCCCGGTGCGCCACTGATCGAGGAGGGGGAGAAACTCGGGTTCCCCAGGAGGAGGGTCCTCACGGACAACCGCCGGCGGGGTCGCGGAGGTAATGCTTTCGCAGTTCCCGTGTCCCCGCCAATCGGCGGAGGGAAGGAGATCGTGGGGTTTTAGTCGGTATGGCTGCCACTGGTCATGGCAGCAGAGTCCGACATAACCACGCTTGGGCAGCGTGGTATCCTTAACGGATTTCCCCACGTAAAAAAAAAAAAAAAAAAAAAAAAAGGTTAGGTTAGGTTAGGTTAGGTTAGGTTAGGTTAGGTTAGGTTAGGTTAGGTTGGGGCAGGCCCCACAAGTGTTGTTCAGGTACGTCCTCGTCGTCTGCCCTGGACCCAATTCCACTCGGTGCGCGGTAACGCAGTGGCCGGTGGATTGGTGACCAAATCCTGATCAACGAGACTTTGGGGAGCGATTGTAAACTGTAATTTTGCTTAATCTTATGTCGACTAATCCTGTGACACTGTCTTCTCCAACAAATTCGGAGCTGGGCAGTGCCCTGTTTTGGTCGCTTTCGGACACAGACGAGATGTCTGACAAGGACACGAAAGATAGGGGTAAAACCCTGAAATTGACGTTCCCATCGAACGTCGGTAGGAGAAGCCGCTCGCCCATCGCCGACGTAACTGAAGAAGTACCGGCGGCTGAGGCTCCGGCTGGCGCTGTAGAAGACAGGGGGCGAGACAACCGGCCCACGTATAGAGAGATTGCGGCGGGGAGCACGGCTCCATTGCCCTCGGGGAGTGCTACTTGGCCGGTACTTGCGGCTAAGCGTAAGAGGTCCAAAGTGGGCCATCGAAAGGAATTGGAAATGGAAGCGCCGCAGGCTCTCAAGGTTTCCCGAACTAGGAAGGGACGTGGTGGGTACGCTCATCATGTCGGGGTGTCACAGGCCCGACGGGAGCTCCGTGAGTCGGAGCCAGACACCTGCTCGGACGAGACGGACTCGGAAGGGGAGAATCAGCATGAGCGGCGCCCTGCCAGAGGCTCAGGAGAAGGATCCCTCAAGGGCTCCGTGGAGTCGCTTTGCGGGAAGGCGGAGGCAAGCGCAGATGCGATCTTGTCTGTTGTGGGCAAATCTGGCAACATGAAGGGGACCTGCATCCGCGACGTCAAAAATGCGACACTGTCGCTTTTGGATGTCATAAGGGAGATGGCGTCCCGCTCCTCCTCAGATGAGATCCGCCGGCTGCGGGCCGATAATAAGCGGCTCCGTAGCCAGGTGGAATCCATCGGAAAGGAACTGAAGGCCCTACGGAAGGCCTTCTCCGAGCGGGGAGTGGCGCGATCAGAGGTCGTGGAAGAAATTGAGCCCGAGCCGCAGGCGGAGTATTTTGAAGAAGACACGGGCATTGGGCAGGCGGAGTCCCACCCGCCCAAGGCGGTACCTGCTGGAGGTGTCTCCAGAAGGGAGTTCCTAGAGTCCATGGAGTACCTCCAGCGGGAACTGATGGAGCACGTGGGTGGCGTAATCTCCGCCCGATTGGACGGGCTGGAAGTAGACGGGCGACTGTTGCCTGGACAGAGTCACAGACCTCCGCTGGCCTCAGATTCGGCTGGCCACCAAAAGGATCAGTCTCTGACGAAGCGCTCGGCGCAGTATCCGCCGGCGAATACCACTCTCGCCCCGCCGGCTAACCTGCCTAAAAAGATGAGGGAGTGCGGGAAGAAGGCTGCAACTTCAAAAAAGGCTGTGCTGGCCTACACCGCCTCCACGACTGAGGCTACATCAGGTTCGTCACCACCGAATCAAGGCGAGTGGACCAAGGTAGAGAAAAAGAGGCAAAAAAAGAAGCCCACGGCGCAGCAAGTGATGACGAAGAGTGGGGAGACTACTGCTGTGTCAAAGATCAACAAGATCAACAAGAAGTCGCCCAAGGCCCCGAAATCGCTGGCGGTGGTTCTTGCCCTGAAACCGGAGGCAATAGAGAAGGGCCTCACATATGGGGAGGCGATCACTAAGGTGAAGTCCTCGGTCAACCTTGGCGAGTTGGGGATCGGTCCAGCTAAGTTCCGTACTGGAGTAACGGGGGCACGGATCATCGAGCTCCCAAAGGAGACATCCCCGGCTCAAGCGGACACCTTAGCCGCTAAAATCGGAGAGGCTCTGGGAGACGCGGCTAAAGTTACGCGCCCAACAAAAACAGCGGACATCCGTGTGGTCGGTATCGACGACTCGGTGTCCGCTGAAGAACTGTGCCAGGCGCTCGCACAGGCCGGAGATTGCCTGGCCCACCAGATTAAGGTGGGTAAAATCCACATAGGTGCACGGGGCGCTGGAGCGGCGTTTGCCTCGGTGCCCGTGCAGGCGGCCAAGCGGCTTGAGGTCGCGAAAAATATTACGGTTGGGTGGAGTTCTGCCTCCATCCAACTGCAGGAACAAAGGCCAATGCGGTGCTTCCGCTGTATGGGCATAGGCCATCCGATGCAGAGGTGCCCCTCCGCCAGGGATCGCAGCCAGTTGTGTTTCCGTTGTGGATCCGAGGGGCACAAGGCTGTGGATTGCTTGGCGACGATGAGGTGCGCCGTCTGCACGGATGCCAAAAAGCCGGCTAACCACCGCATGGGGGGTATCAACTGTAACCCCCCCGCCGATTAAGGGCCGCATGGCCCAATTAAAATTGAACGCGCCACCGCCAGCGCAAGCCTCTGCGGTGATTGTGGAGGAACACATGGAGACCACCAATGGTTAACGGCCCCATAAAGCTCCTCCAAGGGAACGTCAACCACTCCCCCGCAGCTCAGGATCTACTGTGCCAGACTGCGGCGGAGTGGGGTGTGGGGCTGGCGATCGTGGCGGAACCGTACTTTGTCCCGCCACAGTCGTCGAATTGGCTAGCGGCGAATGACGGTTCCGCCGCCGTCATGAGAGTCTCAAGTGGAGTAGCTCCCCCTCTTACCCTAAAGGAGAGGGGTGCAGGCTATGTAGCGGCAATGTGGGGGGGAATGCTGGTGGTCTCCACTTACTTTTCTCCTAATCGCAGCAGGGCGGATTTCGAAGACCACCTGGCTGCGTTGGAAGGGGTTGTTCGAAGGGCAGCCCCTGTGCCGGTGCTTGTGGTGGGCGACCTCAACGCGAAGTCAGTCGCCTGGGGGTCCTCCTATACCGATATTAAGGGTGGGGATCTGGAATCCTGGTATTTGTCCTTGGGGCTCCAAGTTTTAAATAAAGGTAACACCCCTACCTGTGTTCGGTGGCAAGGCACCTCTGTGGTGGACGTGTCTTTTGCCACACCCTCGCTTGCCGGACGAGTCACTGACTGGCGGGTGGAGGATGAAGTGGAGACCCTTTCGGACCACCTCTATATTCGAATGGAGTTCTCCACGACAACACCCCGCAGGAATCGAATAACCAGGGGCCCGGCAGCGAGCGCCTTCCCAAGGTGGGCACTCACGAAGCTGCGTCCGGAGGTGGCGAAGGAGGCGGCGATGGTGCGGGCGTGGGCTGAAGTGCCCCCCAACCTCATCGGTGATGCTGACGGCATGGCAAAGCTCTTTGCGGACGATATGGAAGTCGTCTGCCAAGATTTGATGGCAGGCCACCATGCACTATCAAATGCCCCCTCAATGTCTAGAGATATTACTAGACTTATAAGTTTCCTCTCCGTGGCACATTTTATACGCTGCACCAAGTCGTACAGCGCGTCTTCCGTGGATCGCTGTGGGACGAATCCATATTGTCGCGGATTAGCTCTTGGCATGAGATGGTATCTTAACCGGTTTACCAGCATTTTCTCAAGAGTTTTCCCCAGCACAGACAGTAAACCAATTGGTCTGTACGACTTGGGCTGCGTGTAGTCTTCCTTTCCCATTTTCCTTAGCACCACAATTATTGCCAGTTTCCATGGTCTCGGGAAGTGAGAAAGTTGAAGGCATTTATTTGCTATACTGAGAAAAAGTTCTGCATCCAACAAGATGGCGGCCGCACATATATCCGCTGTAAAACCATCAGGGCCCGGGGCTTTTTTAGGGCTGAAACTGAGGACCGCTTCCTTCAACTCAACCATTGTGAATTCCGGGTCCGACGAGCTCTCCTGCACCGTTTCCGCATCCACTCGGTTTGCCTGCGCTCTGGTTTTCCGGTGATCCTCATTATCGCTTTCTTCCAAATCGTCTGGGAAGAATGTATCTGCAAGAAGGCTCGCCGAATCCTTCGTGCTCAGTACAGTGTCCTCTTTTATTAGTAGTTTATCCTCCTGTTGATTCCCAGCTCCTCTTATTACCCTATACACCCCGTCCCACATACTTTCCTTTTCCTGTTTACAGCAATACCTTTTCCACCCTTCAATTTGTGCCTCCTCTGCCTGCCGTTCATATTCTGCTTTCGCTTTCAGGTATTCGTCGACTACAAGCTGCCTGCGGCTGGGGGCAGCACACGACACTCTCCGCTTCTTCGTGGTCATCGTTCGCTTCAGACGTTCCAGCTCATCATTCCACCAGGGTAAGTTGAATTTAGTTATTTTAGTTTTTAATTTATTTATTGTTTTTTCACAGGTATTTTTAATACTCTCTATATATGTTCCTACCATTTCCTCTAGGTCTTCTTGTGTTTTAATTTTTTCTACTTCTATTTTACTTACGTTTTTAACTTGTAATTGACTTAGCAATTCTTTGTTAAAATCATCCCAATTTACTCTTTTTGTATTATATATGCGTGTTGTTTTCCGTTTTTTGTGGCTTCTGTCTTTATTAAATTCTATGTCAAAAATTATAGTGTTGTGGTCTGAGCTGGTTATCCCTGTATCTACTCTCCAATCGTGCACCGCACCCAGCAACCCAGCTGTGCAGACAGTTACGTCTACATGGCTTTTGAACCTTTTTCCTCCCCTATAGGTGTCAAATGTAGGTTCCCCACCCACATTCAAGATGTGGAAGCCGATTTCCTCCAGTGTACCCGAAAGAATTTCTCCCCTGTAGTCTTCCCTCTCACTCCCCCACCAGGTGCTCCACGAGTTACAGTCCCCTCCCATTATGACTCTACCCATTCCGATTTCCCCCAGCACCCATTTCACCTGTTCCAAATATGGTTCTATCGGTAAGTGGTCCTCAAAATATACCGACAAGACTGCCACACTCCAACTACTGGTTCTAAGAATAGCTACCGCGATGTTCTCAGATGTCAACTTGGGATTTTCTTCGATCTCTATTGTTTCGTCAAATACCACTATGGCAGCCTTGACGGGTTTTGTTCTTCCCGAGTACTTTTGGACCACTCGTGTGCCCCGGTGCTGAGCCAATTCTCCCTGGGCTCCCACATAAGGTTCTTGTACGAGAGCAAAACAGACCTTCCTTTTATTGGCTTCCATCAGCAGTTCTTGTGTTGCCAATTTTTTCCTTTGCAGGTTTGTCTGCATCACCTCATATCTGCGGGTTTGGGGAGGGACTGACACATCGCTTGCATGGTCCACCTCAGCAGTACGCCACTGTCGAACGCGCTAGGCTCTCCCATTTACGTCTTACTGGGCACTGCCCGTCGAAGGCGTTATGGTCGGCCCGATCTTGCTTCGCCGCTCGACAGTTACGGCATGATGGTATGCCACCGGCCCTGTGGTCTTCACAGTCTGCCCGCTTATGCGGTCCACCACAGTGGCTGCAAGTCTCCACTGTCTCAGTGCAATACTTGCGGCTATGGCCATAGCCCAGGCACATGGAGCACTGAACCAGTGGAGACTGGTCTTCCACTTTTGCACGCTGTAAGTCAATATGCACCTGTCCAGCCGATGTAAAGCGCTGCCAAATCTGAGGTGAAACCTGCATGATCACATGTCCTGCGTGGGGGTTCCTCGTTTTACGGCGATACTTCACCGACAACCTCTGGTCCTCCTTGGGAATATCCTTCATCAGGTGTCCATTCTGGCTGTGAATTGCAGCTACCACGTCGTCATCGGAATTGTAGGACATCACGTCTTTTAAAATTATAAGTGGGTCCTTATTTTTGACGCTCTCTGCGTGGAGCGATGCACCAGACGCCGTTATTTTTGCCGTGATCTTCTCCAGTTCGTTTTTAGTTGCGCACCCTACGATGACCTTTTGGTCTCGTGCCTTCCTGATACGCTCCACACGTAGCCCGCTCGTCTTTGCGTCCACAGCGTCTCTTATTTTCTTTATGACGTCCCCACTCGTGTCACCTTGGTCATTTGATGTAACCACTACCGAGTGTAGTGGCGAAGTCCGTGGTGTAAAAGTATACGTGGATGCCACCTGGGCATAGGTCGGAATTTTGGTGTTGTCTTTTAGCTGCGCAGTCAGAGTTTGCGCTGTCTCGTTTACATCTTCCATCGTCTTTTTGTTTTCACGCAGGCACTCCACGAGCTGCGTCATCAACTCTGCTGCCGGCTGGAGTGTTGCGGTCTCCATGTCTATGGCTTGATGATTCCCTGTTTTCAGCTTCAGGATCTCATCCTCAAGGGCCTGTTCAGACTCGCTTAATGAGCACACGATATTGTACATTCCCTCCAAACTTCTTAAGACGGTGGCCTTTATAGTAGTTTTGAGGTTTCCCGATTGTTCCATTTGTGTCTTGGCTTCTTGGTACATTCTCATAGCTTTCGCCCTTCTTGAGGCCCCAGATGCTCCCGGTGTCTCAGGTCCCGCCGATACAGATCCGCCTGATGTCACTATGGGCGTGTCACTTTTCTTGACTAGGGTGTCATGTGTCTTTTTAGGAGGTGTTCGTCCACTAGTGGAAGAGGCCACAACACTCTTTGACTTCGGGGCTTCCGTTCGTGTCATTTTATTTGTTGTATTATTAGGGCTCCTAATCATTTTTGTATATATATCGTTTTACCTGTAGTTTCGGATCGTCACTTTGTAAATACTCTTATAGCTTCCAGGCACGGCGAAAGTCCTATATCCTAATTGGCTGTAAATACATAGGCGCAGGTTTCAAATATGCTATGTAAAAAAATTTTTAGATACTTTTTAAATTTTGAGGGGGAAGGACACCCCGGGGAGATTTTCACCCTCAGTTGAAAGTTGCTCAGGAAGGCAACCCGCGACGGATGGCACCTTAAAATTCCCGAAATTCTCAAAAAAGTCGGGAGAGCAGGTGCTCACGTCACGGTATTGCCTAGACTTCCAGTGGAGCTGGAGGGTGGAAATTTCGAAAAAGGGGTGCCTTAGGGCCTAAAAGAATAGATTACAGCGAAAACTGAAACAAAAAATTTTTTCCAGTTTTTTCAAAATTTTGGAAAATCCAAAAATATTTTTCAAATTTTGTTTTTGGCGGAAGATAGAGCTTGCTATTCTACGCCGAAATCGCTCAAGGAGCCTATTTCGCCTATGCCTGGGTGCCCACTGGTTAGGTTACGTTGGTTAGGTTAGGTTAGGTTAGGTTAGGTTAGGTTAGGTTAGGTTAGGTTAGGTTAGGTTAGGTTAGGTTAGGTTAGGTTAGGTTAGGTTAGGTTAGGTTAGGTTAGGTTAGGTTAGGTTAGGTTAGGTTAGGTTAGGTTAGGTTAGGTTAGGTTAGGTTAGGTTAGGTTGGGGCAGGCCCCACAAGTGTTGTTCAGGTACGTCCTCGTCGTCTGCCCTGGACCCAATTCCACTCGGTGCGCGGTAACGCAGTGGCCGGTGGATTGGTGACCAAATCCTGATCAACGAGACTTTGGGGAGCGATTGTGAACTGTAAACTTTAATCTTATGTCAACTAATACTGTGACACTGTCTTCTCCAACAAATTCGGAGTTGGGCAGTGCCCTGTTTTGGTCGCTTTCGGATACGGACGATATGTCTGACAAGGACCCGAAAGCTGGGGGTAAACCCCTGAAATTGACATTTCCATTGAACATCGGTAGGAGAAGCCGGTCGCCCATCGCCGACGTGGCTGAAGTAGTACCGGCGGCTGAGGCTCCGGCTGGCGAGGTAGAAGATAGGGGGCGAGACAACCGGCCCACCTATAGCGATATTGCGGCGGGGAGCGCGGCTCCATTGCCATCGGGGAGCGTTACTTGGCCGGTACTTGCGGCTAAGCGTAAGAGGTCCAAAGTGGGCCATCCAAAGGAGTTGGAAATGGAAGCGCCGCAGGCTCTCAAAGTTTCCCGAACTAAGAAGGGACGTGGTGGGTACGCTCATCATGTCGGGATGTCCCAGGCCCGACGGGAGCTGCATGATTTGGAGTCTGACACTGACTCGGACGAGACCGCCTCAGAGGGGGAGAAGCAGTCTGAGCGGCGTCCTGCCAAAGTCTCAGGAGATAGGAACCTCAAGGCCTCCATGGAGTCGCTTTGCGGGAAGGCGGAGGCAAGCGCAGATTCGATATTGTCTGTTGTCGGAAAATCTGGCAATATGAAGGGGACGTGCATTCGCGACGTCAAGAATGCGACGCTGTCGCTATTGGATGTCATAAGGGAGATGGCGTCCCGTTCCTCCTCAGATGAGATCCGCCGGCTGCGGGCCGATAATAAGCGGCTCCGTAGCCAGGTGGAATCCATCGGCAAGGAGTTGAAGGCCCTACGTCAGGCCTTCTCCGAGCGGGGAGCGGCGCGGTCAGAGCAGTATGAGGTCGCCTTGGAAGAAGTACAGTCGGAGCCGGAGGCAAACTACTGTGAGGAGGAGATTGGGCAACCAGAATACTGCCCGCCCAAGGTTGTACCTGCTGGAGGTGTCTCGAGAAAGGAGTTCTTAGAGTCGATGGAGCACCTCCAGCGGGAATTGATGGAACACATGGGTGGCGTAATCTCCGCCCGTTTAGATGGGCTGGAGGTGGACGGGCGGCTGCTGCCTGGTCAAAGCCACAGACCCCCGCTAGCCTCGGATTCTGTTGGCCAAAGAAAGCGGCAGCCGCTGATGAAGCGTCCGGTGCAGAATCCGCCTGCGAACACCACCCTCGCCCCGCCGGCTAACCTGCCTAAGGAGATGAGGGAGAGCGGGAGGAAGGCTGCGCTCTTAAAAAAGCCTGTGCAAGCCAGCGCCCCTTCCACAACCGGGGCTATATCAGGATCATCACCACCGGATCCAAACGAATGGACTAGGGTGGAGAAAAAAAGGCGAAAGAAGACGGCCCAGCAGCCTACGAGAAAAAGTGGGGGGACCGGCGAGGCGGTAAATAAGCCGAAGAAGAAGAAGACGCCCAAGGCGCCGAAATCGCTGGCGGTAGTGGTCGCTTTGAAACCGGAGGCAGTTGAGAAGGGCCTCACATATGGGGAAGCGATCGCCAAGGCGAAGTCGTCGATCAACCTTGGTGAACTGGGGATCGGTCCGGCTAAATTCCGTACTGGAATAACGGGGGCACGGATCATCGAGCTCCCAAAGGAAACATCCCCGACCCAGGCGGATACCTTAGCCGCTAAAATCGGAGAGGCCCTGGGAGACTCGGCTAAAGTGACGCGCCCAACAAAAACAGCGGACATCCGGGTGGTCGGTATCGACGACTCCGTGTCTGCTGAAGAGCTATGCCAGGCACTCGCACAAGCGGGGGATTGCCTGGCTCACCAGATAAAGGTGGGAAAAATCCACACTGGTGCACGGGGAGCTGGGGCGGCGTTTGCCTCGGTTCCCGTGGAGGTGGCCAAGCGGCTCGAGGTCGCTAAAAATATTACAGTTGGGTGGAGTTCTGTCTCCATCCAACTGCAGGAGCAAAGGCCAATGCGGTGCTTCCGCTGTATGGGTATAGGCCACCCGATGCAGAGGTGCCCCTCCGCCAAGGATCGCAGCGAGTTGTGCTTCCGTTGTGGATCCGAAGGGCACAAGGCGGTCGATTGCACGGCGACGCTGAAGTGCGCCGTCTGCACGGACGCCAAAAAGCCGGCGAACCACCGCATGGGGGGTATCAACTGTAACCCCCCGCCGATTAAGGGCCGCACGGCCTCGTTAAAAGTGAACGCGCCGCCGTCAGCGCAAGCCTCTGCGGTGATGGTGGAGGAACATATGGAGACCACCAATGGTTAACGGCCCCATAAAGCTCCTCCAAGGGAACGTCAACCACTCCCCCGCAGCACAGGATCTACTGTGCCAGACAGCGACGGAGTGGGGTGTGGGGCTAGCGATCGTGGCAGAACCGTACTTCGTCCCGCCACAGTCGTCGAATTGGTTAGCGGCTAATGACGGTTCTGCCGCCGTCATGAGAGTCTCAAGCAGAGTAGCTCCCCCCATCACCTTAAAGGAGAGGGGTGCAGGCTATGTAGCGGTATTGTGGGGGGGAATGCTGGTGGTCTCCACTTACTTTTCTCCTAACCGCAGCAGGGCGGATTTCGAAGACCACCTGGCTGCGTTGGAAGGGGTTGTTCGAAGGGCGGCCCCTGTGCCGGTGCTGGTGGCGGGCGACCTCAACGCGAAGTCAGTCGCGTGGGGGTCCTCCTACACCGATGTTAAGGGTGGGGATCTGGAATCCTGGTCTCTGTCCCTGGGGCTTCAGATCCTAAATCGGGGTAACACCCCTACATGTGTTCGTTGGCAAGGGACTTCTGTGGTGGATGTTTCATTTGCCACACCCTCCCTGGCCGGACGAATCACTGATTGGCGGGTGGAGGACGAGGTGGAGACCCTATCGGACCACCTCTATATTCGAATGGAGCTCTCGACGACAACACCCCGCAGGAGCCGGACGACTAGGGGCCCGGCAGCGGGTGCCTTCCCAAGGTGGGCGCTCACGAAATTGCGCCCGGAGGTAGCAAAGGAGGCGGCGATGGTACGGGCATGGGCTGAAGTGCCCCCCAACCTCTCCGGTGATGCTGACGGCATGGCAAAGCTATTTGCGGAGGATATGCAAGTCGTCTGCCAAGCTGCCATGCCTAGAGCGCAGACCTGCTCTAGCAGGAAGCAGGTATACTGGTGGACACAGGAGATTGCCGACCTGCGTGCCACTAGCTGGAGGGCACGGCGCGCCTATCTTCGCTGTCGAAGGCGCGCCAGAACCACGCCTGACGAGGAGGCAAATTTCCGTCGGGTGTATAAAATGGCCAAAAAGGCCCTCAGTGTGGCCATCTGCAAGGCGAAGGAAGAGTCCCGGGAGCGCTTTATTCAGCTCCTGGATAATGACCCGTGGGGACGTCCGTATCGACTGGTTAGGGGGAAGTTCAAAGCTGCAGCTACCTCCACCTCGGAGATGGAAGAGGGGCTACTGAACCAGGTGCTGATGACATTGTTTCCTAGCCCTGGTCCGTTTCAGCCCCCCAGAATGGTCCCTCCGTTGGCTCCAATGGAGGAGCCGGCGGCGGCTCCCCCTCCCATATCGGATGCCGAGTTTGATGCAGTGTGGAACCGGTTCCGGCGTAAAAGAACTGCGCCGGGACCGGATGGGGTCCCGTCGAAGGTCCTAACTCTCGCTCTGGGACCCCTGGAGGACCGATTCAGGGCGGTGCTAAACACTAGCATCGCCACGGGACGCTTCCCCAGCCAGTGGAAGCCGGGTAGACTTTGCCTGTTGAGGAAGGAGGGCCGCCCTGCCGACTCCCCTACTGGATACCGCCCGGTGGTGCTGCTTGACGATTCCGGAAAGTTCCTTGAGAAAATCCTGGCATCACGAATCGTCAAGCATCTCGAGGGCGCGGGGCCGGACTTGGCTCCGAACCAGTTTGGCTTCCGCACCGGCCGGTCCACGGTGGACGCGGTGACCCTCCTAAAAGGTTGGACGGAGGTGGCCACAGCTCGGGATGAGACTGTCATTGCGGTGTCGCTAGACATCCGCAACGCCTTTAACAGCCTCCCCCACGAATGTATCACGGAGGCACTCCGTTTTCATCGAGTGCCCCCGTACCTACGAGCCATCGTGGAGGACTACCTACAGGGCAGAACGATCATCTACGTGGGCCCGGACGGGCGGGTCCGCTCGTGGGCGATGACGGCGGGTGTTCCTCAGGGGTCCGTACTGGGTCCTCTGCTGTGGAACCTGGGCTACAACTGGGTCCTGCGGGGCAGCGTCCTACCAGGGATGGAGGTCGTCTGTTTCGCCGATGACACACTTGTTGCGGCGAAGGCGAAGAGCGTGGAGGATGCGATTCGACTAGCATCAGTTGGTGCGTCGCTGGTCGTTCGACGCATCCGCATCCTGGGCCTGGATGTAGCCCTAGACAAAACGAAAGCCATGATGTTCCACGGCCCACGCCGCAGGATCCCGGCGGGGCTCCGAGTCCGCATAGAGGGGGTCCACATACCGGTTGAGGCACATTTTAAGTACCTCGGCCTGGTCCTTGACCCCCGATGGAATTTTGAGGAGCACTTCAAGCTCCTCGCTCCACGGTTGAGTGCCGCCGCGTCTGCACTCGGACGAGTCCTCCCGAACGTGGGGGGACCGGGATCGGCTTGCCGTCGGCTGTATCATGGAGTTATACGGTCGATGGCACTCTACGGAGCCCCGATTTGGGCGGAGTGCCTCAAGCCCGGTACCGTGGCTCTTCTGCGGCGTCCTCAAAGGATCATCGCGAATCGAGCCGTCCGAGCCTACCGCACGGTGAGCCACGGCGCGGCCTGTGTACTCGCAGGACAAGTGCCGTGGGATATAGATGCACGCGTCCTGGCGGAGGTGTATCGACACAGGGTCGCTGCCATTGAAAGGGGTGAACGGCCCACTGCGGAGGAGGTGCGGCGGGTTCGGGCACTAGCGCAGAGTGAGGCGCTAACTCGCTGGGATGCGGCTCTCGACCTTTCAGCTGCCGGCCGCCGGACGATTGAAGCGATTCGTCCGGTGTTAGAAGAGTGGGTGGGGCGCCGGCATGGCAGCCTTACGTTCCGCATGGTGCAGGTTTTGACCGGACATGGGTGTTTCGGTCATTACTTGCACCGTGTCGCACGTCGAGAGGACACGCCGCAGTGTCACCACTGCGGTGCAGCCGACGACACGGCCGAGCACACACTAAGAGAGTGCCCGGCCTGGGGACAACAGCGCCACGAACTGGTCGCGGCGCTAGAAGGCGGAAACCTCTCGCTGCCGAGCATAGTCGAGGCAATGCTCCGCGGCAAATGGGAAGCTGTTGCGTCCTTTTGCGAGGAAGTCATCTCGCAGAAGGAGGCAGCGGAGAGACAACGGGAGGAGGACCCTCAGGCCGCTCTTCCTAGGCGCAGACGCACAGGTAGGAGAAGGCAGGCGCACACCCTAGGTGTTCCTGCCTGATTTCCCTACCTGGAGGACCCCTTGCTGCTCGGCATGGCGCGAGCTGTGCCGGCCAGCGACGGATATCACGGCGGTAAACCCCTCTGCAAGAGGGACAGCGGAAGGGACTGCGAGAGGAGCGCCTCAGCATTCTCCCCCGCAACAGACGCGGAGCTATTAGATAGGCATTAGGCCCCTAATTAGCCTCCAGCACAGGCCGTCCTGTGCACGTCTGCGAGATTACCTATAGTACCCTAGGTAATCTCTACTGCGACGTCCCCGGTAAAGCCGGGAAGCTGCCATATACGGACATATGGAGAAATCCCCACACCGGGAGCCCATATGGCTGTACTCGTCAGCTGAGTGGGTATTTGCAGGGTTTTTTAGCGGATAGTGTCCGACGGAGCACCTGTAAGCATGGGCAGGGGACTTATGCCCTCTGCGCATACTTGCAGGAAGCCCGGGATGAGTTCCGTTCGCTGGTGGCCCCTTAAGGGCGTCAGTGTCGATAAATCGAGGTTTTGCCTGCATAACAAAAAAAAAAAAAAAAAAAAAAAAGGTTAGGTTAGGTTAGGTTAGGTTAGGTTAGGTTAGGTTAGGTTAGGTTAGGTTAGGTTAGGTTAGGTTAGGTTAGGTTAGGTTAGGTTAGGTTAGGTTAGGTTAGGTTAGGTTAGGTTAGGTTAGGTTAGGTTAGGTTAGGTTAGGTTAGGTTAGGTTAGGTTAGGTTAGGTTAGGTTAGGTTAGGTTAGGTTAGGTTAGGTTAGGTTAGGTTAGGTTAGGTTAGGTTGGGGCAGGCCCCACAAGTGTTGTTCAGGTACGTCCTCGTCGTCTGCCCTGGACCCAATTCCACTCGGTGCGCGGTAACGCAGTGGCCGGTGGATTGGTGACCAAATCCTGATCAACGAGACTTTGGGGAGCGATTGTGAACTTTAAACTTGTATCTTATGTCTATTAATCCTGTGACACTGTCTTCTCCAACAACTTCGGAGCTGGGCAGTGCCCTGTTTTGGTCGCTTTCGGACACGGACGATATGTCTGACAAGGACACGAAAGCTGGGGGTAAAACCCTGAAATTGACATTCCCATCGAAAATCGGTAGGAGAAGCCGCTCGCCCATCGTCGACATGGCTGAAGAAGTACCGGCGGCTGAGGCTCCAGCTGGCGAGGTAGAAGACAGGGGGCGAGAGAACCGGCCAACGTATAGCGATATTGCGGCGGGGAGCGCGGCTCCATTGCCATCGGGGAGTGCTAATTGGCCGGTAATTTCGGCTAAGCGTAAGAGGTCCAAAGTGGGCCATCCAAAGGAGTTGGAAATGGATGCGCCACAGGCTCTCAAAGTTTCCCGAACTAGGAAGGGACGTGGTGGGTACACTCATCATGTTGGGATATCACAGGCCCGACGGGAGCTGCGTGAGTCGGAGCCAGACACTTGCTCGGACGAGACGGACTCGGAAGGAGAGAATCAGCATGAGCGGCGTCCTGCCAGAGGCTCTGGAGAAGGATCTCTCAAGGCGTCCGTGGAGTCGCTTTGCGGGAAGGCGGAGGCAAGCGCAGATGCGATCTTGTCTGTTGTCGGAAAATCTGGCAACATGAAGGGGACCTGCATCCGCGACGTCAAGAATGCGACACTGTCGCTATTGGATGTCATAAGGGAGATGGCATCCCGCTCCTCCTCAGATGAGATCCGCCGGCTGCGGGCCGATAATAAGCGGCTCCGTAGCCAGGTGGAATCCATCGGAAAGGAACTGAAGGCTCTACGGAAGGCCTTCTCCGAGCGGGGAGTAGCGCGGTCAGAGGTCGCTATGGAAGACACAGAGCCCGAGCCGCAGGCGGAGTACTTTGAAGAAGAGACGGGCATTGGGCAGGCGGAGTCCGGCCCATCCAAGGCGGTACCTGCTGGAGGTGTCTCCAGAAGGGAGTTCCTAGAGTCCATGGAGTACCTCCAGCGGGAACTGATGGAGCATGTGGGTGGCGTAATCTCTGCCCGATTGGACGGGCTGGAAGTGGACGGGCGACTGCTGCCTGGCCAGAGTCACAGACCTCCGCTGGCCTCTGATTCAGTTGGCCAGCAGAAGCAGCAGTCTCTGATGAAGCGCCCGGCGCAGAATCCGTCGGTTAACACCACCCTCGCACCGCCGGCTAACTTGCCTAAGGAGATAAGGGAGACCAGGAGGAAGACTGCACCTTTAAAAAAGGTTGTGCAGGTCAGCGTCCCTTCCACGACCGGGGCTACGTCAGGCTCATCACCACCGGATCAAGGCGAGTGGACTAAGGTGGAAAAGAGGAGGCGAAAGAAAAAGCCCAAGGCGCAGCAAGCGACGTCGAAGAGTGGGGGGACCGGCGCGGCGTCGAAGATCAAGAAGAAAACGCCCAAGGCGCCGAAATCACTGGCGGTGGTGGTTGCCCTGAAACCGGAGGCAGTGGAGAAAGGCCTAACATATGGGGAGGCGATCGCCAAGGCGAAGTCATCTATCAACCTTGGCGAGCTGGGGATCGGTCCGGCTAAGTTCCGTACAGGAGTAACGGGGGCACGGATCATCGAGCTCCCAAAGGAAACATCACCGGCTCAGGCGGATACCTTAGCCGCTAAAATCGAAGAGGCTCTGGGAGACGCGGCTAAAGTGACGCGCCCAACAAAAACAGCGGACATCCGTGTAGTCGGTATTGACGACTCGGTGTCCGCTGAAGAGCTATGTCAGGCGCTAGCACAGGCGGGGGATTGCCATGCCCACCAAATTAAGGTGGGCAAAATCCACACGGGTACACGGGGAGCTGGGGCGGCGTTTGCCTCAGTGCCCGTAGAGGCGGCCAAGCGGCTTGAGGTCGCGAAAAAAATCACTGTTGGGTGGAGTTCTGCCTCCATCCAACTGCAGGAGCAAAGGCCAATGCGGTGCTATCGCTGTATGGGCATAGGCCACCCGATGCAGCGATGCCCCTCCGCAAAGGATCGCAGCGGGGTATGCTATCGTTGTGGATCCGAAGGGCACAAGGCAGTGGATTGCACGGCGACGCTGAAGTGCGCCGTCTGCACGGACGCCAAAAAGCCAGCGAACCACCGCATGGGGGGTATAAACTGTAACCCCCCGCCGATTAAGGGCCGCATGGCCCCGTTGAAAACAAATGTATCGCCACCAGCGCAAGCCCCGGCGGTAATGGTGGAGGAAAATATGGAGACCACCAATGGTTAGCAGCCCCATAAAGCTCCTCCAAGGGAACGTAAACCACTCCCCCGCGGCACAGGATCTACTATGCCAGACTGCAGCGGAGTGGGGCGTGGGGCTGGCGATCGTGGCGGAACCGTACTTCGTCCCGCCACAATCGTCGAATTGGTTAGCTGCAAATGACGGGTCTGCCGCCGTCATGACGGTTGCAAGCAGAGCAGCTGCCCCCCTAACTCTAAAGGAGAGAGGCGCAGGCTATGTAGCGGCAATGTGGGGAGGAATGCTGGTTGTCTCCACTTACTTCTCTCCTAACCGCAGCAGGGCTGACTTCGAAGACCACCTGGCTGCGTTGGAAGGGGTTGTTCGAAGGGCGGCCCCTGCGCCTGTGCTGGTTGCGGGCGATCTCAACGCGAAGTCTGTTGCGTGGGGGTCATCTTACACCGATGTTAAGGGTGGGGATTTGGAATCCTGGTCGCTGTCGCTGGGGCTTCAGATCCTAAATAGAGGTAATACCCCTACCTGCGTTCGGTGGCAAGGCAATTCTGTGGTGGACGTGTCATTTGCCACTCCCTCCCTTGCCGGACGAGTTACTGACTGGCGGGTGGAGGATGAGGTGGAGACCCTATCGGACCACCTCTATATCCGAATGGAGCTTTCCACGACAGCACCCCGCAGGAGCCGAACAATTAGGGGCCCGGCAGCGAGCGCCTTCCCAAGATGGGCACTCACGAAGCTGCGTCCGGAGGTGGCGAAGGAGGCGGCGATGGTGCGAGCGTGGGCTGAAGTGCCCCCCAACCTCACCGGTGATGCTGACGGCATGGCAAAGCTCTTTGCGGACGATATGGAAGTCGTCTGCCAAGCTGCCATGCCTAGAGCGAAGGCCTACTCTAGCAGGAAGCAGGTATACTGGTGGACACAAGAGATTGCCGACCTGCGTGCCACCAGCTGGAGGGCACGGCGCGCCTACCTTCGCTGTCGAAGGCGCGCCAGAACCACGCCTGACGAGGAGGTCAATTTCCGTCGAGCGTATAAAATGGCTAAAAATGACCTCAGTGTGGCCATCTGCAAGGCGAAGGAAGAGTCCAGGGAGCGCTTTATTCAGCTCCTGGATGATGACCCGTGGGGACGTCCATATCGAGTGGTTAGGGGGAAGTTCAAAGCTGCGGCCACCTCCACCTCGGAGATGAACGAAGGGCTGCTGAACCAAGTCTTAATGACATTGTTCCCGAGCCCTGGTCAGTTTCAGCCCCCCAGAATGGTCCCTCCGTTAGCTCCCATGGAGGAGCTGCCCGTGGCCCCCCCTCCCATTTCGGACGCAGAGTTCGATGCGGTGTGGAACCGGTTCCGGCGTAAAAGAACGGCGCCGGGACCGGATGGGGTCCCGTCGAAGGTCCTTACCCTCGCTATAGGAGGACCCTTGGAGGACCGATTCCGGGCGGTACTAAACACTAGCATCGTCACGGGACGCTTCCCCAGCCAGTGGAAACCGGGCAGACTTTGTCTGCTGAGGAAGGAGGGCCGCCCGGCCGACTCCCCGACTGGATACCGCCCGGTGGTGCTGCTTGACGATTCCGGAAAGTTCCTTGAGAAAATCCTGGCATCCCGAATCGTCAAGCATCTGGAGGGCGCGGGGCCGGACTTGGCTCTAAACCAGTTTGGCTTCCGCACCGGCCGGTCCACGGTGGACGCGGTGACCCTTCTAAAAGGATGGACGGAGGTGGCCACGGCTCGGGGTGAGACTGTCATTGCGGTGTCGCTAGATATCCGAAATGCCTTTAACAGCCTCCCCCACGAATGTATAACGGAGGCACTCCGTTTTCATCGGGTACCGCCGTACCTGCGCGCCATTGTGGAGGATTACCTACAGGGCAGAACGGTCCTCTACGAGGGCCCGGACGGGCGGGCTCGCTCATGGGCAATGACGGCGGGTGTTCCTCAAGGGTCTGTACTGGGTCCCCTGCTATGGAACCTGGGTTACAACTGGGTTCTGCGGGGCAGCCTCCTACCAGGGATGGAGGTCGTCTGTTTCGCCGATGACACCCTAGTTGCGGCGAAATCGAAGAGCGTGGAGGATGCGGTTCGCCTAGCCTCTGTTGGTACGTCGCTGGTCGTCCGGCGCATCCGCCTCCTGGGCCTGGATGTAGCCCTAGACAAAACCAAGGCCATGATGTTCCACGGCCCACGCCGCAGGATCCCAGCGGGGCTCCAGGTCCGGGTGGAGGGGGTCCACATACCGGTTGAGGCACATTTTAGGTACCTCGGCCTGGTCCTTGACCCCCGATGGAGTTTTGAGGAGCATTTCAAGCTCCTCGCTCCACGTTTGAATGCCGCCGCATCTGCACTGGGACGAGTCCTCCCGAATGTGGGGGGACCGGGATCGGCGTGTCGTCGGCTGTATCATGGGGTTATACGGTCGATGGCACTCTATGGAGCCCCAATTTGGGCGGAGTGCCTCAAGCCCGGTACCGTGGCTCTTCTGCGGCGACCTCAGAGGATCATCGCGAACCGGGCCGTCCGAGCCTACCGCACGGTCAGCCACGGCGCGGCCTGTGTACTCGCAGGACAAGTGCCATGGGATGTAGATGCACGCGTCCTTGCAGAGGTGTATCGACACAGGGCCGCTGCCATAGGAAGAGGTGAACGGCCCACTGCGGAGGAGGTGCGGCGGATTCGGGCACTAGCGCAGAGTGAGGCGCTGAGTCGCTGGCATGCGGCACTCGACTCTTCAGTTGCTGGCCGCCGGACGATTGAAGCGATTCGTCCGGTGTTGGAGGAGTGGGTGGGGCGCCGGCGTGGCATCCTTACCTTCCGCCTGGTGCAAGTTTTGACCGGACATGGTTGTTTCGGTCATTACTTGCACCGTGTCGCACGTCGAGAGGAAACGCCGGAGTGTCACCACTGTGGCGCAGCCGACGATACGGCCGAGCACACACTAAGAGAGTGCCCAGCATGGCGACAACAACGCCGCGAACTGGTCGCAGCGCTGGAAGGAGGAGGTCTCTCGTTGCCGACCATAGTGGAGGCAATGCTCCGAGGCAAATGGGACGCTGTTGCCTCCTTCTGCGAGGAAGTCATCCTGCAGAAGGAGGCAGCGGAGAGGCAGCGGGAGGAGGACCCTCACGCCGCTCTCCCCAGGCGCAGACGCGCAGGTAGGAGAAGGCAGGCGCACGCCTTGGGTGCCCCCACCTGATGACACTACCTCGAGGATCCCTTGCTGCCCGGCATGGCGCGAGCTATGCCGGCCACCAACGGATACAAAGGAGGACAGTCCCCTCTTCGAGAACATCCCGCAAGAAGGGACAGCGAGAGGGACTGCGAGAGGAACGACTCTGTAGTCTCCCCCGCAGCAGACGCGGAGCGGTTGGATGGGCACTAGGCCCTCCAAATCAGCCTCCGGCACAGGCCGTCCTGTGCACGTCTCCGGGATTACCTATAATACCCTAGGTAATCTCTATCGTGACGTCCCCGGTAAAACCGGGAAGCTGAATACAGACATGTGGAGAAATCCCCACATCGGGAGCCCATATGTCCGTACTCGTCAGCTGAGTGGGTATTTGCAGGGTTTTTTAGCGGATAGTATCCTTCGGAGCACCTGTAAGCGAGCGTAGGGGACTTATGTCCTCTACGCGTGCTTACAGGAAGCCCGGGATGAGTTCCGTTCGCTGGTGGCTCCTTAAGAGCGCCAGTGTCGATAAATCGAGGTTTTGCCTGCATAAAAAAAAAAAAAAAAAAAAAAAAAAAAAAGGTTAGGTTAGGTTAGGTTAGGTTAGGTTAGGTTAGGTTAGGTTAGGTTAGGTTAGGTTAGGTTAGGTTAGGTTAGGTTAGGTTAGGTTAGGTTAGGTTAGGTTAGGTTAGGTTAGGTTAGGTTAGGTTAGGTTAGGTTAGGTTAGGTTAGGTTAGGTTAGGTTAGGTTAGGTTAGGTTAGGTTAGGTTAGGTTAGGTTAGGTTAGGTTAGGTTAGGTTAGGTTAGGTTAGGTTAGGTTAGGTTAGGTTAGGTTAGGTTAGGTTAGGTTAGGTTAGGTTAGGTTAGGTTAGGTTAGGTTAGGTTAGGTTAGGTTAGGTTAGGTTAGGTTAGGTTAGGTTAGGTTAGGTTAGGTTAGGTTAGGTTAGGTTAGGTTAGGTTAGGTTAGGTTAGGTTAGGTTAGGTTAGGTTAGGTTAGGTTAGGTTAGGTTAGGTTAGGTTGGGGCAGGCCCCACAAGTGTTGGGGTGCTAAGGCCGGAAAACCTCCTCGTGTGCTCGGGACTGTTGCTGACCCGTCTTTGTTGCTGGATACGTCCGGTGAGAACGACGTGTTAGCAACAGCCTGAGCCTGGTGCACCCTGGGCAACAACGGTCAGTAACTTCTCTTCGCGGAGATCTTGCTGACCGTTGGCCAATGTTCTGGCAGTGGAGGAAAGCGCAGTACTCGTACTGCGCTTTTGGGCGTCTGCGTCTCCCGTCCCTCTGAGCTAGCAGAGGTCACGGTGAGGCGCACAGTGGAGGAGCGCTCCCCAGTGTAGGTAGCGAGGGGTACACTGGGGTGCGATTTGTCGAGGAAGAAAACCTCGTTAAAAAATTACAGAGGCGGGGGGAGGTGAAACCGAGGCCGGGAATGTCTTTTGACGCCCGGAGAGCCGGTTTCATCATACCCAAACAGACGAGGAAGAAAACCTCGTTAAAAAATAACCCTTGGTGTCGGCGTGCCGTATGTCTCCCGGTGCGCCACTGATCGAGGAGGGGGAGAAACTCGGGTTCCCCAGGAGGAGGGTCCTCACGGACAACCGCCGGCGGGGTCGCGGAGGTAATGCTTTCGCAGTTCCCGTGTCCCCGCCAATCGGCGGAGGGAAGGAGATCGTGGGGTTTTAGTCGGTATGGCTGCCACTGGTCATGGCAGCAGAGTCCGACATAACCACGCTTGGGCAGCGTGGTATCCTTAACGGATTTCCCCACGTATAAAAAAAATAAAAAAAAAAAAAAAAAAAAAAAAAGGCCCCACAAGTGTTGATCAGGTACGTCCTCGTCGTCTGCCCTGGACCCAATTCCACTCGGTGCGCGGTAACGCAGTGGCCGGTGGATTGGTGACCAAATCCTGATCAACGAGACTTTGGGGAACGATTGTGAACTTTAAACTTGAATCTTATGTCTACTAATCCTGTGACACTGTCTTCTCCAACAACTTCGGAGCTGGGCAGTGCCCTGTTTTGGTCGCTTTCAGACACGGACGATATGTCTGACAAGGACACGAAAGCTGGGGGTAAAACCCTGAAATTGACATTCCCATCGAAAATCGGTAGGAGAAGCCGCTCGCCCATCGTCGACATGGCTGATGAAGTACCGGCGGCTGAGGCTCCGGCTGGCGAGGTAGAAGACAGGGGGCGAGAGAACCAGCCAACGTATAGCGATATTGCGGCGGGGAGCGCGGCTCCATTGCCATCGGGGAGTGCTAATTGGCCGGTAATTCTGGCTAAGCGTAAGAGGTCCAAAGTGGGCCATCCAAAGGAGTTGGAAATGGAAGCGCCACAGGCTCTCAAAGTTTCCCGAACTAGGAAGGGACGTGGTGGGTACACTCATCATGTCGGGATATCACAGGCCCGACGGGAGCTGCGTGAGTCGGAGCCAGACACTTGCTCGGACGAGACGGACTCGGAAGGGGAGAATCAGCATGAGCGGCGTCCTGCCAGAGGCTCTGGAGAAGGATCTCTCAAGGCGTCCGTGGAGTCGCTTTGCGGGAAGGCGGAAGCAAGCGCAGATGCGATCTTGTCTGTTGTCGGAAAATCTGGCAACATGAAGGGGACCTGCATCCGCGACGTCAAGAATGCGACACTGTCGCTATTGGATGTCATAAGGGAGATGGCGTCCCGCTCCTCCTCAGATGAGATCCGCCGGCTGCGGGCCGATAATAAGCGGCTCCGTAGCCAGGTGGAATCCATCGGGAAGGAACTGAAAGCTCTACGGAAGGCCTTCTCCGAGCGGGGAGTGGCGCGGTCAGAGGTCGCTATGGAAGAAACAGAGCCCGAGCCGCAGGCGGAGTACTTTGAAAAAGAGATGGGCATTGGGCAGGCGGAGTCCTGCCTATCTAAGGCGGTACCTGCTGGAGGTGTCTCCAGAAGGGAGTTCCTAGAGTCCATGGAGTACCTCCAGCGGGAACTGATGGAGCATGTGGGTGGCGTAATCTCCGCCCGATTGGACGGGCTGGAAGTGGATGGGCGACTGCTGCCTGGCCAGAGTCACAGACCTCCGCTGGCCTCTGATTCGGTTGGCCAGCAGAAGCAGCAGTCTCTGATGAAGCGTCCGGCGCAGAATCCGCCGGGTAACACCACCCTCGCACCGCCGGCTAACTTGCCTAAGGAGATAAGGGAGACCAGGAGGAAGACTGCACCTTTAAAAAAGGTTGTGCAGGTCAGCGTCCCTTCCACGACCGGGGCTACGTCAGGCTCATCACCACCGGATCAAGGCGAGTGGACTAAGGTGGAAAAGAGGAGGCGAAAGAAAAAGCCCAAGGCGCAGCAAGCAACGTCGAAGAGTGGGGGGACCCGCGCGGCGTCGAAGATCAAGAAGAAAACGCCCAAGGCGCCGAAATCACTGGCGGTGGTGGTTGCCCTGAAACCGGAGGCAGTGGAGAAAGGCCTAACATATGGGGAGGCGATCGCCAAGGCGAAGTCATCTATCAACCTTGGCGAGCTGGGGATCGGTCCGGCTAAGTTCCGTACAGGAGTAACGGGGGCACGGATCATCGAGCTCCCAAAGGAAACATCCCCGGCTCAGGCGGATACCTTAGCCGCTAAAATCGAAGAGGCTTTGGGAGACGCGGCTAGAGTGACGCGCCCAACAAAAACAGCGGACATCCGTGTAGTCGGTATTGACGACTCGGTGTCCGCTGAAGAGCTATGTCAGGCGCTAGCACAGGCGGGGGATTGCCATGCCCACCAGATTAAGGTGGGCAAAATCTACACGGGTGCACGGGGAGCTGGGGCGGCATTTGCCTCAGTGCCCGTAGAGGCGGCCAGGCGGCTTGAGGTCGCGAAAAAAATCACTGTTGGGTGGAGTTCTGCCTCCATCCAACTGCAGGAGCAAAGGCCAATGCGGTGCTACCGCTGTATGGGCATAGGCCACCCGATGCAGCGATGCCCCTCCGCAAAGGATCGCAGCGGGTTATGCTACCGTTGTGGATCCGAAGGGCACAAGGCGGTGGATTGCACGGCGACGCTGAAGTGCGCCGTCTGCACGGACGCCAAAAAGCCAGCGAACCACCGCATGGGGGGCATAAACTGTAACCCCCCGCCGATTAAGGGCCGCATGGCCCCGTTGAAATCAAACGTATCGCCACCAGCGCAAGCCCCGGCGGTAATGGCGGAGGAAAATATGGAGACCACCAATGGTTAGCAGCCCCATAAAGCTCCTCCAAGGTAACGTAAACCACTCCCCCGCGGCACAGGATCTACTATGCCAGACTGCGGCGGAGTGGGGCGTAGGGCTGGCGATCGTGGCGGAACCGTACTTTGTCCCGCCACAATCGTCGAATTGGTTAGCTGCAAATGACGGGTCTGCCGCCGTCATGACGGTTTCAAGCAGAGCAGCTGCCCCCCTAACTCTAAAGGAGAGAGGCGCAGGCTATGTAGCGGCAATGTGGGGAGGAATGCTGGTGGTCTCCACATACTTCTCTCCTAACCGCAGCAGGGCTGACTTTGAAGACCACCTGGCTGCGTTGGAAGGGGTTGTTCGAAGGGCGGCCCCTGCGCCGGTGCTGGTTGCGGGCGACCTCAACGCGAAGTCAGTTGCGTGGGGCTCATCTTACACCGATGTTAAGGGTGGAGATTTGGAATCCTGGTCGCTGTCGCTGGGGCTCCAGATCCTAAATAGAGGTAACACCCCTACCTGCGTTCGGTGGCAAGGCAATTCTGTGGTGGACGTGTCATTTGCCACACCCTCCCTTGCCGGACGAGTTACTGACTGGCGGGTAGAGGACGAGGTGGAGACTCTATCGGACCACCTCTATATCCGAATGGAGCTTTCCACGACAGCACCCTGCAGAAGCCGAACAATTAGGGGCCCGGCAGCGAGCGCCTTCCCAAGGTGGGCACTCACGAAGCTGCGTCCGGAGGTGGCGAATGAGGCGGCGATGGTGCGGGCGTGGGCTGAAGTGCCCCCCAACCTCACCGGTGATGCTGACAGCATGGCAAAGCTCTTTGCGGATGATATGGAAGTCGTCTGCCAAGCTGCCATGCCTAGAGCGAAGGCCCACTCTAGCAGGAAGCAGGTATACTGGTGGACACAAGAGATTGCCGACCTGCGTGCCACCAGCTGGAGGGTACGGCGCGCCTACCTTCGCTGTCGAAGGCGCGCCAGAACCACGCCTGACGAGGAGGCCAATTTCCGTCGAACGTATAAAATTGCTAAAAATGACCTCAGTGTGGCCATCTGCAAGGCGAAGGAAGAGTCCAGAGAGCGCTTTATTCAGCTCCTGGATGATGACCCGTGGGGACGTCCGTATCGGGTGGTTAGGGGAAAGTTCAAAGCTGCAGCCACCTCCACCTCGGAGATGAACGAAGGGCTGCTGAACCAAGTCTTAATGACATTGTTCCCGAGCCCTGGTCAGTTTCAGCCCCCCAGAATGGTCCCTCCGTTGGCTCCCATGGATGAGTTGCCCGTGGCCCCCACTCCCATTTCGGACGCAGAGTTCGATGCGGTGTGGAACCGGTTCCGGCGTAAAAGAACGGCGCCGGGACCGGATGGGGTCCCGTCGAAGGTCCTTACCCTCGCTATAGGAGGACCCTTAGAGGACCGATTCCGGGCGGTACTAAACACTAGCATCGTCACGGGACGCTTCCCCAGCCAGTGGAAACCGGGCAGACTTTGTCTGCTGAGGAAGGAGGGCCGCCCGGCCGACTCCCCGACTGGATACCGCCCGGTGGTGCTGCTCGACGATTCCGGAAAGTTCCTTGAGAAAATCCTGGCATCCCGAATCGTCAAGCATCTGGAGGGCGCGGGGCCGGACTTGGCTCTAAACCAGTTTGGCTTCCGCACCGGCCGGTCCACGGTGGACGCGGTGACCCTTCTAAAAGGATGGACGGAGGTGGCCACGGCTCGGGGTGAGACTGTCATTGCGGTGTCGCTAGACATCCGAAATGCCTTTAACAGCCTCCCCCACGAATGTATCACGGAGGCACTCCGTTTTCATCGGGTGCCGCCGTACCTGCGCGCCATTGTGGAGGATTACCTACAGGGCAGAACGGTCCTCTACGAGGGCCCGGACGGGCGAGTTCGCTCATGGGCAATGACGGCGGGTGTTCCTCAGGGGTCTGTACTGGGTCCCCTGCTATGGAACCTGGGTTACAACTGGGTTCTGCGGGGCAGCCTCCTACCAGGGATGGAGGTCGTCTGTTTCGCCGACGACACCCTAGTTGCGGCGAAATCAAAGAGCGTGGAGGATGCGGTTCGCCTAGCCTCTGTTGGTACGTCGCTGGTCGTCCGGCGCATCCGCATCCTGGGCCTGGATGTAGCCCTAGACAAAACCAAGGCCATGATGTTCCACGGCCCACGCCGCAGGATCCCAGCAGGGCTCCAGGTCCGGGTGGAGGGGGTCCACATACCGGTTGAGGCACATTTTAAGTACCTCGGCCTGGTCCTTGACCCCCGATGGAGTTTTGAGGAGCATTTCAAGCTCCTCGCTCCACGTTTGAATGCCGCCGCATCTGCACTGGGACGAGTCCTCCCGAATGTGGGGGGACCGGGATCGGCGTGCCGTCGGCTGTATCATGGGGTTATACGGTCGATGGCACTCTATGGAGCCCCAATTTGGGCGGAGTGCCTCAAGCCCGGTACCGTGGCTCTTCTGCGGCGACCTCAGAGGATCATCGCGAACCGGGCCGTCCGAGCCTACCGCACGGTCAGCCACGGTGCGGCCTGTGTACTCGCAGGACAGGTGCCATGGGATGTAGATGCACGCGTCCTTGCAGAGGTGTACCGACACAGGGCCGCTGCCATAGGAAGGGGTGAACGGCCCACTGCGGTGGAGGTGCGGCGGATTCGGGCACTAGCGCAGAGTGAGGCGCTGAGTCGCTGGCATGCGGCACTCGACTCTTCAGTTGCTGGCCGCCGGACGATTGAAGCGATTCGTCCGGTGTTGGAGGAGTGGGTGGGGCGCCGGCGTGGCATCCTTACCTTTCGCCTGGTGCAAGTTTTGACCGGACATGGGTGTTTCGGTCATTACTTGCACCGTGTCGCACGTCGAGAGGAAACGCCGCAGTGTCACCACTGTGGCGCAGCCGACGATACGGCCGAGCACACACTAAGGGAGTGCCCAGCATGGCGACAACAACGCCGCGAACTGGTCGCGGCGCTGGAAGGAGGAGGTCTCTCGTTGCCGACCATAGTGGAGGCAATGCTCCGAGGCAAATGGGACGCTGTTGCCTCCTTCTGCGAGGAAGTTATCTTGCAGAAGGAGGCAGCGGAGAGGCAGCGGGAGGAGGACCCTCACGCCGCTCTCCCCAGGCGCAGACGCGCAGGTAGGAGAAGGCAGGCGCACGCCTTGGGTGCCCCCATCTGATGACCCTACCTCGAGGATCCCTTGCTGCCCCGCATGGCGCGAGCTATGCCGGCCACCAACGGATACAAAGGAGGACAGTCCCCCCTTCGAGAACATCCCGCAAGAAGGGACAGCGAGAGGGACTGCGAGAGGAACGACTCTGTAGTTTCCCCCGCAGCAGACGTGGAGCGGTTGGATGGGCACTAGGTCCTCCAAATCAGACTCCGGCACAGGCCGTCCTGTGCACGTCTCCGGGATTACCTATAATACCCTAGGTAATCTCTACCGTGACGTCCCCGGTAAAACCGGGAAGCTGAATACAGACATGTGGAGAAATCCCCACATCGGGAGCCCATATGTCCGTACTCGTCAGCTGAGTGGGTATTTGCAGGGTTTTTTAGCGGATAGTATCCTACGGAGCACCTGTAAGCGAGCGTAGGGGACTTATGTCCTCTACGCATGCTTACAGGAAGCCCAGGATGAGTTCCGTTCGCTGGTGGCTCCTTAAGAGCGCCAGTGTCGATAAATCGAGGTTTTGCCTGCATAACAAAAAAAAAAAAAAAAAAGGTTAGGTTAGGTTAGGTTAGGTTAGGTTAGGTTAGGTTAGGTTAGGTTAGGTTAGGTTAGGTTAGGTTAGGTTAGGTTAGGTTAGGTTAGGTTAGGTTAGGTTAGGTTAGGTTAGGTTAGGTTAGGTTAGGTTAGGTTAGGTTAGGTTAGGTTAGGTTAGGTTAGGTTAGGTTAGGTTAGGTTAGGTTAGGTTAGGTTAGGTTAGGTTAGGTTAGGTTAGGTTAGGTTAGGTTAGGTTAGGTTAGGTTAGGTTAGGTTAGGTTAGGTTAGGTTAGGTTAGGTTAGGTTAGGTTAGGTTAGGTTAGGTTAGGTTAGGTTAGGTTAGGTTAGGTTAGGTTAGGTTAGGTTAGGTTAGGTTAGGTTAGGTTAGGTTAGGTTAGGTTAGGTTAGGTTAGGTTAGGTTAGGTTAGGTTAGGTTAGGTTAGGTTAGGTTAGGTTAGGTTAGGTTAGGTTAGGTTAGGTTAGGTTAGGTTAGGTTAGGTTAGGTTAGGTTAGGTTAGGTTAGGTTAGGTTAGGTTAGGTTAGGTTAGGTTAGGTTAGGTTAGGTTAGGTTAGGTTAGGTTAGGTTAGGTTAGGTTAGGTTAGGTTAGGTTAGGTTAGGTTAGGTTAGGTTAGGTTAGGTTAGGTTAGGTTAGGTTAGGTTAGGTTAGGTTAGGTTAGGTTAGGTTAGGTTAGGTTAGGTTAGGTTAGGTTAGGTTAGGTTAGGTTAGGTTAGGTTAGGTTAGGTTAGGTTAGGTTAGGTTAGGTTAGGTTAGGTTAGGTTAGGTTAGGTTAGGTTAGGTTAGGTTAGGTTAGGTTAGGTTAGGTTAGGTTAGGTTAGGTTAGGTTAGGTTAGGTTAGGTTAGGTTAGGTTAGGTTAGGTTAGGTTAGGTTAGGTTAGGTTAGGTTAGGTTAGGTTAGGTTAGGTTAGGTTAGGTTAGGTTAGGTTAGGTTAGGTTAGGTTAGGTTAGGTTAGGTTAGGTTAGGTTAGGTTAGGTTAGGTTAGGTTAGGTTAGGTTAGGTTAGGTTAGGTTAGGTTAGGTTAGGTTAGGTTAGGTTAGGTTAGGTTAGGTTAGGTTAGGTTAGGTTAGGTTAGGTTAGGTTAGGTTAGGTTAGGTTAGGTTAGGTTAGGTTAGGTTAGGTTAGGTTAGGTTAGGTTAGGTTAGGTTAGGTTAGGTTAGGTTAGGTTAGGTTAGGTTAGGTTAGGTTAGGTTAGGTTAGGTTAGGTTAGGTTAGGTTAGGTTAGGTTAGGTTAGGTTAGGTTAGGTTAGGTTAGGTTAGGTTAGGTTAGGTTAGGTTAGGTTAGGTTAGGTTAGGTTAGGTTAGGTTAGGTTAGGTTAGGTTAGGTTAGGTTAGGTTAGGTTAGGTTAGGTTAGGTTAGGTTAGGTTAGGTTAGGTTAGGTTAGGTTAGGTTAGGTTAGGTTAGGTTAGGTTAGGTTAGGTTAGGTTAGGTTAGGTTAGGTTAGGTTAGGTTAGGTTAGGTTAGGTTAGGTTAGGTTAGGTTAGGTTAGGTTAGGTTAGGTTAGGTTAGGTTAGGTTAGGTTAGGTTAGGTTAGGTTAGGTTAGGTTAGGTTAGGTTAGGTTAGGTTAGGTTAGGTTAGGTTAGGTTAGGTTAGGTTAGGTTAGGTTAGGTTAGGTTAGGTTAGGTTAGGTTAGGTTAGGTTAGGTTAGGTTAGGTTAGGTTAGGTTAGGTTAGGTTAGGTTAGGTTAGGTTAGGTTAGGTTAGGTTAGGTTAGGTTAGGTTAGGTTAGGTTAGGTTAGGTTAGGTTAGGTTAGGTTAGGTTAGGTTAGGTTAGGTTAGGTTAGGTTAGGTTAGGTTAGGTTAGGTTAGGTTAGGTTAGGTTAGGTTAGGTTAGGTTAGGTTAGGTTAGGTTAGGTTAGGTTAGGTTAGGTTAGGTTAGGTTAGGTTAGGTTAGGTTAGGTTAGGTTAGGTTAGGTTAGGTTAGGTTAGGTTAGGTTAGGTTAGGTTAGGTTAGGTTAGGTTAGGTTAGGTTAGGTTAGGTTAGGTTAGGTTAGGTTAGGTTAGGTTAGGTTAGGTTAGGTTAGGTTAGGTTAGGTTAGGTTAGGTTAGGTTAGGTTAGGTTAGGTTAGGTTAGGTTAGGTTAGGTTAGGTTAGGTTAGGTTAGGTTAGGTTAGGTTAGGTTAGGTTAGGTTAGGTTAGGTTAGGTTAGGTTAGGTTAGGTTAGGTTAGGTTAGGTTAGGTTAGGTTAGGTTAGGTTAGGTTAGGTTAGGTTAGGTTAGGTTAGGTTAGGTTAGGTTAGGTTAGGTTAGGTTAGGTTAGGTTAGGTTAGGTTAGGTTAG